>MU280817.1:0-182740 GCA_022385605.1 Xylariaceae sp. FL0594
TCTAAGTGCCCGTTGAAGCCTTCACTTGTTTTTACCCTCAGGAAATAGCAAACCTGCATTCCTCGCTGACCCAGTGTTAGTTGGATTGTTACAACAGCTAAAGTCTATATTAAAGTATAGCTTTTATATTTAATTTAGCTTACTATATAGTAACAACCTATTTAATTTAATTAATACCTATACTGTTCAAATTGCTTTTATAAAAGCTAGCTTTAAATAAAGTTTTGTTTATCATATTAAATATAAAAGTATTAAGTTTTTAGCTTAAAATAATAGCTATATCTATAAAGATATTTCGATTTATATATAAATCTATATAAAAACTAAAGTATAGAAATTTTAAACTAGAAAGTTATAATAAATAAAAGGTTATAGTTTAAATTGCTTACTATTATTTAATAGTAAATTAACTATTAAACGTTAACCTATAAATAGTGTCACGATCGCCATGTAAGCATAACAGCTTGTATTGATACTATAGACGCAGATTCTAAACTAGAGAAGAAAGGAAGGAAATAAACAAAGGCGAAGGCGTGTCGAGAGTAATTGTACATTCAGAATTATCGATAATATGTTCGTCGTAGCTTAGTCATCGCTTAGTCGTCCACCACAACCTCCAGCCATGATGTCAGTACGCACGTTCGTAACAAATAGTTTATTTTTTACTATATATACTTTAAGCTTTTATTTACTTTTAGCTTTTTACTTTGCTTTAGTTTTTACTATATACTTTAAGCTTTAACTTTTTTTAGTAGTTAAAGCTATATATTTAAATATATACTACAATGTTTAAAATACCAAGCTATAAAACTTTTACAAACTTTTCACTACTTTATAATTGCGATAACTTTACTATAACTATTTTAAACGTTTAATAAATATATATAGATAGGCAACTCTGTAACGGCGAAGACTTTTGCTGCAAGTTCCAAAGCTACACCGCTCCCCACTAGGCCATCGCATGGCAAAAGGGAACCAGAACAACAAAGTTGTCTTGTCATTCTTACTTCCAGCTATCTAGTATACGCTGGAATTGGTGGAATGTCACGCCGTGACAAACTCTATATACTATTGCTTGGTTAAGTATCTTCTTATTCCAGTCAGTAGTTGTTGCGCAATATTTAAAAAACTAAAATCTTGGCAAGAAATCTCAGGCCTCTGATTGGTCAGATCCAGGTGTGGCGGTACTGTTGAAATATGAAAGACTTGATAATGCCATCAGTGACCTTAACCTTAGTCTAACCAATATCTAGACTAGCGCCTGCGCCGACCCCTGTCTTGGCTTTCCAGACCCCACAATAATAAGGAGACAGGCTAGGGATAGCTTCCAACTTCCAAGCCAGAAGTAAGGAACCTTTAAACTTCATATTCAGCTTTACAACATCAACAAACGACGACGACGACGTATTGCGCTGGCTCATATCTCTTCTCTACATGGTAGATTTCCTCGTGGTGCTCTGCACGTTAAACAGCAATCGATTTGAAAACCTTGTTCATCTTACTGCTACAATGTAGCAAAAGCGCAAAAGCACGTAACAAGAATAAAAAATAAAACCTATCAAAAATCATGGCCTCCTTCACGCCGTACACGTATATACGGTGCCCGTGCCACGAAACCGCGACCCGGGCCGCCGCGGCTGACACCTCGCCGACGTCGGCGAGCTCGCGCCACCAGTGGGATAATTATAACAATGTGGAGGAGGAGGAGGACGAGACGCACCCGTTCGACCCGCGCGCGCCCAGGTCCAACTTCAGCCTGTACCCGATCGAGTACCTCTCCTACTGTGACGAGTGCCACCAGATCCGTTGCCCGCGCTGCGTCTCCGAGGAGCTCACCACCATCTATTGTCCCAGCTGCCTGTTCGAGGTCGGGAGCAGCAGCTTGAAGACGGAGGGGAATCGGTGCGTTTGCTTTTACAAACAAAGAGGCATACTCATGACAAAGGGCCCAGAGCTAGCTAGCTGACATTTGTACATATTTCTGCTGCACACAGATGCACGCGCAGCTGTTTCCAATGCCCGATCTGCATCGGACCCCTCGTGACGCAGGCTCTCGAGACGCCTCCAAACGACCCCTCCCTCCTCTCCGCAGACAACAGCAACACTACCCCGGGGATCCCCCCGGGCCCCTGGATCCTGACGTGCACGTACTGCAACTGGAACTCGTCCGAGATCGGCGTCAGGTTCGACAAGCCGCAGGGCATCTTCGCCCAGCTGCAGAAGATCCGGTACGGCGCGGAAGAGGAGCAGCTGCACCAGCTCCAGCTATCCTCCCGACATCACCACCTCATCACGGACGAGGATGACGATGATGACGACGCATATCCCCTTGTGAGAAATACTACTACTACTACAAATACTACTGCCACCACCAAATCATCATCCGAGACCTATGTCCCCATATCCACCAAAGCCCGCTTCGCCGCCCTGAAATCCTTCTACGCATCCCAGGCCGCGAGCACGAACCCGAACGCCGCCTCCGCTGCCGGCGGCCTAGCCAGCCTAGCAGGGGACTACGGCCTCAGCTCCCCTGGCGCGCTAACACGCATCATGAGCCTGTACTCTTCCACGAACAATAATAATAACGGCGCGCCGGCATGGAAGCAGAGGAAGAAAGTCACCGTGATGCGCGAAGCGCTCGCGCCCAACGAGGGCCTCAGGGTCCTGAGCAGCGAAAAACTCGACGAGACCGCGGCGCTGCGCCGGCTGCGCGAGGAAGGCTGGCACGGCACCGTCACGGCAGAGCAGTCGCGCCACCAGCTCGAGGAAGGCGCCCGGTTCGCCGACGAGCTGTGGCCCGTCCCCGTCCCGCTCCGCACGAAGCGCTCGCGCCGGTGCAACGTCTGCAGGCACATCATCAGCAAGCCCGAGTCCAAGGTCGGGAACACGCGCTGGCGCATCCGGCTCGTCGCCCACGAGAAGATCCCCTCCATCTCCGTCCGACCCCTCCCGCCAGCGGCGGGTGATGCTAGTAGTAGTACTGGTACTGGTACTGGTGCTGGTGGTGATAATCATTATCTCCTCAAACCCCTCCAACCCGCACAATTCCTCCTCACGTTCAAGAACCCCCTTTTCGAAGACGTCAAGGTCACCCTCGCGTGCCCCGCCACCACCCCAGGCCGCTTCGCCTCCCGCGTCACCGTCCTCTGCCCAGAGTTCCACATCGACAGGAACACCGACAACGACATGGACCTCGACGACGTCCTCCTCCACCAGGACGGCGGCCCCGCCAGACGTCAACAACAACTACAACAACAACAGCTGCAACAACAATTGGACGAGAAGGGCGGTGAACAGGCCGAGCCGGGCAAGGTGTACGAGAGGGGCAGGAACTGGGTCAGTATAGTCGTCGAGGTGGTCCCGGCTTCGCTGCGCATCGAGCCCCCGCCCAAGATCTTCCGCAAGGAAGGGGACCCCGAGCCCGACCTGAGTCCCTTGAGAGAGGACGAGGATATTCTAGAGATACCCATGTATGTACGGGTCGAATGGGAGAGCGATTCATCCCACGATCAGGTCGGGGGGTCCATTAACAGCAGGGAGAAGGAGGCCAAGGAAAAGAGGGAGTTGGCCTATTGGTGTGCCATTGGAATTGGACGCATCAGTCAGCAATAGAGAAAGAGAAAAAGTAATACCCAATAAGGCTATGATACCCCACGGCGTTTCGAAAACTGTCACGAATCGACAAAATTCATAATTCATCAATACTTCAGAACAGGAGAAGATAGAATTTGTGCAAGTATGGGCTCAGAAACGAAGCTTGTCCATTGGAATGAATTCACAAGCTACCATCAGAACGCCGTGCCTTTTTTATGGCCCCCTTGAGAATCCCTAAGATGCTATCATTCATCATGCAGGCACAATTTTCCAGTACCATGTCAAATGACCCCATCGACTTGACAAATCCATCCGTTTCCCGTTCGCCCTTGTCCCCTGTCCAAATCTAGTAGTCGGTGGAGACCTGGGGGAACTCGAAGGTGACGGTGCGGCCGGTCAGGCGGCGGTAGACCTCGGAGTAGGTGTCGAGTCTGTAGTCGACGCCGCCACGCTCCTTCTCGTCGAGGATGACCTTGAGGAGCTTGCTGCTGTCCTCCTTGGTGCGGAGACGCTTGCCGACGATCTCGACGGGGTAGACGAGGTCAGCGAGGATGGCGTCGTGGACGGCGGTCAGAGTGCGCGAGCGAGGGCGCTTCTGCTTGAGGGTGTTGCGCGAGCGGGCGGAGCGCTTGGGGCGGGGCAGGATGCGGCGCGAGGCGAGGATCAGGACATGGCGGTCGGAGAACTTCTTCTCGAGCTCACGGGTCAAGCTGGACTTTTAATTAGCAAAACAATCACCCAAGGGAGTGAAAGATGGGTGCTACATACCGCTGCTGGACGCGGTGGAAACCCTGTAGGGAGGGGACGGGGACAAAGATGACAATAGCCTTCTTGCCGTGGCCAACTTCGATCTATTCAAGATGGAGAGTCAGCCGGCGAGCTCCAGGACACATTGGAAGATGTGTTCCTTGGACCGCTTCCCGTCCTTATTCCACTGTCGTATTTTTTTTCTTGTATCGTATGTATCTCTTATGCCCCTCACACAGAACTCGACCTCCGGACTGTTTCTCAAGACGGGAGACGAGCCGTAGCAAATTCGCATAATTGACGACGGATGGACAAGGCGCGAGCCAGGCCGATGTGTGGGTTGTGGAATAAGACCGAGGGCGGACCCAGAGGAGACATCGCAAGGAGAACTCTTTATGGGTTTGTTGGTGTCTGATATATCATACCTCTCTGGCAGAGACGAACTGGAGGGGACGGAGAGCAGCCTTCAGGTCGGCAGTGTTGGTCTCGAGGTCGTAGAGAGCGCCAGCAATGCTGGTCTCGAGCTCGGACGGGTTGGCTCGCGAGGGGCTGTTGGGGGCGATCTTGTTGATAGACATGGTTGCGGATGTCTCTTGTCCTGTCCGAGAAGGGCTGGGGGGATGTCGAAAGGGAATCGCGAAAACGAAAAAAAAAGAGGTCCGGCTTTCGATTGAGAAATGCCAATAGATTCCAGTTTGTGAAAAATGTGGGTTGTGTGTGCACAGACCATATGCAGGGGAGAGCCGAGCAGCTGGTCAATCTTGGCCAGTTGACACAGTTGGTTGCCAGCTGCAGCTGCAAGTACTCTTCCTACAGCAGTGCAGTACATGTACATGTTGGTTAACATGAGAATCGCCAACACAGCAAAATGAACTCAGCTGCACATAGGGGGGTTTGGTAACTGCAAATTTGCTGCTTAATAATTTGCCGCAAATATACCGTTAATCCCACCCTAGGAAGACGCCTAAGAAGTGTACGAAAGGCCACAGTCTACAACGGTCATGACTGCCAACCAACCACATAACAGGTAGCGACTGCATTCTCCTGCATGATTACAAGAGACCAACAAGTAGTACCAACATACATCCGACATCCACTGGCAACGACCTTTCACCTTCAGTGACGTCGGTCGTAGAGCTTTTCCAGTCTCGAATCTTGCGTAACGCTTACTCTATTGTCCAGTATCGTATTGATCACATCCCGACTATATATTACTTCAGCCAACTTCACAGTATTTGCCAGGTTGGTCAACCACAACAGGATGTGTTTGTCAGATACCTCCACGTTTTTCGGCATCTTGCTCTTCTCTTTTCTCATAATCGATACAGCGATGCCTCTTTCTCTAAATTCGTTGATCTCATGAACCCGTCTCAACCAGGAGTGCCAGGTTTCCTCGTTCGAATTCAGAAAGAGAGAGCAACCTATGCTCCGAACTGCTTGTCGTAGTCAACCATTGTGAAGCGATATTTGACATCGTTCTTCTGCAGTCTTTGTACTGTCTTGGAGAGATTGTCTGCGCTAATCGGGACAGTCTCGACCCAAGACTTGATGCCCTTCTCAGCCGCGAGCTTCAACATGGCCAACATCTCCTTCCTGCTGCCCAGATGCGAGGATCCGATCAAGCAACCGTTGGACATGAAACTCCAGGGGCTGATGGTCAGGTCTGCGTTCTCGGGAAGGCCGACCGAGATCCACTTGCCGTGGACGTCCAAGAGGGCGAGATAGGCGCCAATGTCGAAGCCGTCGCCGAAACTGTTTGCTGTGCTGATGATCAAGTCGAAGGTCATGAGGTGATCTTTGTTCCAGTCTTTGTCTTGTGACGCGAGATATCCGTCGGCGCCCATGGCCTTCGCGTCCGCCTCTTTGCTGTGGGATCGGGAGATGACCCAGGTCTCGGCACCCAACGCTTTTGCGAACAGAACGCCAAAGTGTCCGAGACCGCCTAGACCGACGATGCCGACCTTCTTGCCTGGGCCGGCTCCATTCCGTACTAAAGGGCTATAACTTGTGATACCTGCGCACATCATCGGAGCTGCCAGCTCGCTCGGGATGGCGTCAGGGATGGGGAAGACCCTTGCCACAAATATTAGTGGTCACCCTAATCATAGAAAAGGAAGTCCTCGTGTGATTCAACCTACCAGTGCTCGTGCGTCCGCACACGGGAGGAATAGCCACCTTGGGTGACAATGCCAGTATCCGGCCAGACAGCACCGAACGTGTCCATTTGCTTAGGGCAATACGTCTCGTTATCGTTCTTGCACTGGCGGCACTCTAAGCAAGACCAACACTGTGCGCCGACGCCAACGCGCTCTCCTTCCTTGATAAGGGTGACCTTTGGACCGACCCGGATGGCCTTGCCAACGATCTCGTGTCCGACGGCCAAGGGGAACTTCTGGTCTCCCCATCCGCCGCTGATAGTATGTACATCGCTTGAGCAGACGCCACAACACTCGATCTTGATCTCGACGTCGTGGTCTCCAAACGGCTGCACATCAAACTTGTTCTTGTGGAATGTAGTCCAAGTGTCGGCCGATTGGACTTGGAAGCCCTCGTACTGATCGTATTTAGACATGCTTGCTCACTTTTGGTACCAATATGTGAAAGAGCTCAAGGAAGACAGAAGACGGTGGTGTAAAAGGGAAGAAGGAGAGAAAATAAATATCAAAACAACGAGATTCTTCGACCCTCCTTCCCTCCAGTGACTGCCATGGAGGGGCCAACTCAACATATATTCAGACCGACCCCCACCTCCGAAGCCCTGGCCCGATGAGGGGCATCTTCTAGTGAATCCAAAAAAGTTTAGGTCTTTTTTATCCGCGGCATCTACCGGACGATCTGGTCCTCACCTCGAGGTCCACACTTGGCGATACGCTGAACCTTGATAGTCAGAGCAGAGTCTCAGGTCTGCTGGCAGAGTGGGTGGGATATTCCACCAATGGCCGGTTCCCTGATTGTGGTCGTAATGCCAAGGGTCGATCATGACGGCTCACACTGTTGTTGAAGAAGCGTGAATATAGCAGGGATGTTCAAAACTTAACACTTCAACTGATTATTAAATCCATCCAAGCATGCCAATTGACTTCTTCTATGATTTTCAAACTTCAAATACTGTCAATTTACATGAAGTGAGTACTGTCCATGCGTCAGAGATCATCCTGCTAAAGTCATCAAATAATTGCACTAACTAGGTGGATAAATGAGCCGGCCAAATATACGGCGTATTGAACAGTTGAAGAATGGTTAGAGCACAACTTGGATCCGATTCTCTTGCCGGCGTCGATCTTCAAAGCAGCAGTGGGTGCCCAGGTATGCCCAGGATAATGAGAGCCGTGATCCATTATGTACTAGGTTATGTCTGGAGTAGATAGACTGATTCTACTTTGACTTGCTCTTCTTGCTCTGCCCCCCACCTAGTCCCACTCCACACAGAAACGCGATCCTCATCGAAGCGCCCAAGTAAACAAACGGCACATTCCCCCAGTCGATGGCATTCCACCGCGTGAAATCCCAGTAGATGGCCGACCCGTGCGCGCTCACGGAGTAGAGGTGTCCAAGGTCCGCCACCAGCAGGACGAAGAGGACCGTCTTCCAGACGGCGAGGTCGCCCGTGCACCGCAGCACGAGCGCCTCGTTGAGGGCGAAGAAGAGGTACAGGTTCGCGAGCTGCGACAGCGCGATCGAGGACCCGGTGGTAAGAGATGAGGCCGAGGCCGAGGACGAGTGCGTGGTGAGGCGAAGGTACTCTTCTTGTCGGAAGTGTGCGTAGAACGCGCCCACGAGAGCGGACAAGGGCTCGATGACCAGGAAGAAGAGCCGGTAGGCGAGTGGGAGGACCGATTGACGACGGGCCATCTTTATTTTTATTTTTATTTTATTTTTATTTTTGGAAACCCTTTTTGTAAGAAGAGAGGCACCTAACCAGGAATTCAATTAGATCACGTGCTGTTTTCTTCTTTTCTGAGAAGTCGTTTCTGAGCTTGGGATGATGTTTTCAATGTTATACACCACATACCACCCGAATTTTTGGCTGCGCAAGAGGCGCCGCAGTTGGTTTGTTTAACTTCAAAGTATGAGATGAGAGGGTCAACGATTGAGAAGGTAAATGGTTTGATATATTTATTCGCTGGGGAGGTTCTTTTGTTTCTGTTTTCTTTTTTCGAAATATGTAAGGGATCCAAAAGTCCAACCAACAGAGCCCGGAACAACCTTCTCCCGACCAAACCAACACTTTCGTCCCAGTCCGAAACCTACAATATGCACGAAAAACGACACTCTGAATTAAATTGGGATAAGTTTGTCGCGCGCTCTCTCTCTCTCCCTCTTTTAGCATAGGTCCTTGTTCCAGTAGGACTGAACCGCCCTCATTATCGCGCCTAGGATCACATAGAACTTAAGTGCGTCTCATACAATCGATTCTTTGGTCAGAAGTTGAGATAAGTTTACTTCGGATCAAGCTTCTTAAAGGTTAGGTTTAGCCTAGCAACTTACCTACTTACTTTGCTATGTAAGAGAGCTCTCTTTGTGCAGACCTTTTCTCGTAAGAAAGTACATCCAATAATACAACCGGCCTCTTAATTACGTACACGATGCCATACAAAAATGGGGGCTACAATGTCTCTCTAACTGCGTAAATCAGCCATAGCTACTTAGGTATTTAATACCATACATCACGAGCAAAGTTCCGGCGCGGCACCTTGCCAGCAGGGATGAACTCCAAGATAGGGTCCTCCTCAGCATTATCTCGTCCTTCACCTTTTTCCTTTCCCTGATCCTTACCCATCACATCCTGCTCCTCCTCGTCCTGCTTCCCATCCTGGCCAAAGCGATTCCAAATCGCAAAAGCGCACTCACTCTCCTCACTCTCGTTCTCGCTCTCACTCCCCGTTTCCTTATCCTTGTGCAAGTGCGGAACCAGCACAGGCTGACGAGCATCACGCAAGCCCAACTCGATATGCGAATGCAGGCCCAGCCGCCGGAGCAACTGCTCGTGATAGAACCCGGCCCAGTGTCTCTGACCATTGATGATGAAGAGGCGGTGCAGATTCTGCTGCACGGCCTTCTCGAGATCGATGGCGAGGCCGTGGATGAGGGACCGGATTCTTTCAAACTGTACCTCTTTCTCCTTCTCCTTCTCCTTGCCGCCACCTCGTTTCAGCCCCTCGTCCTGAGAGGCGGGATAGGCAGCGCCTACAGCACAAGCATCGAGGACAGCCCGCAGATCCCACAACCGCTCGCGCGTCTCGCGGAGCTCGATCTCGAGCAGGAAGAAGAATTCCGAGAGGTTGTCGAGCGCGGCGTCGCGGGCCGAGGCGATTTCCGCGATCATCCTTCTCGCGTTCTCATTTCCCTCGCTAATATTGTCATCATCATCGGGGCCGGTAGTTTCCAAGTCCCAGAAGCCAGCCGCTGCGAGATCGATATCGTAGTCGGAATCGAAGTCAGCGTTGCTGGTCCTGTTAGTGCCGGAGCCAAAGGCCGGAGTCTGCAAAGGCCCCTTGTTGTTGTTGTAATAGTAAGCGTAATCGCAGCCACAGCCGTAGTCGGAAAAGGACGCATCACTACGGCAGCGACTATCATCTTCCCATTCTGTGTCGAGGCCGCAGTCTGCCTGCATGTGATACACGTCCTCATCATACTCCTGTTCCTCCTCTTCATCCTCATCCTCATCTACACGCGGCTTCACATATCCCGAACCAAAAACCGAACTGTAGTGTCTCGGCGGAAGAGACGAAGTCGGAGACGGAGACGGAGACGGAGGTGGGGCCAAAGAATGCAAGAACGAGTCTCGCCCGCCGCGAGGGTGCCCGTAGTCGGAGTCCGAGACAGTGCTGGACGCCTCAGTGGCAATCACGCTATCAGTAGCCTCGCGATTCTGGCTGCCGGTAGTAGGCGTGACAATCCCAGCTTGCAAGAACTGACAGATCTTATCGAGCCGCTCAACCAGTTCCTCATGCTGCGTAGTCGCTCGTTTCTCGGCCTCCTGGATCTGATTCTTTCTGCCGCCGCCGCCGCGACGCCCGCGACGGCCACGGGGACGTGCGTGGGAGCCGCTGGTAGGAGGCAGTACTGACTGCGAGGCAGCGGGGAAGGTGGTAGTGTGAATCGCCATTCTTGCTACCTGCCTATATATGGGCACTTATACAACAACGGGTGAGGGCAGTGTCGACCACTGATGGTAAGTGAATAAGCAGCACGAAGGACTTCAGGCTTGAGAGTTGAAGTTGCAGTAGAAGTGAGTAGCAGCATGAAGAAAGACTGGCAGGGAAAAAAGACATTTTGACTCCTTATATAATGTTAGGATGCTCTGTCGCACAAGAGTCATGAGGCTCATCTCCATTCGAGCAGAGTCACGAGCAGAAAGAAAAAGAAGCATCCCAAGTCTCACCATATATAGCCGACTGGATCTTTTGTAATTCTGACTAACTGGTTCGGAGGAGCAATGTCATCTCATTCGACTGCTTTGAAAAATGGAAACGAACTGTCCTTGGAGTGTTGCCGGTATCTTGTAGACTGTAGTAAAGAATTGCAGTGAGTGTATCCGTGACACTGCCGCCATGCCTAAGCCAGCCTCCAGGTCATTAAGACTCAAGAGGACGCACGTAGCAGAGCTACAACGGCTTGTCGTCTGCCTTTTATCCTCGAAGCTTCCATTTAGGTAGGCTTCCTTTCCAGACAGTGGAATCTGGAATCTGGATCCTCACGGGTCACTGTAGGATTTCAGTCTTGCAATATCGTGAAGTTGTCCCGGGTGTGCCCGTAATCGGAGGCGCAAACTGGCAAGGCGAGGTTAAGCCACTCTTACAGGCTGCGCCACAGATGAGATGGATATTCTCAGTGTGACTCTTTGGTGTCTTCACTGTGTACATAATGTAGGTACCGCCTAACACCCCGCCTTCCTTACCACCATCCCCTGCACCGGATGTTGCCGTAGAAGTCGCCGACCCCGCTACCGAAGACCAGTTTTATATACAATTTCAGGTGTAGTAGTTAGTAGTCAAGAAATTGTACTCTTTTGAAGATTCACTCGCTCGAAAAATGACTACAGAACTGCAAAAGGCCAAGTTGGCCTTCATTGGCGGCGGTAACAGTGAGTGACCTTTTTTGTCTTTCTGTGTCATCATCTGTTCCCCTAACGTTAGAGACTCTGTATCCGGGATATGAATTAGTTGACACACACACACAGTGGCCGCCGCCATCATCGGCGGCCTCGCAGCCAAGGGGATCGAGAAGCAGAACATCTGCGTCTCGGAGCCGTGGGAGGTGAACCGGAAGAAGATGGCCGACATCGGGGTGCGCACGACCGAGTCCAACATCGAGGCGTCGCAGGACGCGGACCTACTCATCATCGCCGTCAAGCCCCAGGTCACCAAGACCGTCTGCCAAGAGCTAACCGCCGCCTGGGCCGACCGCTCCGCCACGCCCCTGATCATCTCCATCGCCGCCGGCATCACGCTGCAGAGCTTGAAGGCCTGGCTGAAGCTCGCCGACGGACGCGTGCCGCACATTGTGCGCGTCATGCCCAACACGCCCGCCCTGGTTGGCGAGGGCGCGTCTGGCCTTTATGCAGACGACAGCGTGACGTCGGCGGAGAAGGATCTCGCGACTTCGCTGGTGTCCAGTGTCAGCAAGGTTGCCGAGTGGGTCGATTCTGAGCACCACCTCGATCTCGTGACTGGGCTTTCTGGTATGTACTGACTGGCAGCATCATACATACATACTCCTTCGGAAGTTCTTCACCCTATGTAAGTGGGTCCTAACCCCTTTTGACAGGATCCGGCCCTGCGTACTTCTTCGCACTTGTTGAGCACCTGGTCGAGGCCGCAACGAACCTCGGCATGTCCAAGGAGCAGGCCACCCGCCTAGCGAAGCAGACCTGCCTCGGTGCCGGCGTCATGCTGGCCAACTCATCCGAGGAGCCCGCACAGCTGCGCAAGAACGTCACGAGCCCCAACGGCACCACCGCCGCGGCGCTGGATAGCTTTGATGCGTCGGGTTTCAAGGATATCGTCGGCAAGGCCGTGGGTGCAGCTGTTAACCGAAGCGAGGAGCTCGGAAAGACGCTGGGCGACTCATGAGCACTATCTTACTGGTAACTGAACCGATTACTCGTATAACTCGAGTATGAGACGCTGCATAGGGCGTTCTTTGGTGTCGGGACAGCGGAAGATTAATACAATAGAACGGTTTCATTGCTTGTTATTCAGTTTCTCTCAGTGTCTTACTCTTTTAATAATCTCCCACCGGCGTATCTCAGATCCCCGAGCCATACAGCCCCTCCGCATCCCCAACTCCTGCGTCCCCATCCCCATCAGTCTACACCCCTACTACCTTGGCCATCCTAATCTCTCAAGACAAAGCCTTGACATACTCATCGAACCTTTCCGTCTTCGCAGCCGCCAAATCCAGCGTGAAGGCGCCGTGGACCGTATGCTTCGCAATAGGGCTCACGGGGTCCGCGGGTCTTGACGGCGGCGTGGGGGCGAGCGCGAAGGCGAACTTGGCCGCTTTGTCGTCCGGGTTAATCGCCACGACCCTCGCACTACTGCTATTACTATTATTACCGTCTGTCCAGCTGCTGCATCTCTCGCAGAGCGCCGTCAAGGTCCAGTGCGTGGCATTGACGCTCGAGCCCCTTTTCAGGACCGTGTATGTCGCGTTCGGGTACGACGCGGGTGGGGTGCGGGTGCTTTTTTTTTTTTTAAAGAAAAAAAAGTCAGTGAGGTGTAAACTGGGGGATCGAGAGAGAACTAGGTAAGTATTAAAAACCACATACTCGGCCCACCTCGAAGACACCACCGTCGTGTTCCCATTCGCCCAGGCGACGGTGAGCGGGTTCTTGGTCATCTTGCCGCCCCAGGCGATGGCGGCCCATCCGGCTGCTGTCTTGGGCGCCACGAGCTGTAGCAGTGCGTCGAAGGGCGCCGCTACTACTTGTGCGGCGTCGGAGGGGATGGCGATGCGCACGGTAAGCTCGTCGCTGGCGCGCGTCTCCGAGAAGCAGACGCCCGTCGCGACGTCGCAGTGTCGGGCAGCCGCTGCCAGGATGGCGATGAAAAGGACGGATTTGAGAATCATTTTTTGGAGCTTTATTCGAAAGCAGTTGATGGAAAGTTGCTTTGCCAAAAAGGGGGCCTTTAACGAGAGAGTTGAGAGCTTTCCTCTCTCTCTCTCTCCTTCTCGAGGGGGATCTGGGACACATCATATAAATCTACATTACTTGCGTAGATTGTTGAGACCAGTATAACAAACGGCGGTCAATATCACCCGCTCCACGTTTCAACCCCCTATCTCGGCTGAAGTCGACCGAGCTATTTAAGTCGTCGTTTCCACAGATCTGCAATGTGTGAAGCACACCTCATTATTCCCAGCTCAAAACTCGACCCTGTTCTTAGGAGGGGTGATGATTTATATGATATCCGTATGGTTCGCAAAGCTTGGGAGTGTCTCAAGTATATAACATCTCTCTTGGCGCATACCTACTCATAGTAGTAGTTGTTGGAGCATCTCGGTTTTCCAGGCTAAATGTGAACTCATTACCGTGAACTCGTTATTTTCAAGGGCCATGACGGCCAACGTGTCTTCCAGTCGCCCCAAAGTTGTTCGCCCCTCGTTATAGTTTCTGTTCGTACTTGATAGCGTCGTGCCATCGAGGCAGTGTCAGTTAGTTGAACAGAGTCACCGCCTCTATTCGGATAGGGGGCCGACATATATCTCAGCTACCCGTCACTCAGAGCTCTCAACAATATCCCTTTCCGACTTGGAAGTTGGGAAATTTGGCTGAGCTGAGATTGGGGCTATTGTGAGATCGGGAGCATGAAAATGTCGTGACTAAAAGAGCCAACACATGGTCTACCGCTTTTTTTCTAATGCGGATCTCCCCTTCTCTTCGATTTTCGATTTACTTAACCTAGTTTGGTCAGACTTTATGTATCATACCGTCCTGAGCTGTATATTACCCAGGTTCTGCCAATCCGTTTGGTTAGGCATGGACTTATGTTGACTTTCATGTGACGACTGTGCCAACTTCCTTTTTCGTTTATCTCCTGTTATGTCATGTGTTCGACTCCTGTCCATCCACGCAGAGCTGCCTGCTGCTGCTCGTTACCTTGTAACAATGAGTTCCAGCCGGTGATCCTTCGAGGTCTGGTGACTCCTCTGCATAGACTTGGGTGCAGCTAAGAACTGGCGCTTATGCGAATTTCATAATGACCTGTCATCAGTGTGCAATACACACCTTTTGGCCGAATGAGTCACGAAAGAAATAATGGGGAGGTAACAAGTCAAGACAATCTGAGTTTGGTTTAGTCTACACAGTAGCAACCGTGTGGCTGATGATGTTGTATTGATGGGCAGTTTACTGCCACTCAAGAAACTGTGGCTCAGTTTCCCGCCTCGACGCTACGCTTTTGGTCAGTCAATCGAGGTGGGGCACACACAAGATAATTTTGTGGGGTTTCGATTCTACAAATTCGATTTCTAACAGAAAGGCGACTTCACTTTCCCTCCCTCCTCTTCCGTATCCCACGAACGCAGTAATCCCCACCATTAGATATATCATCTACTGGAAGACTGTCAATATGTCGAAAATCACAGTCGGTTAGTGCTTCGCTTTTCTACACTTTCTGCAGGTCGATTCGGAAAAATGCTGACTCGTTGCCACAGCCGGAGTGCGTTCCCAAATCGAGGAACTCCTCGAGTACTCTCTCAACACCAAGAAGAGAAACTTCCTCGAGACCGTCGAGCTCCAGATCGGCCTCAAGAACTATGATCCCCGTATGTCGAACCGGAAAGTCCGGAACACCACGAATTACCGATTCTAACGTTGCGATGCAGAGCGTGACAAGCGTTTCAGCGGCACCATCAAGCTGCCCTCGATCCCCCGCCCCAACATGGCCATCTGGTAGGTTCAGCCGACATCACCGACGAAGCGCGCCATTATAGAATTGATGGCTGACATATACGGTACAGCATTCTCGGTGACCAGCACGATATTGACCGTGCTAAGCACGGCGGTGTTGATGCCATGTCCGCTGATGACTTGAAGAAGCTCAACAAGAACAAGAAGCTGATCAAGAAGCTCGCTCGCAAGTACGATGCCTTCGTCGCTTCCGAGACTCTGATCAAGCAGATCCCCCGTCTCCTGGGTCCTGGTCTGTCCAAGGGTAAGCGCTAATCATACTTGTTGACCCGATATCGATGGTACACGAACTAACGAACAATTTCCTTGCAGCCGGCAAGTTCCCTACCCCCGTCTCGCACGCCGACGACCTGACTGGCAAGATCAACGAGGTCAAGTCCACCATCAAGTTCCAGCTCAAGAAGGTTCTCTGCATGGGTGTCGCCGTCGGAAACGTCGGCATGACCCAGGAGGAGCTCGTCGCCAACGTCATGTTGGCCATCAACTACCTTGTCTCCCTTCTGAAGAAGGGCTGGCAGAACGTCGGTAGCCTGACCCTCAAGGCTACCATGTCGCCTCCCCGCCGCCTCTACTAAACGGTTCTCATGGAAGGATGGAGGATGTAGTGCTAGTTTCATTGGCAGACCGGGACGTTGATTCGTCCAGATGCCGTAGATATTAGAAGGCCAATTTAAACGAACCTCCATCACCATCTGATTGTTTTCTCCTCTGCTCGTCCGCCCGTCTTCTCGTATCGTAACTGAGATGGCCATGGCAAACAAGTCAGAGGATGGATAGTACTGTTGATGATTTGCTGGCACGCATCAATTGAACCTGACAACCCAATATTCAGCGAAAAACCGGCAAAATCATCAAGATGGGCCTGACCGCAGCCAATGGCAAGGTTGACGACGCAGTCAACTGCGTGTAACTGGCCTCAGCTAAGAACTTCCATTCTAGACAGATTCGCAGTACAACGCAGACAATGCGCAAGGTGAACTGTCGGTCCATCGAGAAGGCTGGGCGACACCAAACTGGTTGAGGAAAGCAAGCAACATAGGATAACAGGCTTTATTGCAGTCGACCAGCATTTGGCCGTTGAGTTTCACCCAAGGCGCAGCATATCAACATCCAAGGCAAGAGAATACAGCTACATAATACCCATTCTACCAAGCTCCAGGCAAAAGAGATCACTCTTCTCCTCTTTGGAAACAGTAGAAAACACCAAAAATGCATATGGTAGCTAAGGTCATGTACGAGGCACCCCACAGTCGCGAACCAAGAAGGAATCGTCGTCGGCGGCTGAATAGGAAAGAGCGCCTCACTGGCAAAGTCTGATTTAGGAGGCCGGGAACGGAAGATTAACCATTGAGGAAAAAGAGATATAACCCTCAGCGAGCCGCACGTAGCGGAGCCGCCATTTGTAAGTTATAAATATCTAGACATTTGACGATGTTTAGTATTTACTCCTAACTGATGATGAGGAAAAGAAAAGGAAAGGAAAACTTACAAATGGTGGGAGGGCAGGGGATGTATTTATGCTAAAGCGGTGTGGGTTTATGGCAGCTGCCTGCCGGCTGAGAGGGAGAGATGACGGGGGCGGGGAAAGATGGCAGAATGAATTCTGGCTGGGTGGGTGACGAGGATGAGATGAGAAGAGAATTTTTTTGCAATTGACGCCCTGAATGCCTGTGGCTGTGTCGGCCCACTTGAATGGTGCTAGTTACGTAAATTCGTAAATTCCTGTGGCTATGCCGTCACTCAATGGGGATTCATCATTCAGGCCCCCAGGTTGCCCTCATGTCTGTTCCTTAGATAGTGGTTGCCAGTTGGGCCTCAATGTTGGCGAGTGAGAGGTAAAAATTGTTTCAACAACAATGCCGTTTGCATTCGGACGTCGTCACAGCAGCAGTGAGCACTTAGTAACTACTCGGGAGCAGTCGAATGTCCTTCAGTCTTTTGCCATTCTCAGCAGCGAGCAGCTGTCAAACTGTGAAGAGCAGAACAAGAGGGAATCTTCTGTAACTTGGGAACTCGATAGCTGAACCGTCCCAGGTTCTTCTCTATTTTCTATGTTTGCCCACTTGTGATCTATCTAGACTTTGACGCTTCTCTATATATCGGGGTTGGAGGGCCTGCTATGACCCAACCAAAAACATGGTAGCCATGCATAATGTGGCGCCAGCAACCGCTCCGTACAAAATTCGTAATGCATATCTCGTATCTGTCATGCGGTATACCGATCATTTCTGTCACATCTTGGGCGCAGCAGCGAGGTATCCCTCGACAACGGCCGCCATCAACCTGTTGGCGATGGCCGTCTGAGGCGGTATGAGCAACTTGCGCTCCTTCTTCTCCCCGGACACGGCCTCGCCAAAGGGAACAAGGCTATCCTTCATGGCGTCCCGGACCTCGTCAAAAGTGTACCACTTGGCGTCCTCGAGCTCCGGATCGTTGCCCAGGTGGATGTTCTCGCCGTCGGGCAGGGCCTGGCCGATGGCGCCGATCATCAGGTTCGCCGGGTAGGGCCAGGGCTGGGAGCTGTGGATGACGACGCGGCCGACGCGGACGCCGCTCTCCTCCCACGTCTCGCGACGCACCGCTTCCTCGATGGACTCGCCCGGCTCCAGGAAGCCCGCCAGCGTGCTGTACCAGCCCGGCGGGTACCTCTTGCTACGGCCTAGAAGCAGCTTCGTGCCGTCCGACGAGACGATCGCCATGATCACCGTCGGGTCCGTGCGCGGGAAGCAGAGGTTGCTGATGCCGTGCCGCGTGGGGCAGTCGTCGCGCTTGTGCGGCTCGCCGCCGTCCGATATACCGGCCATGTCTGTCGGCGGGCATACGCGCTTCGTACCAGCGTTAATGGACAGTGTGCGCTGACCACAGCCGCCGCAGAAGGGGTTCCGTGCGTTCCAGTCTAGGAGTGCGCGTGCTTGAGCGTAGATTGCAGCTGTCGTGGCTGTTAGTTTTGTAAAATCACACGAAAACGGTGACGTCACCACTCACCCTCGGGGGCATTCAGAGTAAGCAGTCTCGCGCCTGGAATGAACGACACCCCATCTCTGGCCTTCACAGCATTGATGACTTCCTTTGCTTTCTCTGCTATTGTCCCCTTCGGAGTGACGTCGATGGCAAAGTACGGGTGGCCCTTGTAGTCTCGGTACGCAAAATCGGGCTTCTTCTCGTCCAGTCCGAGGAATAGGATGATAGGCTGTGTGATCTCGGAGTTGAAATTCCGGATCTGCTCCTCATCCGATGCGCCGAAGGGGTCCGTCCCGGTCAATAGCGCGATATCGTCTCCGCTGACATACGCGAGGTTCTGGGTGTCCTTGGCCAAGGGGGAGTAGTTGTCCATGAGTAAGAAGGACGTCTTAGGGTAGGCGAAGGCGGCTTTTAGGAAGGCATGGTCAGTTCGTAGAAATGACACCCGATTCAGCGGGCTGCCCGAGAAGTAGTTTGTGACCTCGCGGCCGAACTTGCGTGACAACATCGAGTCGTCTGCTGCGAGGATCGGCAGGTCGGGGATTGCTGTGCTCATCACCGCGACTCTTTATTTTCCCACAGGTATACCCAAATTCTGTCCTTTGCCTTGTCCTCTTCCGCTGTTTTGTCTCACAGGGCCGAGGTTTCCGGGGAGACGCTGTCGCTTTAGTTTCTAATTTTGTCCACAGGTAACACTCAACAAGACCGATATTGACCAAAGGTTTATAGTAATCTTTGATAGAAGAAGAAACAAATGCAACTAAAGGGTTTGCGTGTAAAATAAGGTGAGTTGATAGACAAAAAGGCTCATGATTCTTCCAACCGGAGACATTTCCTTTTATCTGGTCGAGTTATATCCGAACCGGCACTTGATAAGTGGGTGAGGTGGGGGGTTTTCTCATAATGTGGGATTGTATCATCACCGAATGGATTACCAATCTAAAATGAGCTTCAAATACAATTCCTCACCTAAATAGGTACTGCTGTGCCAGCTCAACAATTCTGCCACTTTCCGGGAAAGACTTACAGTCTGGCCAATACAATATCACGAAATTCGATTGCGCCATCGAAACTGACCCAGGACTTTAGAAATTATAGCTGTGCAATTGCGGTACAGGTTGGCAAGATTTTGCAGCAGAATAACTTTTGTCCCACTTCTAGAAGAACCGTGGAATTTCAAGACGCCCCCAGCATGGAAACTAACCGACAACCGATACCCTTAAACTTCAGGAGCTTCCAACCCAATCGGTCTTTCCTGCTTCATGGCGCGAGGTTCCCCGCGATCAGGGTGCAAGTGGGGTGAGTTCTGGTAGCTCACCTGACAACGTGATTGGTGGGCTTGCTCCTAAACAAAAGGTTTCCTCCCATTGGCTTGTACGAAGTACGGAGTACTACCAAGTACAAGTACTATCGTGGTTCTGGTTGCTGCTGTACTACTGAACGCCCTACAGCATTTAGTCGTATGCCTGCGTCATAGTCTCCTAATAGTTCCTCTCACGGCCAAGGCTAGATAGAGAGGAGGCAGAGGCAAGGCAATATTGTGGATACATCTGTTACAGTGGAGTATGGCGCCCTCATTTCAAGTATGGCTCCCGAAAAATGTGCCAATTTTAGCTGCAGTTGCTGAAGGCACCTGACCGTTTTTAGTCCGACTAGGCAAGGAAGGAATGGGGGGGAAAAAGAGAGAGAAAAAAATATCGTGCCATCCCACCTCTGGTGTCACTCCATGGTCAGGGGTCCAGGGGGGTACATTTTCGACCGGCACGCGAGTTTAAACTTTATTTTATAATTGACTTCCTTGCCGTTTTGCGCCTGGTTTACCGACCTTTCACCCATTCGCCATATTTGAATGTTGAAGATGTGCTGTCCATTTACGATTCATTTTACCCTTCATCTGGCTAACCTTAGCAGCTTTCCCATATGGTGAAAGTACATGTTGTGGACACGATCACTCAACTCTTCTCCCTTATTCACTTAAGTCTACACACCGTGGTTTTCAGCATTTGATGACATCCACTGTCCAGTCGTTGCAACAGTCAAGATGGTGCCTCCTACCGGACCTTTGAACCTGGACGTCGAAGCAATATCAGGCATCTGCGGGTAGGCTGGGCCCCATGTTCTCTACTCCCAAACCTTCGCGCGTTTCCCTCTGACGCCGGCTTTTCTCCACAGCTCCATCTCCATCGCAGCCTGGGTTGTAGTCTTCTCTCCCCAGATCGTCGAAAACTTCCGGCGCGGGTCCGCCGACGGGCTCTCGATCCAGTTCATAGTCGCATGGCTCTTGGGCGATGTCTTCAACATCCTCGGCTCCGTCCTCCAGGGCGTCCTACCAACGATGCTCATCCTCGCCATTTATTACACCATTGCCGACTTTGTCCTCCTGGGCCAGTGCTTCTACTACAAGGGTCTAACCTGGAAGGACGAAGTTACCCAACCGTTGCAAAAGCCATCGGGCGATAGCGAGCACGGCCATACGAACGGCCATACGAATGGTCATGCAAACGGTCACTCAAATGGCCGTGCGAATGCGGTCGCTGAGCCCAACGAACGGACAGGACTATTGGCCGATTATTTCTATGGGCGGGAGAGGCGAGGCAGTGGATGGTCGCATCTGTCCCCGGCCGTACCGCTGATAAACGAAGCGCCTCCTGCACCTCCACCGACTCCCACGAGGCTCCAGGCATTTCTGTGGAATAGCGTCGCTGTCTTAATGGTTTGTGTGGCCGGTGTTGTGGGTTGGTTCCTCAGCAGGACCTACTCGTCAAGTCGGCCGGGTGCGCCACCCCGCGACTTCCCGACTCTTGATTTCTGGGGTCAGATATTCGGCTGGCTATGCGCCGCGCTGTACCTCGGATCACGGCTGCCCCAGATCCTGCTGAATTTCCGCCGCAAATCTACCGACGGCGTCAGCATCCTGTTCTTCCTCTTCGCTTGCTTGGGCAACCTGACTTACGTCCTATCCATCTTTGCTTACGAGCCGGTGTGCAACGGGAACACATGCGAGCCCGGGGAGGCGCGTCAAATCTACGGCCAGTACTTGCTGGTTAACGCCTCGTGGCTGGCTGGCAGCCTGGGCACCTTGCTCCTGGACCTAGTCATCTTCGCCCAGTTCTTCATCTATAACCGAGATGGTCTGGACGAGGATGCTGTCACCGACGACGAGCGTACCATCGATGGGGACGAGTGGGATCAACGTCCCTTGCTGGAACGCGCCGGCTCCGGCCTGCCGTGAACAACGCGGGCCCCGGCCATAATGCCCTGTACATGATGTAAAAAGTTCTGCATTTTCCGGGTCACAAAAATTGGGTGCATGGGTACTTTTTTTGGCTGGGTGTCAAAAAAATGAAAAGGTGGGGGAAAAGGCGCATGTTTGGGCGGTGTGACTTCTTATAAAGCTTGGAGAACAGCAGTACGTGTCATATGATATGGAGTTAAGCAAGACTGTTCCAGCGGTTTCAAAATATATATGTATGTAGCGGAGAGGACGAGGATCCAACAAATATCCACAGCTACCCCTGAGACACATGGCGTGCCATATTAGTTTTTCTCAAGAGCACTTGTTCTATTTATTTATTTTTTTCTCCTCGCTAAACTAGACCCTTTATTACTCGTCCCAGACAACAGTGAAATCGGCAAACTCAACAGTCAGAGGCTGGCTGACATTTCTCTCGGGCCTGGCGACGAGGGGACTGACATCGAGGAGCCACTCTTCATCTCCTTCCTCGTCGGCGAAGATCCAGCCGACCTCCCGGAGGGCGACCCTCCTCCTGACCTCGCCGGTCCGGTCGTCGAGCTCGAGCTGGTATATCCAGGCGGACTTGCCGTGCTCGTCCTGCTCGCGCACGACCTCGATGGTGATGCCGCCGTTACCCCCGTTCGAAGGGGGGATGGTGATGGGGCCGATGCCCCAGTCGGCGTAGCGGTCGCAGCCGACGGTGCTGAGCTGCGGAGAGCCCTGGTATAGCTCTACGCCTGTCTTGAGCCACTTTGCGGGTGGAAGAGTGCTGCTGGATGCGGGACGAGGGACCAAGAGAAGACCGGCTTGGTCGTAGCGCTCTGTCCATTGAGCCCAGAAAGTCACGCGCGCGGAGCGGAATTTCTTGATGGGGTTTGTTGAGGTTCTGGTGATGGGTGCTGTTGGGGTTATTTTTTCTTGGTTAGTTGGCGTGATTGTGACAGTGGTGCCGATTGTGTGTTATGCGGTCAGACGGCTTACCGTTCCATATATTGGTCGTAGGTGGCTTCCGCCAGATGTCGGTGCCCGGCTCGGCCTGGAGAGTGAAGGGCCCGGTGCTGACCATGGTGGAAAAGTGAATGTGGGATGAAAGAACTAGCTGCGTATGTCTTCAGGAGTGAGGGGAACCGTGGACAGGGCCGGGATTATGACTTGAGTTCACGATAAGTGGTTTTTTCACTTGGTATTAACCTAGAAGCTTGGAGGAGCGTGTTAAAACTAGAGAAAACGTGGCAGTATCACCGGGAAGATATCTCGTTATATGTGTTGCAACTTGCCTTTGTCTATCTCATAACCTGAGCATCATGCCAGGTATGCCATATTGATGCTTTCATAGCGATGCTAACCTAGTATCTTGGTATCTGCACGCACACAAGAGCGCTTTACCCCAAATTGTCGACTCCGCACTTTTTATAACACGGGGAATCTTTAAGTCGATTCTACCTGCCAAGAAGACTCTTCTCCGGTTACTGTATAGATTAGTACGTACAGTTCAACGGACAGGCGGTTTTGATACTCTACGAACCCTGCCCGACTTCGAGTCTCTATACGATCTTTCCTTTTCGTGATGCAAAGTGCTAACCTAAGTATCTAGTAGGCACGCAAGCCAGGGAATGAGTAAGTACGCAGGCAGGGTGCAAGTCCGCTTGGTGGGGAGGGAGGCGGAACTACCCCCGGGATCCGATCCAGGAATCCCCCTCCTTCTTTTGCTGCTATATAGTGGTGGGTGGGCTGCAAGCTGCAATACACACACATCCTTCCTTTCATTCATTCATCCATTCATTCTCATTCATTTGGGCTCGTATAGTCTAGAGAGCTTGTTGCGTTGGAAGAAGTGGAAGGCGAAAAGAAAGAAAAAAGCAAAAAAGGAAAGAAGGCATAAGGCGATCTCGTGGGAAAAGCCCATCATTCATTCAGTCATTCATTGCCCTTTGTCGTCTCATAATTCTTATGCCCCCCTCGTCGCATAATGATTGATTGATTGAATTGATGATCTAGTGATGGATGGGCGGTTGGTTGGTTGGCTGTGGCTGGTGTCATACAAGCAGACACCTAAGCTACCAGTAAAAACGTTAACGTTTCAAACGCGAATCGATGCAAACGTAAAACCAGCTCAAGTCTTGAACCCATTCATCCCCCCATGGAAATAGACGGCCGAACCTTTTTTTTTTTTTTTTTTTTTTTTTTTCAAAAGTTCAAAGGCCCAACAACATCAGGCACCTCGTTGACGCGGACGATGATCTCGTCGTATCCGAGCCTGTCGCACATATCGTACGTCTTCAACCTGACGCTGAACAAGCCGCCGTCCTCACCGGCCCTCGCGCGCCTCGTGGCGCGCTTGTGCTCCGGCTCCGCGTTGTTCTGCCACCAGGCGACGTCGCACGGCTCGCGCAGCCCGGACTCCTCGGGCACGATGGTGCGCTTCAGGAACTCCTGGCCCGCCCACTCGTTGGCCGTCTCGCGGTGCGTGAAGGTGAGGGACTCGGTGCGGGTCACGTGGAGCGTGGTGCTCCACACGAGGCGCTGCGTCGGTGTGCCGTGGCCGTGGAAGGGGTCTTGTTCTTCTTCTTCGGAATCGCAGGAGGAGGACGTGGATAAGGAGATGACGTCGTCGTCGGATGAAGAGGCGAGAAAGTCGGCGAGCACACCGTGGTTTTCCACTTTTTTCTTTGGTTTGTGTTTGTGTTTGTCTCCTTCTTCCTCCGAGCTGGTCTTCTCCTCTCCCTCTTGATCTTCACTGAAGGAAACAAGACCTTTGAGTGCAGACATGTCAAAGCCATAAGTCAGCATATCGCACGTGATCGTGTAGTGTCTGAACGGGGGTCTCATGGCCGGCTGCCACAGCTTCGTCCTGCGCTCATTGGCCTTGACCTCGGTCAGCACGACGGGGACGCGCTCGCGCTGCACCCAGCCAATGTGTCTGTGGTCGTCGTCCAGGAGCAGATCGACTCTCAGCAACCTCTCGGGGCCCACGAGCTCCATGGTGCGGCTCACGAAGCGGTCGAGGCCGTCCATCTTCCCGGGGCTCGTGTAATGGTCCAGGTACTCGTTCGCCTTGACACGATCGGCGAACGTGCGGACGCAGACCGAGAGCTTGTGCAGTGCTGCCTTGTCCTCGGTGTCGAGCGTGAGCTCACTGTTCGCGAATAGCACGCCGCGCACGACGTACCGCCACTTGAGGTTCTGGTCGACTTTTTCCTCTTCTTGCGCTCGGGCTGGGGAGGGATAACGTCGGCGTTTCCATTCCTGCACTTGGTCATGCAGCTTCTCGGCATCAGACTTCTCCCGCTCCTTTTGTCCGATCTTGTTCATGTAGTCCCCGTCCACTATAAAGTTGCCCAGGACCGGTCCCGCGTCCTCTTCGGCATCGCTCGGACATGTAGGCGAGGTCTGCATCTGCTGTGGCGACGAGGGGGATGTGAGTACGGGATCAGACGACGGTTGATGTTCTTGCGCCGGGGCTTTCTGCTGCTGCTGTGTTGCTGCTGCTTTGGGTCGTGCTGGTAGCGACACTTTAACCTGTGGAAGCTTGCCTTTTGCCTTCTCAGACATAACCTGTGGGAGTTTGCCTTTTGCCTTCTCGGACATAACCTGTGGAAGTGTGCCTTTCGCCTTCTCAGACATGACCTGAGGCGCCTTGTCTTTTCCTTTATCAGACACAACCTCTGGAAGTTTGCCTTTTCCCTTATCAACCTGAGATGCCTTGGGCGCAGCAGGCGTGTTCACCCGACGTGAATCATCCTGTCCCGGTAGCGAAGAGCGGGAAGTCGATGCTTGCGCATTGTCATCATGCCGAAGGGCCGAGGGCTGAGACTGCGAAGTCGATGCGTGAGCATTGCCGTAGTAGTCATATCGATACTGGAAACCACCTTTTCTCTGTGCTTCTCGTGCTTGTTCTTCGTCCTCCCGCGCGCATGCCTCGAAGTATTTGATATTCGGATAATACGAGTTGAGCCAGTTTCTGGCACTATCTTCTTGTCCTTCTTCTACAGCCACCACGTCTCGACTGGCACTGGCACTGGCACTGGCAGGGCGAGTGTTCATACTCTGGGTCGCAGGCGCCGGAAGTAGAGTTCTATATCCGGAAGAAGAAGAAGAGGAAGAGACAGTCTCCTTCTGCTTCTGGGCAGCAGCCGCAGCAGGGGCAGCAGCTCGGTTCCGGGCGAAGGCGATCGTTTGGGCGGCGGCCAAAAGATTGGGACGGGGAAGTGAAGTGATATGAGACTTCCGAGGAGCAACAGAAGAAGAAGAAGAAGAAGAAGCTCCGTTGGCAACCACACCTCCACCTTGACTAGCAGCTCTGCCATTCTGGGCCACAGCAGGCTGCTTGGAACAAGAAGAAGAAGAAGAAGAAGAAGAAACAGGTCTGTGGACCATATCATATGCATTGTTGTTGTTGTCGTCGAGCTGGGTGCCGGCATCAGCTTGCATCTTATCCTCCTTTTCCTGTTTTTCTTCCTTCTTCTTGACGATAAAGTACGTGTCGCCCTGGAACTCGGGAGGGGTCTTGGCCCTTCGTTTCATATCCAAAGAGGCCCAGTTCTCCTTCCGCACGATCTTGATCCGCTTGCACTTGACGGGCGGCTGCTTTCCGATGATGAATTTTCGCTTCAGGTTTATCGCCGTGTTCATGGGCATGTTGTCGATAACATCATCGTCGCTGATCATGATGACTTCTTTCTTGCTACTGTTGTTGTTGTTGTTGTCGTCGTCAGTGTTGCTTTTGGTTTGGGATCGGGGTTGGTTGGCAACATGTTCTTCGTTGGCTGTGTGATATGGTGACGAAGTGTCAGAGGAAGAAGAGATTTCGATAAAGGTAGATGGGTTCTCATGTGTGGTAATGGGCGCCACTGCCGCTGCCGCTGCCGACGCCATTGGGGGTTGGGTTAGGGTTACAGGGGAGTTGTCGTCGTCCTCGGCGTTTGAGGAGTGCGAGCCTGGCGTCGGCGATACTTCCTGAACATCATCGAATGCATCCGCATCCCCTGAAGTACTAGACGGCGATCCAAACTCGGACAGAGACAGAGGAGATGAGCCAAATAAGTAGTTGAAGTTGTCATCCAGGGCTGGAGAGCCATGGTCGCTGGCCTCATTATGGGACAAATGATTCAAGTCGGAGTTTTCTGGCGAAGCAGAGTCCTGAACAACTTGCCATGTCTCCTCGTTGGATGTGATTTGCGCTGGTCTGGCGTTCACAACAGAGGTGTGCCAAGGGCGCCTCCACCCATTCTTGCTCCTGCTTGGAGGCCTTGCTCGATCGGTACCATTGCCCATCGTGAAGGCCTTTGCGCATCGTTCAGATTGTGGACAGCGGTGTTCAGGATATCTTTATATATGCGTCTTCAGACCTCCCAATCAGGGTGGTCTTTCTTCACAAGGGAAGAAGATAAGTTAGCTGGGAGTAAACTTGGAGCGACAACCATCAGGAGGAGGGAGATCTAGGTGATGGATGGATCTTATGCGACAACCACAAGGAGGAAGGTCGAGGTGATGAATGATGCATCTCATGCGCCACTGGCCTGTTGTTAGATTGAAATGGGAGCTTTCTCCTTACCGTGGTTTCCTGCAGCAGGCAACAGATACTGGGCGCAACTAGACTTGTGCAATATCCCACCCAGGCCAATAGAACACGGGTGCTGTTCTACAGAGAGACGAGTTGACGATCCTGAACAAGGTCGGAACTTTTTCACCATGTCAGTAGGTAGTAAAGGTGAATGGTTGAGTTTCGCTAGGTTAAGGTAGAGGATGTTAAACTTACCATTTATAGAAAGAAGACGTGCGGCCGTGCGTGGTAGAGTGACGTGAATGAACTGCTGCGTGGAGCGAAAGAAAGAAAAAGGGCAGGAGTTGGAACCCAAGGCCGGTGAATGCAACTCCAACGAAGGGGAGTGGGTGTGTTGTTTTTCTTCTGAAACAGGCTTAACGTCCTGAAGTAGAGCTCTTCTCAAAGATAATGAAAAGGAAAAGAGGAAGGGGGTTTTGCAACCTCGTGGAAGTGAGGCAAAACTTCAAGATGCCACGAGGTTGAAGATGAATAGATATCCTTCCTCCAAGGCAAGTGTAGGCAGGTAGGCAGATGCTTGGGGACTTCACTTTACAATAGCAGAGGAACAGGAATCTCCATTGGTATAATGGCGTGCAGATGTAGTTGGATGTTGTTATTGCAGTGGCCAGAATTGTCTTCCTCCTCCAAGATTTGTATATATATTTGTAGTTACGTACCAACAAGTACCTCGTCCTCCTATGCTAGCGCAACTGACTGCTGGAACGTGACTGCCAGCATGCTAATATCGTGTACAAGGTGCAATTTGCATCTCGGGTGCAGTATGGGTGCCAGTGACATGAATACTTGAAAGGGGGTCAAAGGTCAAGATCACAGGTAGGAAACTCAAGTCAGTCCATTCGGGAGCTACATCTACTTCGCCTTGGACCGAGCCTTGAATGACTTCAAGGGGTCTGCCTTTCTACTGCCTGAGCCCTTTCCTTTGCCTTTGAAGTACCGGCCCTTCCTCGTTCTGCTGACTGACGATTTCTTCATCGGCACAAAGCCAATGTCGGTTGCTGTTAATTTCTTCTTGCCTTCGGGGAGAAGATAATCAGGGACATCCTTAAGATGGGCCTGTGTGCGGGCTGAACGGAGCTGGCCGTCATGCCGCAGGGAGTGCAGTTCTGCTGGGTTTTCCTCAAACCGACGCTGAAGCTTGTCACTCTTCAAGAGCTCCTGACGAATTTCTCGCAATCGAGCTTCTCTGACCGCAACTTTGGTAACTGCGCGCAGTGCGTCGCCCACACGGTATCGGAAACCCTCCAGACTCTTCCAGTCGAAGTGCCATGGCTTGATCTCCTTGCCATTTGCTGCCTGTTGCTTCTTTATCTTGGCCAAGACCTTCTCGTCATTGGCGGCAGACGGGATGCTCGTCGGCATGTGCTTGCGATATTTATCCGAAGGCACAACCATGGTAAGCGCTGTGCCGGTCTGTCCGGCTCTTGCTGTCCGTCCAATACGATGCGCGTAACTCCGCGCCGTTGTAGGGCAATCGAAATTCACCACGATTGCCACGTTTCTGAAGTCGATCCCTCTCGAGACACCGTAATCCTTATCACGGTGGGAAGGCTTCCGTTTCTTCTTTGGCGGGGCAGCCTCTGTTGCGTCTTCTCTGTGCTTGTCGCTAGAGTCTTGCTCCTTCTCGGCTGCATTTTCTGTGGTACCATTGTCTTCGTGGGCTACATCATCCTCATCTCCTAAGACTTCCATTTCATCTGAGGATATTAAGATGTCGAATAGACCCTGATTGTACTGCTGCACGGTATGTACACGCGAAGCAATAGGCAGCTTGGAGTTGAGAACCCTAAGCATCTCAGGTCAGCATTGTTTGATATATTTAGAAAGTAGAGTAGAACCAGGGGTAGAACTCACGCTGAGCGGATGCCAAACTGTTCGAGGTATAATTTAAGCCTGTACGACCGGTCGACATCGTCCGTGACAAATATCAAACATTTGCCCTTGATAAGTTTGAGTTTCAGCAAGACGTATATGAGCAGAAACTTGTCGTCCTCGCCACACTCAACAACATATTGTGTGATGCCCTGGCCCTCGGCCTCGGGCTCTTTCAAGTCCAGGATAGCCGGGTTCTTGCAGAACCGATCTTTCAAGCGGTCGACATCAGTGCTGAGTGTGGCAGAGGTGAGAACGGTTTGTAACACTTTAGGCAGTGATGCTGACAACGTGTTGAGGTCATCTTCGTAGCCGTAGGACAGCACCAGGTCCGACTCATCGATAATCAGCATCTTCAAATTCGACACCCATGCAGAGCTCTTCAGGCTGGAGCATGCTCTCGAAGGGGTCGCTACAACAATATCTGGGGTGGAGGCGAGCATTGACCGAACGACCTCGTCGGGGAGCTGCTCCGACAGCTTGATGGCTCGGACGTCTTTCTGGCAGTATGCAGTGAACGTCTCGATGGTCCTCAGCACTTGATCGGCAAGCTCACGAGTCGGAACAAGTACCAAGCCCGACACGTGGCTTCTGTCTTTGCTTCTGAGCACAGTCTCTATCAGGGGTAATAGGTAGCAGAGGGTTTTGCCCGAGCCTGTCTTCGCACGTAGGACTATCGATCTTCCCTCCAGGATTTGAGGGATAGCGATGGCTTGGGGCATAGTTGGTTTGTGGTAGCTTTGACCTGCGATCGCAGTCAAGACTCGGGGATCTAGGCCGAAGTCGGTGAAGGTCGCATCTTGGGAAGAGGGTTTATCGCCAGCGCCAGGTAGGGATGTCTGGGCCTTGTCATCCTTCAAATCGTCGAGTTTGCGCTTCCCCATCTTGATGTGTTGTAATGTGTGTAGAGTGTTGGTCGTGGCTTGTCGGAGAGGGACACCAAGACCCCTTGAAGATCGAAGACGGTCGGTAGGAAAGGATACTGGTCGAATTCTATGATTGCAAGCAAATTATTTCCTTTGCGGCAAAACTGAGAGGGGTCAAATCTACAAATGACAGTACTGGGAATTCATGAAGCCTGTCAAATATGGTGATATGAGGTTGACATGCTTCCCTCCTACATGAAAAATAGTAGAGTAGGCGTATCTTATCGCCAATGACAGGTGGGGCGCGGTTACAAGCCCAATTACTTCTGTACTGTGTAGTCTACTGCTGTAAACTTTAGGCTAACGAAGTATGTACCGGCAACTGCCGACTTCCCCTGAATTAATCAACACATCAAAAGAATTGAACAAGAACATCAACATAAGGTATGCTGTACTGGTTTAAATACTACCAACTACCTCTTGGAATTTTCGTTTCAAGTTTATAGCAACCTTCTTAATCAAAGAGACAATATTGACAGAGCCCCTATCCCATATGACACAGCGGTGAACAACCCGGACTTTGCCGCTTGCTGGGGTGTGAGGGACAAGACCAACTGTGCTCGGCGCTTTGCGGAGCTGAGGTTCCGACAGATTATGTCGATATTCCCGACTCAATTCTCTATGCGAAACCCTCACGAGTTACCATGCAGTTTGGTAGGTTGGTGCATGCATCCAATGTGGTGTAATAGTTGTCATCCAGCCAGTCTACAGTCGCTTGCTTGGTTCTACTTGAGGAAGATAGAAAAATTGGTTGAATGTGTAGGGAAGCAAACAGTGCTTTCAAAGTTGCAGGTCGATTGAGTGCTTACGGCTTAAGACATGGTACAGTATGTCAGTAGCCGCCGCCAAGCCGAAGAGCTTTGCGAGATACACTATGCTGTAGAATTGTTGTCCTCAACAAACAAAACTCGATAAATGAAAAGAGCCGTGAATTGTAACCTGGCTGCCGCCATATGGACGAAAATGGCAGTCTACATAACAGTTACCCAGGTAACACCTCTCAATGCAATGTGACTTCTTCTCACCCTATTACGTTGTACAACCTGAGAATAACTTGATCGGTTAAGTGTAAGCAAATCACGACAACTCGAGCTACCACCGAGGGATTTCTGTGCAAAGATGTGCTGTGTTTATTATTTGTGTTACCTGCCGCTGCTGCACGAGGCCGCGCCCGAGTAACGGGGCCAAGGCTGCATGTTTCTTCTACTCAAAATATGTGCCATGCGGTCATGCGGTCATGCAATGTGTCTTACATGGTTTTGTCCCCTACATACATTTACCCAAGCAAGTGGGATCGGTATTGGAGGTAAGCATTTGGGCGTGAAGGAGTCTGGTGAGCACAATGAGTTTGAGGAGTTCTTACAAGCAGGTACAGCAGTATGGTTAAGTGGTTTGGTACAACGGCGTGGTAATTGAACTCAGGCTGCATGCATCTTGCTGGTTTCAAGTCTCAGTCTCACCACAGGACTTGTTTCTGCACATGCAAGTTCGGGGTTATATCCCAATTCGTCTCTGCCATTGGCTGGAACAGAGCGGGGCCTAGCTCGGAGAGAGTTGGGGATCTCAGGGAGAGGAGGGGCAGAGGTACATACTTGTAGGTAGCTGGAAAAATAAGTGGACCAGGCGTGAATCGGTTGACTGGGTAACAGGCGCGACAAAGTCTCACCCGTACTCAGTGCTATTGGTGTTAGATAGGTACTTAATTGATAGCGGCGGGAACTTGGGGGAAACGTTCGGTGGGGCTGTCACCTGGTCTTGTTTACAATTTGTGTTTTGTGTCCTTGACTCCCCTGTCCAAATAGAGCAGGAGCGGCCCTACAGCCAGCTGCACACATATCGGTCGAGCCACTTCCTCTCCCCTTTCTTGTTCTCCTTCTTCCCGTACAATCACGATCGAGTCCTCCTGCGACAGGTTAATACACTCACTATATATCGAGACTGGCGATTGGGCATTGCATTGTTTTTTATTTTTCACTGCTTAATTCCAGTCTTTCTTTCCACTGTTGCCGTTGCGCGCACGGCACGGTTAATTGGTCCCATTGTTGACTAAACCTTCCATTTAACCTAGGCCTCCTTCTGGTGTTTGGTCTCTTGTTGCCAGCTGGTTCGCTCAATTTCCATTGACAGAGCGCAGTCCCGCTACCAAGAACCCCCCAATCCTTTTTGACTTGGGTCGAGGACATTGGAACTTGACAGAGACATGAATTGCCAGCAAAAGTTGTAACCAGCAGACTTTTGGAAGCATCTTTTTTTAAACCATGGCTTCTCACCAACCAGTAAGTACCTACAGGACCGTCTGGGGCTTGCAATTGTTCGGTACTGGACATCACTCGACTTACCTCTTCTCGATCGATAGGTGACAGAGCCCTTGCGCATCTCTAAAAACACGCCAACCGCTTCGCCAGCAAAGACTGCTGCGTCGCGGCCGCTATCTGAGATCTCGGCGACAGAGAAGCGACGCAATTCCCCGAGCTGGACCGCGCCGTCCAAGGTATGCATGCCCCTTTACTTTCTCTACTCTGGCCATTGCCGATTCTGCGCCTGGCTCGCATCATGACGATGCTAACTGACTGACTGACTATTCTCTTTGACATGTGCAGAGCAAATTGGCCATGAATACCGACTCGTCCCCTTTCCAGTCATCACCGCTCGACGGAACGACTTCACCTAGGCTATTCTGGCAGAACAGAAGCGCCAACCACTTGTCCGAAAATGATCTTTACAGCGGCCGCTCCGGTTCTCCATCCCCTACTAAGCGCTCCTCTATTGAGCGGCTCCAGAAGGCTTCTCGTGTGAAGAACAGCAACATTTTTGCGCTCGAGCAGAAGCAAGAATACGACCCAACAAGAGTTCCCACTTTCGAGCGTCCTCTCGCCAAGGTCCAGGGAAATGCCTTTGGCGGCACCGGTCACGCTGGGCTCCGGTCCCACGGTCGCTCAGACAGCCAGGCGACCATCGTTAGTACCGTCAAGCCCATGTCGAGCCCGCCGAATGCGTCGCAGAACAGACCCCCTACACCCAGCCGAGAACAGCCTTCACCAACCAAGTCTTCGCTCTCTGCATCCCGTTTCAAGAGGAGCTATGACTCCCCGAACGACGATGTCTTCTCCGACTCTATCGACGACACGCTTGGAGCTGCCGATGCGCGATTCCTCAACCGACACTTGAAGTCTGTGACTTTCGATGCCGCTCCTCCTCAGGTTAACGAGTACGAGATGGCGACACCGGATCTTTCCTCCATCAGCACCAACTCTCGAGAGGGCAGCTTCGAGTCGGAAGAGGATGACGACTACTTCGGACCATACCCGAACCAAGAGGGGGACCTGCAGGATGACAGCTTCGATGCCACGCTGGAGGATACGGATAAGACTCCAGTCGTTGGTCCAGAGGATTGGCGTCGGGATCTCGACTCTCGTTTCGATAGCAGTCCCATGCCTGATGGTGAGTCGGGCTTGCCTGTGCTGTCACGACCACTGCATGTTCGCACCAACTCCTCTACCTCGAGCGGCGAGCATCGTCCACTGCCTCCCCTTCCCGGGATGAGCCCAGCTCGATCGGAGACGGCATCACCTCCCGGACTCCCCGCTACTGGCGACCGTATGCTCGGCTCTCCGCGCAATCTGCCTTCACCCCCTGCCATTACCAAGTCCGAGATGCACAACATCGGCAATGCCAACATGTCTATAGAAGAGCGTCTGAAGCTCATGATGCTTTCGGATGAAGGGAGCCCCCAATCCGGGGAGACAAAGTCACCAAAGACATTTGCCGAACAGCAGAGAGAGCGGAGAATGAGGAGAGCCGGTGCCCGCGACAGAGCCGGGAGCAGCGCGACTCCCGAGCGCGAGCACTCAGAGCCCAGAGCGCATGACAAGGTTGCTGATGCCGAGGAAGCTAACGAAGCCGATGACACGCTTGGCGAGATATCGGGCTTGGACATGGACTACCAGCTGCCAAGCATCTCCCGGCAATCCATCCTGCGGCGCGTCAACGGAAACCAGGCACTGGACCGTCCATCGGACTTCAATCTCCTCTCATCCCCTGCCCAAGACTCTAGCCCTGAGCGGCTTGCGCCCTACGACCCCGATATCCCCATCGCTAGTATCGAGGATTCGGTGTTGGACGGGCTCTCTGAGTTCGACGACGACAGCGTCATCAGACATGATGCTGATGACCAGGTGGTTGACGAAGACGAGGGGGTCGATGAAGACCACAAGGCCGGTAGCTATGGCCCGTATGAGCGGCGATCCGAAGATGACGATGTGGATTCCGACAAGGACCACAGCTTTGCCGATAGTGCAAGCATCTACTCTGATGACCTGCCACCCAGGCCAGAAGCTCCACTTGGGCGGGAGGACACGACGACCACTCCTCGAGGATCAAGCCCCATCCAAGAAGAGGAGCCGGCGACTAATTTCAGCGCGACACTGCCCCAGGTGAATACCTCCTCTAGAACGTCAGACTTTACTCGCAGTTTCCAGTCCTACATGCTACCCAAGCCGAAGGACCCGGAGTCGACTACGCATGTTGAAAGCCGTAAAGACAGCCGGGAACGTCTTGAAGCCGCCAGACCTCAAACTCCACTCCAACCAGTTTCGAAGCCAGAATATGACGGCTCAGGCTGGGGCGAGCCCGAGGAGGAAGAGCCTGGCACGCCTGAATCCGTCATTCACCGTCCTATTTCCGACGTGGAAGAGTCGGAGTATGATGAAGACGAGGAAGAGGAGCATGAGGAAGAAGAAGAGGAGGAAGACGAGCCTATCGAGTCTCCGGCAGTGCCTGAGCGGGTGGCGACCATCAAGGCGTCTAGCTCCAAGCTGAAGACACGTCCATCGGCAACTCCTTCCGATATCGAGGCGATGCGTGAAGCGCGCAGACAAGTTAGTCGCGAGGTTGCGCCGGTCATCCCGCCCATCCCGGAACGCCATAGGAACCGCCTTTCCCGGGATTTGGACTCGGAGAAGCTCGACAGCTCGACCAGCAGCGATTACATGCAGCGACATCCAAGTTTCAAACACAAGAGTCTGACGCTCGATCTCGACCTGGGCCTCAGTCTCGACTACGACTTTGACAGAGTGATCGAAGCGCAAAAGGTTGGAATCCAAGATCCCACCCTCCATGTAGACACGGCCACGGCAAGCGCCAGCACTGCTAGACAAGCGTCAAGTGCTCCCGGGGCAGTCAATGCCTCGAACCCCACCACTACTACTGCCAACAACACAAACAGTACCTCAACTGTAGTGGCCTCGAATGCTAACGTGACGACCCGCAAACAGCGCGGTTATCTGATGCGACAAAACACCAAACTGGTTACTGCTAGTGATAAGGATAACGAAGACCTCCGAACAGGCACGCGCTCTGCAGGCAACTCTCCCATCAAGCAGCACCGCCCGCAGTCCTGGACCGTCGAGCCTTGGAACGGTAAGCAAAAGCGGAGCCTTAGGAAGCGACACGGAGCTGGATTCGGTGGTGGTCCGGTACCGCCCTTGCCCGGACAGGAAAGCAACGCGGCCGCGATGAACACGGTACAGGAAGAAGAGACGCCCGACCCCAGTATCGATGACGGTGGCGAGAGAGGACGACTCTTTGTCAAGGTCATGGGAGTCAAAGACCTTGACCTACCCCTTCCGCGTAGTAAGTCATTGCATCTCGAGTCAATTGGATCAACTGGTATCTGCATTTTGCTGACCGACTTTCTACCACAGATGAGAGAACTTGGTTCAGTCTGACCCTCGACAATGGCGTGCACTGTGTCACCACTGCCTGGCTAGAACTGGCCCGCAATGCGCCCATCGGCCAGGAATTTGAACTAGTCGTCCCGAACGACTTGGAGTTCCAGCTCACACTCAATGTCAAGTTGGAAAAGCCCAAGGTGATTGCTAAGCAGGCCCCCGCCTCCCCGACTAAGATGTCGAAGCCCAAGACCTCAGCCTTCTCCCGCGTCTTCGCTAGTCCCAAGAAGCGTAAGGAAATGGAGGCCCGTCAGCGGGCGGAGGAAGAGGCCTACGCGCAAGCCCAGCGGGCCGCTGCCAGCAGCCAGAGCGTCGCCCCTACAGCCTGGGACCTCCTGTCGCCTCTTGCGGCCGAGGACGGTAGCTTTGCACGATCCTACGTCTGCCTGAAAGAGCACGAGTCGCGCTGCTATGGACGTCCCTATATGGTAGAGATTGCTGCCTTCAACGAGTGGGCCACCGAGGAGGCCGGATTTGCCAGCAGTGTCAAGAGCAAGCGATCCGGAATGCCGAATTCTAGTGTGATTCGTCGCGCTCCTTACAAGATCGGCAAGCTGGAGGTACAGCTGCTGTTCGTGCCTCGTCCCAAGGGCAGCACCGACGACGATATGCCGAAGAGCATGAACTCGTGCATCCGCGAGCTCAAGGCCGCCGAGGAGCGGATGAGCCGCAACTGGGAAGGCCATCTCAGCCAGCAGGGTGGTGATTGTCCTGTAAGTAGTACCTCTGCCTACTACATCTTTTTACCCGTCATGTATGATACTAACACAAACTGCAGTACTGGCGTCGACGCTACTTCAAACTTGTGGGTACCAAGCTTACTGCTTACCACGAGACGACCCGTCAACCTCGCGCCACGATCAACCTGTCGAACGCGAAGCGACTGATCGATGATCGGCGTCAATTGACCAACCCCGAGACCATGGGCCGCAATGGCAAGCGACGCCGGTCCGCATTTGCCGAGGAAGAAGAGGGCTACATGTTTGTCGAGGAGGGCTTCCGGATCCGGTTCAACAATGGCGAGGTCATTGACTTTTACGCCGACACGCCCGAGGATAAAGAGGGCTGGATGAAGGTGCTGGGAGACGTGATCGGACGCGCCGGCGACGAGGATGATGGTGGGGGCACGAGTGTGCGGCGCAAGTGGTGCGAGCTCGTCCTTAAGCGGGAGGAGTCGCTGCGTAAGCGTGCCGAGGGTAGACGGGTCCATTCGAGGACCAAGAGCATGATTGTGTGAAGGTCGGGAAAGAAGGCTGTGCCTTGAATCATTCATTTGTTTCATCTGTTGTTGTTGATTCATTCACTTTTCGGATCATGATTGATGATCATGAGATTGTTCTATTTGTCTGTCTGTCTACCTCACTTTACTCTACTTGGTAGGGAGGAGGAATGGACATGGAGAAGGAGACGGAGAGATACAGATACGCCTGCCATGCCTATGGATGTTTTTTCTTTTCTTCTTTTTACTACTACATGGCATTGATTGATTGATTGATTAATGAGAGGCTTTAATCGATAGTATTGTGTTTGTTAAGTTAAGAAGAGAGAGAGAGTTTTTTTTTTTTTTTTTTAAAAAAAAAAGAGTCTTTTTATAAGAGTTTTCTTCAGTGTGCGTGTTAATTTAATAAATACTGCCGAGGTTGGGTGTCTTAAAAGCTGAGTGAGGGTTGCAGATGTTTTTGTTGTTGTGTATTAAATGTATGCATGGAGGGTTGGAGGTCACAGAAGAGATGAGGATAAGAGCGAGTAAGTGAGGTTATGCTACTTTTGCCTAATTTACTTTGATTTTTCCCCCCTCAGGTTTCTTCTGTAAATCTAGTGCGATCATTAAGTAAGGATTGAAGTCTTAGGTAACCTGGGATGAATGTCAACATGAACTTGTAGTAGGTAGTTAAGGTATGGGATATTTTTGGCCATTGTTTGTTGTTCCTGTTGTTGTTGTTGTTGTTGATGACAGTTGTTGTTGTAGGGACAAGGATAAAGGACTAGACTAAGATAGGTTAGATCAAATCTGATCAAGATCGTCGATGAGAAGAAAGAAAAACCACGTTTGTGCCATGCGGATGTTTTATCCGTTGATTCGGAGAGTTGACTACTATCTAGAGTCTAGACTAGATAGATACTTAAGTACTGTTATTTTAATCTTTGATCTGCATACTATTATCAGATTTAAAGATGGTTTTCTAAAGAAATGCCATGTAGATCACTTGCAAACGGACGTAGTGAAATACTTTTGATTGAAGATCCGCTTAGCCGACCGAGCAGGGACTTCCTACAGATTGCCTTGTGCCGAACCACCCGGGCGGAACAGAACTTCCATTGTTTCGTATTCATTCCCCTTTCCCTCATACGGTGAAACGGCACCTCATAGCAGTAAAGTAGCAGCCTTGAGCATTGTATTGTTTCCATGTGCCTTCTCCTCTTTCTACCTTGTAAATATTCTTGGGTTTTCAAGCTGCAACGTTCTTGGAATATAGGGCTACACTAACAGGCGTAGCTACAGTAGCTTGAGGGGACTTGAAGGTTTAGTACCCCTGGCATACGTCACCATTCTTTAATTTTTCTGCGCTACCTTTAGACTCGGAGATTTTGAGATCAAGGCTAGAAAAACAGGTTGTTAGCAGGGGAGCATTGGTACATGATGCCGCGGTACTTGTAGGTACCTACTGCGAGTACGTAGACATGCGCTGAATATGACTTCGAATATAGGATAGGGTTCTTGCCTGTCCCTGACTAAGGTTACTCAGGACTTATTTACCTACATAATTCCTAACACCTACACGTGATCCTTGACGGTGCCTGATAACTCGAAGTTTGGTCACAAATTGGGGTTTGCTGCCTGCATCTGCCACAGTGCCACCAGTTATAGTACTCCGGTCGTACTTGCTGACATATAGTAGGAGTGGAAGTCAGGGAAAGGACCAATGACCCTTTTGTCAATTCTTTTAAATAATAAGATAGATACATGTGACGGAAGGGATGTCCTGTATGTGATTGTTACATGTACTACCCGCCTGCGTACGCGTCCCTGCCTTTACACATCCATTATCCATACCTCCGGCAGGTGCGTATGTCACGTAAGTGGTCATGGACGGGTCTGCGGGCATCACTTACATGGAACCATGACACAACATGCCTATTACCTGTATTTTTGGCAAGAGCAGTTCCAAGCTGGTAAGTTGGTAAGGTAAGTAAACATAAACATTGTTTCAGCAGGACTCCGTTCAACACACACGTTGGATCATAAAGTATCGTACCTTGACTGCGTGTCGTTTTCACCCACCGAGTTTGATACTGCTAGTATTGATTTCTATTTTCACTCATTTACCGTGAAGGTGTCCCGTACACCTTGACTGTCCATATCGGCGTGGACGAGATCCTGTCGAGTCCTTGTCCCTATAGTATATACCTACTGTCATTGTATTCTTATTATTCATATTTCATTCTTGGTGCGTCACTAAGTAGTCGCTCTGGATATGAGGCAGCAACCTTATAATTAAATTATTACACATCATGGCTATACTACCGCACGCCAGATCAGGAACGAGGCGGGAAAAGTCGTCTTCCTATCTACCGGAGAAGATCCATTTTCATAATCACTACTATCCCTCTCCCCCAGCAGCAGTAACAACAACAACGACCCGAGCAAGATCTCGCTCATCTCTCTGGTTTCCCCGTCGGCGTCGCCACTCGATCATCGAACGCTTAGTCGCCGTGGCAGTTGTCTTCGGCGTCGTCTATTTGTTTCGCGAGCATGTCAGATATCGCAGTGACCTGCGCGCCAAATACAGTGCCACGACGTTCGGGGATGAGGTGAGGTGGTGGGTCGGGCATTCAGACTGGGATATCACTTCCGAGTCAGCCTCTGTCTCTATCTCTATCTCAGACCCAGACCCTATTTTCGGCGAGGATAGCGGCGAATATGAGACTGTTGAGAACAGAGGAGACGACGACAGGGGAAATGGGCAGGAGAATGGGGGTGCGGAAAATAACGACGAGGGCAGCAAAAGGAATGAGAAGAGAACGAGGACTTGGGCTGGTCATGAGATTCTCGACCACAGAAACGAGTGGAAACGCGTGGCGGCCGGATGGGAAGGCGAGATCTTCGTCTATCACCCACCAACAGCAGCGAGCGACAACAGCAGAGTCAGCAACACTACTGGCGCGAACAAACCTCTTGCTATAAAGACATTCTTCACGTCGAGGAGCCCGTTAAGGAATTGCATACGGAGGACGGTGGTCACTACTGCTGAACAGGGGACCGACATCCCTATTCCGACGGAAATCCTCGCTACAGTGTTGCTAGGGGGTCTGAGTGTCGACGATGGTGGACGTGAAAGTGGAAAATGGGGGAATAGGAGGATACAAGAGAAAGCGGATTTCATGCCAGCGGTAGATTTCTTCCATCTTCCACCTGCTCAATTTCCCGTAGAGGAAGGCGAAGCCAAAAACGCCCGGGAGTCCGAATCATCAGTAAGGGGGCCAAGCACAAGCGGCTGGCATCTCGTAACCCCTTTTTTTCCAGCTGGGAACCTGAAGAATCTAGCGGAGCGCCTCAGACCGCTAAACCTCACGGCCAAGGAACTCGATGCGAGGTTCAGGCGCTCGTTTGAGAGATTACTGGGGGCGCTGGAGAAGATGCATGGGAGGTATGGGCTGTGCCATGACGACGTCAAGGCGGAGAATATCTTCGTTGTCGGGTCTGCTCCAACTTCAGCTTCAGTTTTTTCTTCTTCTGCCCCCGCGTCCTCTCCCTCACCTTCACCTTCACTTTCACCTTCACCATCGCCATCCACGAAAGTGCTCACCGACGACGACGACGAATCATCCACACACTGGCTCCTGGCTGATTTCGGGAATACGCGCGAGATCACGCACCCTTACCACGCGACCGCTATCTGGACGCGCGACAGCCGTCAGCACGGGGACTGTCGCGTCAACGACGTCTTGCGATTGCTGAAGACGTATATCGGCTTTCTCAGAATCGCCTCTTCTTCTTCTTCTTCTTCTTCGGGAAAAGAGTCATCCTTCGACAAAGCCTTCTGGACCGCTTCCGAACCCTGGAGCGAACTCTACTGGTCATGGTTTGCTACCACAGCCACCACCACTACCCCTACCATTAGCTCGATTCTCGGAGAAAAAGAAGAAGAAAAAATAATATCGTCGACGGCGGCGGGCAAGTTGAGGGCCATGTCTTCTTTATCCCTTCCCCCTTCTTCTCCTCCTCTTTTTTTACCCCTTACCGAATCTCATTCTCACGACCATGCCAACACCAACAACAACATTTTTCGATCGCACGACCCCCACTTCTTGAGCCCTACATCAGCTTTCAAAGCGAGGGCCACGGACGAAGAACTGAGGAAAGGGATGTGGGTCACGGAGGACAGGGCCAGGGTCTTTGCCCTGACGGCTCTGTTTGGGGTGCCGAGGGGCGGTGGGTGTTGAAAAAGGGGAAGCAAAAGCAAAAAGCAAAAGCAAAAGCAAAAAAGGTGGTCTCAACCCCCCTCACCCCCCTCTGTTTCCTGGACGGTTGATTTATTTATGAGCATACGATGTGACGCGCGACGATGAAAACTGCCTAAGCTTGGCTTGGCTTAGCTGATGTGTGTGTATGAGTTAGTCTACGAGGTTATGAATCCTAGTTTTTTAATGTATATATAATATATATTATCGTGTATTCCTATTTCAAACATGTTTATTATACCTCGGCGATGAAGGAGAGAGAGAGAGAGAGACACGGAGCAAAGTGGGAATTTGAAGTATTTGTATACATGGACAGCTTAGCTCGTCATTGATAGGTCAAGACCTTCGTGTCTCTCTTTAACTTTATACTCTTCTTTCTTTCGTCTGTCCTTCCTCACTGTCATGACGTATGCATGCATCCGTAAGTTGATCAATAAATCTAGATACTCACTCATAAACCAGACAGACGTCTCTTCTAGTCTAGTCTAGTCTAATCCCATCCTCTCCTCCTTTCCCTTTCCTTTCCCTCCCTACCTACCCACCTCGCCCATATTCATACCTCTTTTCATCTATACTATATAGGTACAAAAAAGTCTAAATTAATCAATACCCTCTCTGGCGACTCACCAAGTTCAAAAAGTCCCCTCTTCCCTCGGCCAGGGCGCGGAGGTTGTGCTCGAGGATGACGAGACACCTGTCCATGTACGCGCTCGTCGCGCCGCTGACGTGCGGCGTGATGACGACGTTGTCCCTTTTCCAGAGCGCGTGGTCCCTCGGTAAAGGCTCCGGGTCCGTGACGTCGAGGGCGGCGCCGCTGATCCAGCCCTCGTCGAGGGCCTTGACGAGAGCGTCCGTGACTATGGTCGGGCCGCGGCCGATGTTGGAGACGTAGCATTTTCCTCTTCTCCTTCTTCTCCTTTGTGTATTATCTGTGTCGTCGTGGGATGATAAGAGCTTAAATTCTCTCTCGCCCAGCATGCCCCTCGTCCGCGGCGTCAGCGGCACGGCTACGACGAGGAGGTCCAGACCCGAAGACAGGAACTGTGTGAGAGAGTCACTGTCGTCGTCATCGCCGCTGAACCATTTCGCTGGCAAGACGCCCTCCGGGTCGCCCAGCCCGTGCGGATGATACGATGTGTCGACCCGGGACTCAGGCGTGAGCTTCGCCCGATTGGTGTATGCGTATACCTCCATCCCCATGGCGGTCGCGAGGCGGGCTACTTGGCGGCCAATGCTGCCGTAGCCGAGGATGCCTCTGCATAGAAGAAGGAAGAAGAAGAACAAGGAGTGTTAGCTGGGATATCGGCCTGAATTGATATTGGAAGGAAGGAGGGATGGGTTTTGTTTTCAGCGATGATGTAAATATGCAAGGGGATGTGATATGCAAGGCCGTTTGTGTTACTTGCGGCTTGGCTTTGTGATGGGGTTATCAAGTTTCAAAACTTACACTCTCTTGCTGACCGCGTCGTCCGTGGACATGTGGTCTCCGACGCGCTCCCAGTTCCCTTCTTTCATGTTCTCGAGGTAGCGGGGTACTTTGCGACTGTTAGTTAGATAGATATACTAGGTATCTACATAATATGTAGGTAAGGGACGGGACGTAGGATGGGGTTGATTTGTCGACAAAAGAAAATGAAAAACGGGGTGGGATTCGGAATACTCACTCTGGTGCTGATGAGCCAGGTACGTGCAGATGACCCATTCGGCTATAGGGGGGCTTTGGGAAGTCAAGTCAAAATCAATACATGTCAAGCTCCAATCTCAAATGCTTTTTCACTCTCAGAAGAAGAAGAAGAAGAAGAAAAAGAAGAAAAACTCACGCAGCAACCCCATTACTCGTACAAAACGGCACGTCCGTATCCCTAAACACCTTCTCCTCAAGCACGTAGTTGGCGCCCGCGCTCTGCAGCTGCACGAGCTGCAGGCCCGGCGCCTGCTCCGGTGCGGCCGGTAGCTGGGGCCCCGTGAACAGGACCGTGGCGTCGTGCCACGCCTCCTCTCCCAACTTCTTCCCGAACTCGCTCCAGGGATCCACCTCGGCGTGCGCGATCTCCAACCCCGGGAATCGAGACCGCAGGTGCGCCGACCACCCTTCCGGTACCCGGGACATCACCAGGAGGAGCCTGTGGCCCGTGAGGTCTCTGTTTACTACATTGGGAGTGTGGTTGTCATTGTTGTGAGATGTGGGAGGGGCAGAAGGAGGGGGAGGGGTAAGAGGAGGAGGCGGGGTGGTGGATGTGTGACTGTGGCTGTCTTTCTCGTTGAGTATGCTTCCCATCTTGTCTTCTCTCCTCTTTTCGACACAGTTGTTTGCTGTGATCGCAATTTAGTACCGTGGTAGTTCCAGTTTCACTTTAGGGAATGATGTCTTGATGTTGCTGGAGAGTAAATGGCGCGTGTCTGATTAATCTCTCTGTTACGCTACCGTGGCGAGCGTGGGGAGGAACGATGGTGAAGGATTGCGCCATTAAAGATTCCGCCAAGATTAGTCAAGGCAAACACTTATCTAAAAACTTTAAAGTATTATTATATACTGCAAAAGCTCAGAAACATATTAAAATAATCGCCGTCTTCACATTTTACTCCACCAAGTAATGAACTAATATGAGCTTGTTATAACTTATTGAAAATAGATCTTATACAGTGTTTCTGTGGAAAGGAGCACAGGTGCACAGTCCAACAAATATTGGGCTCAGGAGTCATGACTGACAATTGAAATAATCAGAACAGGAAAACCATCTCAAACTCCTAAAAGTGGATGAAATTTAAGAGGCATATCCATAGTGTAGACAAGTATCTTTTCAGTCTCCTCTACGCCATCCCATTTTACGTAGAGGGCCTAGATCACATTTGCATTTATCTAACCTACATGATATCAAATTCACAAAAGTGAATAGAAGAAATACATCTCTTCCTTCATTTGTGTATTCTGAAGTAGGCAACCTAGGTGAGAGGGTAAAGGTTGAATATTGGTAGGAATTAGAAGTTGGCCCAGAGGTACTTCTGACCAGCCCAAGACTCCTCGGCAGCGGGGATGATCTGGTTAGCGGGGAGCGTGAAACCGTACGAGCCTGTGTCGCGAAGTTCGATGGCCCATCTATATATCATATTTTAGTCCGGCTTTGCTCATTTATTCAGAGGTTAAAAGACTAGGAGAGGAAAGGGGAACCACGTACGCATATTCAGCGGGCGACACGTCGGTGAAGTAGTCGTTGCTGCCACCGTTGGTGACGTAGAGGGTCGAGCACGTCTGGCCGGTCGTGAACTGCGTCCCGTGTACGGCAGCGATGGCTGCGCCCGTGTTCTTAGCAAGCGTGTTCTGCTTGGACTGGTTGGGAGCCTGTGCCGAGCAGGAATAGCCGTAGGGACTGTATGGGCCATCAGTAAATGATACATGTCATGAAAAGTGTGGATAGCGAGACATACGTCAGGATGTACTGGCCATAGCTGTGCCAGTCGATGTACAGCTTAATGCCCTTTCCGGCTGACAGCTTATCTCCGTATGCTGGGAAGAGTTAATTGTCAGGACTTGGCCTTGAGTCTATATCTTCGCATGAAGGAACTTACTGCGAATACCCGTGTTCTCGGGGGTATCGCCGGGTGCTGCGCCCCGGTAGCTATATAACACCTAGTTTAGTATTTTGAGGCTTCGACATCGCACGATAAATTGGCAGAGGAAAGACCTAATCTCATAATGCGAGATGACATGTGTGCTTTTATAGAATGAGTGGAAGCGTAAGAACTCACGTTTCTGTCATTCAGGTTAGCGAACTATTCATAAAACCCGCTTTTTAAATTGTAGAGTCAACTCACCTGAACCTGGGCTGGTAGAGGAGCCACTTCCGACAAACTTGTAAGGCCAGTTTCGGTTGATGTCAGTGCCTACTGCCGAGGTACCTGAGCGAGTCTGTCGGTTCTTGCGCCAGAGGCGGGAAGTCGTCTGGGTATATACGAATCCTGGAGTGGCAGTTGTGTCAGTCTTCGGATCGTGGCCTCAGAATATGACCAGTCACCAAGGTCAGGGCAATAAACTCACCATCAGGGTTGACAATGGGCAGGATGTAGAAGTCATAGTTATCCAGAACGCGCTTGATGGCCGTGTCGTTATTGTAGTTGTTGATCAGCTGGTAGGTGATGTACTCGACAGTCTATGAAAAGAGTCAGTCTGTGCCGCTGATACCCTGCTTGTGGTGTCATGTGCCTACCATCGAGGTAACCCATTCACGAGCGTGAACGTTGCCGTGATAGTAGATGGCGGGCTTGCTGCCCTTGCCACCGCTTCCCCAGAGGTGAATGCCCTGGATCGCCCGGCCCTCAAAGGAGGTACCGGCCGTGATCAGTTCCGAGTTGGAAGGGAACGCGGCCTGCAGGCTCTTCAAGAAGGTCAAATGGTCAGCGTACGGATGGTACGCGCTGAACCACGAGAAGCTCGGCAGAGCAGCCGCGGCGTTTGCAGATCTGGCAGCCCTTGTCTCGAGACCTTGAATTTCAATCAGCTCCCCGAGTTCACAATAACGAGTGTACATGATCAGCAGAAACACGTACCTGGGAAGGGCTCCAGCTCTCCTTCAAGGGCGATGTTGGCGCCGAGATCTTCCGTCAACAGCTCAGCAGTGTGGTTGAGCGAGTTGAACGCATCGATGCTCTCGGGCGGCACGGCAACATCGATATGCTGGGTATTCCAGAGACCGTGGTTGCGAGTGAGCTCGATGACGTCCATCGATTTTAGCTGCGCTTCGAAGACCGAAGTGTCACCCTCGGTCACGACTCGGAAGACCTGGTAGCCATCGTACACCTCGCGGCCCCGGCGATCAAGGCGGACGCCGGCAACCAGAGGCGCGACCAAGAGGGCGGCGCGGAAGAATCTCATTTTGCCGTGTACACGTAACACCACTGGATATTCTGATGGACGTACGTGCAATCGAGTGGTGATGGAGGAGGAAGGGCTTTGATCGGCGTCGTGCGTCTGGACTCTGCCCTTTTGTATCCCTACTTCCTATCAAAGGTTTGCTACGCCGACTGTGATGGCATGATCCGTTATGGTGCGCCGATCGATAGAGCACATGCCACACAAGCGCCTTCCATTTTGATGCTCTTGGGGTAGGTAGCACTGTCCTACTCACATACCACATCGGGCAAGCCCGTTCGACAATGCATCACGCATCAAGGGAGGCGCAATGATAGATAAGCATACATTTAAGGTTGGTTTTTGTCTTTAGTAGTCAACTATAACATGTAGGTACGCGATATGAACGCATGAAACTGTGATGGGAACTGCAGTAACGCTCTTCTTGCCGCGCCGATGCGTTTGTGGTCAGCGGTCAACAGACCTGATTCGGTCTAGGTCTGCGATTAACCTTCATTATAATCGCATCTGGCTTGTAGTACCGGGGCTGATCCCGCCCGTCACAAGGAACCAAGCATCTCAACCTGCCGCATCGTTCCAGACTAGAGAGCGCCTATCAGCGTGGAGATGGTCATGATATCTTAGGTGCGGTGTATAGTCTAGAACGTGAGACGTATTCGATAACCATCTAGGCAGTTGCATCTGACTTGGCGACAAGCGCGACGAGACACTTGGCACCTTCTCCAACTCTACAGTTTCCAATCGATCGGTGTCGGCAGGTACTACCAAGGAGGATATCGAGCTTCCCCAACAGGCATAATGGCAAACCTCCACTTCTGTGCTTCGTAGCTGCCTTTTCTGTGGCATTATGCAACTCTCTTGGTGCGATAGCGTCATCTTCATGCCATTGTTTGCCATTCTTGTGCGAGGGCTGTCAGCCAAGGGGAATGTTGCAGACTATCTGATGGAGTTGCAGCGATTTCATCAGCATGTCCATGTTCATGTGTCTTGAATATTTTATCGCTCAGTACATCATTTATATCTGAGAAATCATCATTCTGAAGTGTACATACTGTTTCATCCAAACTTTATGCAGCGCCAAACCCCAAATTTGACATTATCTAGTTCAAACCAAGATAAGAAAAGAAACGACCGGAGGTACAGACCGAGAAAACGAGCAAAACGATCATCGTCAAGAACCCTTCTCTTCTTTCCTCTGTGTCTTGTTGTTCTTGTGTGTTTTATACTGTGATCGAGATGCCGACAGAATGCGCGCACCGGCCGCGATAACCAAGGCTAACGGCAGAGCGGTCGCAAAGTACACGGTGAACGTCTTTGTGCTGATCTCGCTCACGTCGCTCTGCATCGACAGGATGCCTGAGATCAAGCTCAGCGGGATGAAGATGGTCGCGAGCCAGGTGAGGCGGCCGATGTTGTGGTTGTCTTGGATGCTCCGTCTCGAGTCCTCGATGGAGATAATGCCCGTGACGACGGCTGTGAGCCTGTCGATGCGGTGCTGATACTCGCTCAATTGGGATTGGATGAAGGAGAAGTCTTGTTCGTAGTGGCTTGTCAGACTCGGTTCCGTCTCAGGCGGCATGCTTCTCTCCGTCTGCCCTTTTGGTGTGCTCGCGCTGCCTGAGACCGCTCCATCCTCCAAATGAGCATCGTCTGAGAAAGTCTCCCGAGTACGTTCGGAGAGCCGTTCCATGTTCCGGAGTGTCTCTGAAAGCATCTCCCGGTAAAGGGAGACAAGGCGCCTCCATATGTGCAGTTTCTTGAGAGCATCGTCCACTGCCTGGTTGCCTATCGTGAAGTGTTGCGGTCGGTCGATCTCCCACTCGAGCTGATACAGCTTCGTTTTGATGTAGTCCACTATCGTCAACCACTCAGCGCATACAAAATGCAACAGCACGTGCAACGGGATCAGGCCTTTCGGAGTAGCGCCGCTAGCGTAATGCGGGTAAAGGTCCCTTTGACGCGCCCAGAAGATGAAGTCCTCGAACACGTTGTTTTGGGGCAAAGAGACTTTCGATAGAGGCTCGCCATATTTCGGCGTCGGCCATAGCGTACGACGGCCTCGCCACAGAGGGACCCCGGTAGAGACGGTGGGATCTAGTAGGAGAACACCTGGAGGTTGTCGTAGTATCAGTCATCGTCAGTCATCGACACATCGCTCCCACATCATACATGTCCCTTGAAGATATTGCTTACCGACAGCGGTGTTCTGCTTGTCATTCCTCGGCTGTAACCAGAGTGTTGCTTTCGACCTCGTTAACCCCACAATGGCCCTCGACTTATCTTTGTCCCAGAAGCTCTTGTTGCTTCGGTCTTGATCGAGCCGGCGTGAGATATTGAAACTCAGCTCGTCTTGCCTCGCTCTCTCAAAGTTGGAATTCCTCTCGCAATCATCTGCGTCGGTGTCAAAGTAGCGAACGGCGATGTATCTCAGCTGGAACCAGTTCTCGCGTTTACTTGGAATTCCAAGCAAGGGCGGGTCTCTCCATCGGTCGCGTATGTTATACCACGTGAAGTCGACGATGTGCGCCCTGAAAACCTCGGGTTCGATCCCCACTGAGAACGTGTATCAGTATCAGTAAGGTGACTGGCACGGATTGGTGGCATCTTTTCTTATTGAAATGCAGGGCCGGCTGAACCGAGGCACGTACAGTTATGGCCCAGTGCTTCGACGACCTCTCTCGACAAGTCCTCTACCACGTAGAGTCTGAACTGCACCCCATCTTTGACGTCGCCTTGTCTCAGCTCCTCCTTCAGCATATCAGCCGTGAATATCTCCGTCGCCTCGACATCGTCAGAAAAGTAGTCTAGGATGCAGACTGTTGTCTTCTTGATGCGTTGCTCGCGCTGGATCTTCCTACTGGACATTTCATTGCCTGTTGGCGGTTCCTTTCCGACACGCTCCTCGGCATTCAATCTTGGCCAATTCTGAGGGACTGTGCCGATGGACATGAAGTCCACGAGCAAGTTGAGGTGTGTCCATCCGGATTCAGATAGCCTCTTCACCCAAGTCATGTACGGGTAAGCACTCCTGTATAGAGAGAGAGGGCACTCTTTTAGCTTTCTGATAGGCATTGGCGGATTGATGTAACCTAGATGTTGCCTACATGCGATCATCTTTCACCCCCCACTGTTGAGCGAGCGACTGGTAAATCTCGTCATCGTAAGCATCGCCGAATGAGCGATAGTCGGTAGGTCTCAGCTCAGGTCGATGCCATGAGTCAATTGCCGGTCGCTTTTGGACACTGCGCGTTCGCGTTGCCATGGTACAGAAGAACACTTGTGATGCTCACGTTATAATACGAGGACTCGGACTTGAGCTATCTCTCGACTCCGAGCACCTTTTGTATAGAAGAACAGTCTTGACGGTTTTGCATGATTTGCAGCATCCTGTAAAAGTGGGTGAGCAAACTTTTGGAGAAGCATGCAACACTGTCGCCCAGCCATCGCAGGGGGGGCGATCTTTCTTGAATCAACCAAGAGCAGTATGCAGGAGAACAGCCACATGCAGGCTGTACACAGAGAGCCACCTTCTCTGCAACCCCGTCTCGATCATGACGTCTCTCAAGGCATCGCCCATACCATGAGGACTCGATGTTTTAATGGCGGACTCGGGATCAAGAAATATCGCAAGGATTTGGATTTTGTAGAAGCACATTATATGTGGAGGCTGTGACAGTGGCACAGCCAGGTAACCAGGGCCCCCAGGGTAGCATCCAGCACGACACTGCATAATGATCATATGTATGTGCCTACAAGTATGCAGCATTGGCTGTGTGGCATACATATCAAGCCACCACGAGAAGCCTCAGGTTTCTTCACACCCATGTGTGGTAACTTCGTCTCTTGGGAGACAATAAGGCAACTTCGAGGCATTCGGGCGTGGAGAGGTTGTGCAACATACCAGCTTACGGTGAGGCAAACAACCGCCACCTGTTGCTTTTTGGAGAAGTGCCCGATTACAAATATCTGTAGGCTGTAGCCCTGTAGCCCTGTTCTTTTCAGGTCTCATCGCCGAGTGAGTCAACCGTCTCACAAGCCATTTCTCAGAGACATCCAGGTTTTGAGTCAAAGGTTATGCTGTCAGTACAAGTAGGTAAGCAAATTGGCGGCTCATAGAGAAAAGGGTTCCCAAGAAATGGCTACACCCTGACGCATCGTGTGTACAAGTAACTAACCGGACGTGCCTGAGGCCAACACGACCAAGGCAACGAGACTGGGCCAAGTTCCAACACCAATTGGCACATGCACGTGCCAGATTGAATTTGCCAAGGGAAAGAAATCATGTGGAGCTCATAGGATTCGCCAAGGCTTTTCTGCTTTAGTACCGTGGAGGTGAAGATATGCTGTACTGTGCATTCCACCCAATCCGATGCTCTTGTGCACAGTATGAAGGACCATAGCCAATGTCCTATGCACTGTGCAGTACCAACCCACCCAACAAATGCATATGGTCTCTCATCATTCATGGCCAATGGGAAGATTATCTTTCCGTTCTTTGCTCGGTTCAGTAACCTCCTTTCCTCTGGTACGAGACATGTCTTTGCAATGGATAATCTCTTAGAGTAAAGAGTCAAGTATATTGCACCCCAGGACCGGAAGGAGGGTTCATAACTTGATGTTAAATCATGTCGAGAATCTGACTGTAGGTATGTTAATATCGCGGGGTGAGCTGGCTTATTATTGCAATTGTGAAAATTCCTCCGAGCTTATTTTTGAGATCTGTATGTTTTTACAGCAGGAACGGGACCCTCTCAAGGGACCACGCATTAATATATACATGACGCGCTTACCTAAACCAGCAACGAGTTCAGGGAGTCTATTTAGAGAGGAGCAGGCTCACCGAGTCACCGACGCCTTAACTGGTCATCTTGAGCAATCTCCTCTCCTGTCTCCTTTCAACCAACATACCATACCATTGCCGTACCAACTTGGCGGTGATATGAGAAACGGTCGTCAGAGACCAGATATCTCATCGGCTGCGAGGAATACATACATATTTACTTATGAATCCTGAAGGTCTTGTCGAACCGATACGCACCTACTCAGTCAGTCCTTTCAGTCAAAAGTCAGACGGAGTTGCAATGTCCGACTACGGACCCCGCCGTCTCGTTCTGCCGGGGCAGGCAGAACAACAGACAGCCTACAGGGCATGAAATCTGCCCTGCCAAGGGTCCAAGGCCGCATGCATACAGCTACCGCAAACCCGTCCAATACCAACAACTCAAATGTCCAGGGGGTTGAGGGACTGTGCGAGCTGAGGGGTTAGGTAATCCCAAAACAAGGAGAGCGAGACAGCACAGATCACAGATCAAAGTTCAAACCACTTGGCACCGGGTTAACATGGTGCGGCTGAGGCGCTAACATCCTCAGCTGGTTAGTATGCTGTACAAAGAAAGTCAAGCCGGAAGCACATTGGCAAGTTTCTGACAGGTCTCCTCCCTCTCATTTTCATGTCCAGGAGGGTGGGATAAGTGTTCGAGACTCTTGCACGTGGCGTCGGGCTGATTTGGTGTGCGCACAGGAAAAGAGAGGGAGGGGGATATGGACTCAGACAAGGGTTGGTCGGTTCTCTTCTCGTATATACTGCTGTACATAAAGGCATCTGCCTGGTCGATCTCGGTGTCCTGTAAAAGTTCATTCAAGAATACCACTGCAGATTATTTAAACGGTTATATACTGCTGTGCAAGGACCTGTAGCCTAGTATACGCACAGGTCAGGATCCTCGACACTCACAGCAATCCATCACAATGGAGGACCTCAAGAACGGTAGGGTCGTGATACCAACACCGAGATGGTTCATCGGCCTGCGAGTCGTCCAGATCATCATCTCCTTGGCCATCGTCGCCCTGGCCGGTGCCTTTATCCACGGGTACTATGCTGATCCCCTAGGCGTAGCCATCGCTTCTGTAAGTCTTTTTTTCGCAGCACAAACTCTGGCAAAAAAGTAAAAACAAATAGACAAAACAAGAAGCTAATATTTCAACCAACTACACAGGGCATCTTCACCTGGGTCGTCGCCCTCTATGCCATCCTCACAGAACACAATGCGGGGTGCCGGTCGGGGTACAACACCTGGGCTCTGCTGTCCCTCGACTTCTTCCTCGCCATCCTCTGGCTCGCGAGCCTGGGCTCCAACGCCGCCTTCCGGTCCACCTTCACGCAGCCCGTGAGCGTGAGCGGCTGCTCGAGCGACGGCAGCGCCGTCAACGCGGTCACCTGCAGCGTGTACCGGAAGCGGAGCGCCGTCGCCACGCGCGAGGGTCTCAACTGGCTGTCCTCGGTCGCCGGGCTCAGTGCGCTCATGTTCATCCTCTTCATCGCCACCTTCTCGTACGTCGCGCACTTCTTCCGCATGGAGTGGATAAGGCAGGGCGGCGGCGATGCTGAGAAGGCTGCTCCTGCTGCTGCTCCTGCTGCTGGTGTTGTTGCTGCTTCTCAGCCTACGGGACATGTCGATCAGGCGCAGCCTTTCCTAAACAACAACACTGCGTACCCGCAGCAGCAGCAACACGACCAGCAGCAGATGTATCAACAGCAGCAGCAATACCAACAAACTCAGGAGCAGCAGCAATGGGTCCAGCCACAGCAGACCGGATACCCTCCTGCCCAGAACGTTCCATACGACCAGAACGCCCAGTACAATACCAACACGACGACCTACGACGCCTCGGCCCAGGGTGACTACGACCATTACTACCAGCCCCGTCATTAGTCGCCTGAGCGGGACTATGGTGACTGCGAAGTCTGATAAAGTGACATGTTGCCAATGCATATGGGGTATACATATCTCATGTGGTGGAGCAAGGCTTATGAAAGCATCTCCTTCCTTTTGATAATGCAATGAATGCATGACGGGCTAGAAGAGGAAGCATTTGGGGGTTATAGTCAAGGCGTAGGTTGGATCTGAATCACTTGGTTTGTTTATTGTTTATTGCATCTATACATATACCATCTCTAGTTACCATATCGTCAACTCATGAGCAGAACTTTTGGATACAAGCTCTTCCTTCACAGCCCTACTTCATCGTGATATCCTCAAGTCTTTGATATTGTAGTTTTGTGTGTTTCTACACTTCTTATGCTCTCCATGACTTCCAATAAAACTTCGAGCCTTTACTTGAGTCCATTGAATTATTCACTCAGCCTCCAAAAAAACGTCCCAAAAACATAGATAACCATCATCCCCGGGCTAGGTTAAGCTACACCTTACCCCTCCTCCTCTTCCCCATCAGTGCTTGATATTCGGAATGAAGTCCTTATCATCCTCAAACCCCTTCCCCTTTTCATAATCGCGTCTATACGCCTCGATCCTCGCCCCGGCATTGCTCTCCTCGCTCGCCCGGGTGTAGTGCTTCGAGCTCTCCCTGCGGAAGATGGGAGATTCGGGGTTAAGCCCCTTTTTCTTGGGATCTTTGGGTGGTGTCCGGGGCATGATTACTTTGGAGTTTCGTGTTCAAGTAAGGTGGATGGGTGGATAATTGATTTTCCACGTGTTGAACTTTGATAAATCTTTCGAGTTGTTATTTTCCTGGCTTGTATTTTGAGATTCTAGTATGCTTGTATGTTTTTCTTTTTTTCACGATGTCAAAAGCATGCTTTTCTTATGGGAATGAGTGTCTCTCTCTCCCCTTTTACAGATCGTCAAAAATCGCCTTGTGCTTCCAATGACTCCCTTCGATATCGTGGTGTTCATGATGCTGCGATGAATCTCGACTGTATGTGCGTATAAATGTGGGTAAACCGGACTTCCTTCCACAGGTAGCAGTCATCATAACCAGTGGCATGACTCTAATATCATGGCTCACTGAAAGAAACTCTTCTCTGTATCACGACTGATGGACATGTGGATGGCCACGAGGCCTTCTGGGATGAAAGGAAATCAGCTCTGGGCATCAGAACGTGGGTAGGTAGGTAAGTAGAGCATGTCTAGCCATCTCGTACGACGCCTTCTCGAAAAGAATAACCTCCCGTCGCACACAAACCTTTGTCCACCGTAGCACACCTGGCCGAGTTGAATAACCTTTGCCTCGCACAAGCTCTTCAAAAAGGAAAATTTATTTGTAGTAGGGGTCTGACTCAAAACATTATAGCTCCTTTCTTCATTTTGTGCCTCACACTAGCCGCTGCATTCTACTTATATATATATATATATACTCCTTACAAATAAACCAGCAAGGTGTCCATATCATGAGATCAAAAAGCAGCAATCTTCATATGCATTTCGTATGGCCTGGAGACGAGTGAGTGGACTCATGTCTGAGCGCTAACCACGCAAGCCTTCCTTCATGTGTCAACAATTCCTCTTCGGCACAGCATCAACGGTCTCTACACAGTAAGTATATGGTTCACTCAATAAAACTTCAATCGTTTATAACTCACACTTTCTCTAGACTCACATCATATCACCAATTAACAGAAAAACTCTTCATCTATCCGTCCAGCCATCCTCGCCCAACTCTCCCCTCCTAGGTTACCCCAATCACACCCACATCACTTCTCCAGCAGTCCATCCTCCCTTTCTCCCTCTATACACCCTCACCACCCCCTCACTACCCCCATCACAGCCCAAAGGGGAAACCAAAACCAAAAAAGGGGGGAAAAAAGAAAGAAAGAAAGGAAGGGAAAAAACGCCTTTTTTATCCCCATGTCTTCACCCACTTAATAAAGCCTGAAACCCGAAACCTGAAAACCCGAAACATAGTACCTAACACATGACACACGGCTGATCTTAACACCCAGGAATCAAAACCAGCTCACCTCTCCTCTCCTCATCTCACCTCCTCACCAGATCCCAGAGGAACAAACCTAACCTTACCACTCCTCCAGTCTAATTGGTAATAACCTCACTTAACCTCACATTTCCACCTATATATACTTTGTAAACCACTTCTTCTTCTTCTTCTTCTTCTTCTTCTTCTTCCACCTGCTGTACCTTCCAACATTTGCTCTAGGTTATTTCAGTCATTAACCATACTCTCTCTACATTATTCTCCCTCATTTAAAAAAAGTCAATATATATATACGCCAACCCCCTTCCCAAAACCAAAAACAAAGATCGACATCTCTCTCGGCAGCGAGACGCAGAAAGGAAAAGGGAGTCACGAAGCCAAATAAAATGATGAGTGGTTCATGGCCATACGTACATACATCTCATCACACACTTCCTCCCTTCACTCGCACACTTCCACAGGCCCCAAGGGAGGGAATAGTCATAAATACAACCCTATTTCCTGACTCATCAGGCTATTTATGCTCTATACCGATGAAAGCTTGAAGACATATGGAGAACAGCCAAATCCAAGCTTCCTCGTCACCACCCAAATAGGAGAGAGTACCCCCCTTCACTGGCTTAGCATCAGTAACACCAGGTCATCTTGACTTCTTTTGAGCATTACACTAGTACATACGTTATGTTGTGGATATTGTACAACCGTACAAGCACCGTAATCCGTGTCGTCGTCGCCCGCTTGACTCCATCCATGCATGTGAGCCATAAACTTTTCCAGCCGTATGAATGAATACACCCTCTAGAAAATGACCCCCTCCACCCTCAGCTAGTCTAGGCACACATCACAGCATGTGCTTTTCCCATGCCAAATCCGAAGAGCCACAGATGTCGTCGCTAAACCTTCTCTAGGTAATACTAGCCCGAAATCCACGACCCGAAATCAATCCTTCCGCTATCTTCACGGTATCCATTAGAATCTTCTTCTATGCTTTCACCTTGGGAGCTTCACGGCCGTGCTCCCCGAGCGGCCCGGCTTGACATCACTCTGCAAGAGCGGTTTGCTTAGGCGTTAGCTGCCTGTGAAGCGCCTCGGCCACGAGGCAAGCCTCCCCTGCCACGGTTCTGTCCGCCAAAGCTACCGCGGCCACCGTGGCTGCCAGATCGGTTACCATCAAACCCGCCCCGTCCACCGCGGTTCTGCATGGGCCGTCCGGCGTTGAAGCCGCCTCCATAAGCACCAGCCTTGGGCCGACGGGGCTCTACGATGATGCTCTCGCCATTGACCACATGTGGGTTGGCGGCAACGGCCGCTTGGTAACCAGCAGGCGTCTTGAACTCGACGAAGGCACAATTCTATTCAAAACAACATGTCAGCAATCCGACGGGGTCACGCGGACTCGAGAGAAACGCACCTTTTGACGGTTGATGTCGAAATAGGCGAGTTCGCCATACTGGGCAAGGGCCGCCTCCAGGTCTTCGCGAAGGACCTTATCGGTCACGTACTTGACGTAGCCCAGCGTGCCTTCCTTTTCGGCCGGAGGGCCCGAGATCGACTGAGGTCTGTTTTGACGCTTGGAGTCACCACCGGCGGTTTGCCACTCGGTGCCAGCTTCCTTGGCCGGAGCAGCAGCCCCAGTTGTCTCTGTGGCCTGAGGGGCGGGAGCGGCGGGGGCAGTTGTCTGGGAAGCAGCGGGTGCTGCAGCCGCGGGCCGTGTGGGGACCGGAACAGGGGCCTTGGCTAGAGGCATGGCAGGATTTACCTTAGGAGGACCCCCGGCCGCAGCTGCAGCACGGCTTGCCCACGTCATGGGCTTAGGAGGAGCGACCGGGGCAGGGGCCGGAGCCTGAGCCGGGGGCTTGCGAGCGGCGACTGGTGTGGGGCTCGGTTCATGAGGCTTCTCGACCTCCTTGGGAGCCTCTTCCGCTGGCTTCTGAGTTGCCTTCTCAGGCTGAGCGGCCTCCTTATCGGTCTCTTCAACGGCGCTGCCGGTGGTCTCGGCCTCTGTGGCTGCCTCGAGAGCGGGCTCGGGAGCTACTTCCTCGTTGACGGATGCCGGCTCCTGCGCGGCAACCTCCTCCAGTTTCTCGTCGACAACGGCAGGGTCGAGAGAAGCAGGCTCCTCTGCAGCGGGCTGCTCCTTGGCGGGCACGGGCTCCTTTACCTCTTCAGCAACAGCACCGGGAGCCTGTGCTTCAACGGCAGGCTCTGCCTCCTCGGCTCCCTCAGCCAACTCCTCATCGCCCTCCTCGTCAATGTAGCGAAGTATGTCGTTTAGAACGAAATATCCAGCGGGCTGTTGGGCGAGCACAAATGTCTGTACAAACTTCTTGGGGTCGCTACCCTTGTTGGAAGTCTCGCCGATGACCTGGATCACGATGTTGTCGAAAGAAGCCTGGGAATCCACATTGGAAACACGGACTTTACAGTTTTGAAAATCGAGGTCCTTGATCCGATCTTGGATGGTCTGTTGAATATCCCAATCAGTGGCATGATCTCTTGCAGCCTATGCTGCTTTTTTGCATAGATATACATACCTGGCGGCCGACAGAAACATTTGCGGATTGTCCCTCCTGGCCGTAAACAAACTGGGATCGCTTTCCATAGAATAACTGGAAGTCTGTCAGCAGTGCTTCGGATATAGCAAGCAATAGGTAAACCAGGGTTGTGGCATACGTGGAGTTTCTCAGGGGTCTTGCTTAGTGTTGTGTAGTACTGCTCCACGAAGAACCAGGCGACCTCATCTTTTCCAAGGTTGGCGTTGGATTGCTCGGAGGTAGTGGACGCAGTGGTGGTGGCCGCACTGTCGGGTTGGTATTGTTCAGCGTGGGTAGAAGAACCGTTCGTGGCCATGGCTGCGATTCCCGTAAGGGTCTTTGTCTGCTGAATTGGTTTGTGCGCAGGAAGTGAAGGGGGGTTTCTCGCGAAATCCAAGTTGGGCTTCTGCCAAAGGATGAAAATGCTAACCTATAGGACTATCAATGAGCCATTGCGTGTGACTATGTTTTGTGCAGCTTACGTACCGAAAACTAGGCACGAGAAGTGGTATTAAAGTGCTGAGCAAAGATTGGAGGCTCAAGAGGCACAGATCTAGAGCCGATTTCCGGTCAAGGAAAATTAAACGATGTGGCGGAGAATGTATTGGTACTCCTACGAGGGACTAGAAATCAAAGGAGAACGGATTAGAGTTTGATTATGCGATTGTGAGCTAGTCGAAGTATGCAGGCTCGTTATCGAGAAGCTGGAACTGAAGCTGGAACTGGAGAATGTCGTTGGTGGTTGATATTTGGGCACCGGTGGGAAAAGAGAAATCAAGATGGATGTGATGTTTTGTTGTGGTTTGCGGCGTGCGCTGAGCTGAGTGTGGCGTGTGGGTCAAGATTGGGCGGCTGTGGGCGGGAGTTGCTTGGGAGTTGGGAGTTGGGGTAGGTAGGTTACAGGTACAAACTAGGCTGTCAAGACGGATGCGATTCTGAAAGAGACAAGAGGAGATGGAATCAGAAACCTCGACGTGCGCGGTTTGTGAGGGAAGGGTGGCCGGTGGAAGGCAGAGAGAAGGTTGAGGGTCGCAGTCGATCAGAATCTGGAGGGACCTTACTGTGTAGGAATTGTATTGTCGAAGCTGTGCGATGCAGGCGCCACAGGAGCAAGATTTCGATAGGTAGTATCCGGAGTGAGGTCACGGTTATGTTGGTTTGTAAGTTGACACCGAGTGCAGGGCAGGAAGAGAGGTTGGTAGCAAAGTAAGGTAGCAGACAGGTAAGTCTTAGGTACAGAGACAGGTGGTGTGCAATGTAGTTCCAATGAGGTAGGTACGATGTTAGCTTTTGGAGAAGTGTCAGTGGTTGTGAATTTGCAGTCCTCTCTTTCCATTGATGAATGGGCGAATAGGAAGCCGCCAATCCATTTGTTGGAAAACATTGAGGATGCACATCAGGCCACAGTTCACTTAACCACAAAGCAGACACAGTGCACTGTGCAGCTTGGTCATCTCTAGACTCAGGTTGTTGATCCCTCCAGCCCAGCAGTGCAGTCCAGCTGTACTTCTAGAGACGCACACAGTATATTTATGTACTTAAGGCATTTCTTCGCACTGTATGAACCCCTCCCAAAAAAGTGCCAGCGCCTACAAATTTCACTCGAATCCCCACTTCAACTCGAAACTGCTCGATCTATTTATTCGACATCATGGCCAAGCCTGACTCGTAATCCACACTTCGAAGTTTGGACGTTGTTGATCTTGAATCCTGATTGATGACACTTGGAAGGCTGATCGCCACCTTACGAAAGTACCGGTCTATCTGCTAACCTGAGGTCATCGCCTCAGCCTTTCTCAAGTGGTTTGGGTGAGAGTTGAGATGAACCCACATTTACTGAGCAGCCCTGATCTACTCCTAAGAGAAGTCAATACAGATGATGAGAGCCATCTACCCATGTTACTGCCATGAGGGCCTTCGGAACCTAGGCAGTCTCCCGGTAAAGGGCCAAACTCACTCAATAATTCGAAATGAGACATACTTCTCACCACTTCCAACTTCAGTTCGCCGCCCTCCTTGCGGACAGATGACAGACAGATGACAAGACAAGGGACTCCATCGCTTGCGACACCCCGAGCTTAGGCCTGCCTCCGTCTTCCTCAAGCTTCCCTGAAAGTACATGAGGGTCAACTGTGGAGAGAGTCAGTCGCGGTATCGTGGAACCTAACCTTAGGGACATGAAACCGGCACGTCGCACGCACCCTCACCATGCTGGGTAATGCGGTACAAGATTGCGCCCATTGTGAATCACGGAATACTTTCGGGCATTTTCTATCTGATGTTTGCTCATTTCTGTGTGCTACAGCCTGCTCCTTCAAAACCATTTGTTTGTCCGAACAGCTTGCCCATGGGTGTCGAAAGGCATGTTTCGGTTTTTCTGCTCCGCTGCCGATACGCGATCTAGGCGTGGACACTTCTCTCCTTGAAAGCTAGAGAGGCAGGCCGTCGTGGTCTGGATCTGAGTCCTCTCTTTCCTGGTTGAGAATGGCTCCTTGTCCCCACTGTCGACAGGTGACCGCCTCTGAAGTTGGGCCGAGATTTCTATTCAGATGAAATATACGCAGTTGGGTTCGAGGCGCAGGAGGTGATGACTGGCCGTGCCACGTTGGCACAGGCTGCGAAAGGGTTGTGGATCGATTATCGGTTAAATTACGAATAAAAGATGGGGAGCGGTCAAACTGTTAGATGCGCTGTGTAGGTAAGTTAGCTGTTGGGTCTCCCAACAGGCCCCGACCTACCGGTACCAGCCCCCTCTCGGGCGTGGCTCGACGGGTGCAAGAGGCACGATACCAAGTAAGTGAAAACGTCTCTCGCTTCCCTGCTTGCAATTGATTTTCTTGTTGTTCGAGGAACAGTCCATTCTTAAGAGCAGAAGGATATCGATATCGGTCAACCCCCAACCTTCGTGGAGTACCAATTCTACGAGAGGTCATAAATCTCGGTCCGGGTAGAGATTCGTTCTATTTGACAAGGTACGTAGGTACGAAGGACCCCTTAATGATCACCACCTACACCCTCCCACCTAGCTTCTTCATTATTGCAGAACTGTTCTGTTCTCTCCCATTGACAGCAACAAGCAACTCTTACAGCAGACAAGATGTATCGGTGCGGCGATCCCCTCTATCCGTTCGTCATCAATGGCATGTGCTGTAAGAACGACACGGTCCCGATCATCCTGGCCGGCGGTACGACCGTCGTTTGCTGCCCCCAAGGTACCGACTGCGACACAATGAAACCCCTGGTGGAATGCTCTCCCCACGCTTTTGACCCCTATGGCGACAACGAAGTGCCGCCTGATATCCAGTCAATATACCTGGATCGATTACCGGTGTGCCAGACCGGCTGCTGCCCATGGGGCTACACCTGTACTAATTATTACGCCCATTACCTTTGCGTGAAGAATGAGTACCAGTCGCGCCAGCCAAACGGGAAACCCTCTACGTCCATATCTTTCGCCTACTTTTCGTTGCCTACGCAAGCGAGCACCATCTCGACAAGCTCCGGCATCGCCAGTAGTAGCGTTAGCGCAACCACCGACGTGACCACGCTACCAAGCGACGGACACCACAATGGAACCGACCCAGCATCGTCGCCACCGTCAGGCAGTCTCAGCCAGAGCGCAACCATAGGCATCGGCGTCGGCGTCGGCGCCTTCGTCGCAATCCTCGGGGGCGGGCTCGTGTACTACCTCCTCCGCCGTCGTCATCGCCGCGAGGGCGAAAAGCAACAGGGCTACGAGAGAGCTGCCCAGCGGACGCCCGTCGACAACCTGAGCCCAGGAGGATCTGACAAGATGGGCGGCTTGCAGCAACTTCCTCGGTCCGATAGCGGTGTCCCGGAACTTCCGGTCGTCAACAAGCCCGGAGAGCTGCAACCCACAGGAGTTTCGCAACAGTCGCCCGGTGGAGCTTACGAGTTGCATTAGCATCTCCTGGGGAATGAATGGTCTGGATTAGGTTATGTTATGTTCGAGTGGGTGGGAAGTCGCATGTGTTTCCAGGGAAGGGAGATTCGATGAATGCATGCTTTTCCTCTGTTGCTCAGTCCTGCTCGCCTTCGCATATAAATGAAAGTACTTGCATATTGATAATAAGACTTATTATATAAGTGCACAAAAAAGAGAAGAGGAGACGAGAGAAGAGACAAGAGGGATCAACAGGGGAATGTAACAAATAGGTATAAAAAAGAGAAAAAGAAAGAAATGGGAAAGGAAAGGGAAGAGCTTGTCAAATTCTCAACAGCATTTTCAAAGGGCCTAGGTTAGGTTACCTTAGATTAGGTAGAAACAAAAATGCCCTATTTACACAACCTATGGAATGCATACCAATAGACTTCTAGGTGTATGTATGCGAAAGAAATATCATTCTCGAAACACCAAACCCTCTTACTACCTATGTACCCATACAGCCTAATATACTCTTCGAACACCAGGATCATCGATCGAAGTAAGTTAACCTCGGTCAGTACTGCCTTTCTCTCTCCAACAATAGGTAGGTAAGTAAGTTAGCCTTCAATGACTCATTCGTCACACTTTTGCTCGACTCTCTGGTACCGATGTATTAGTATGAATAATACAATAATTTAATTCGCTTTGCAATTCATATATATCTCATATCAAGTCATTCGATTCCTTTTTGTTTCTTTTCTTATCCCAAAGATTCATGATTTGAACAGCGTACACAGACTCTCCCGTAGTTATTCGTCCAGCCCGGATTGCGTAAATAATTGTAAATGCTTGCAGGATGGCACCTCATAAAAGTCTACTTCAATCAGTGACCATATATGGTGCCCCCCCCCTTGCTACTTGTATCGCTGCTCTTTGTATGCCTCCTCTCGGTATCGGTCCTGCTGGCATGCCTACTGGCAAACCCGCTCCCGGCATTCCTCCCGGCATTCCTCCTGGTATGCCTCCTGGTATACTTCCTGGTATGCTCGGTCCTGTCATGCCTCCGACTGGAATCCCCCCGCCTTGAATCACCCCGGCCGGCACTCCTCCTGCTTCTGGTGGCATCCCTCCCGGGATGCCTGCCGACACTCCTTCTAGTCCTCCCTCGCCATCATCATAGAGATTCATATTTATCTGCAACTTCCTGCGATGGTCCTCCATAGCCTCAGCAACAGAAAGAGCATGCTGCATTCCCATGCTCTTCCACACGACTTGGAGCACGTTATACGACCACTCCCACACATCGGGTGGCACGTTCGGCGCACATCCCGCGACCTTTAAATGCCATAACAGAGTCGGTAGTCCTGCGGCACCGGCGCCCCCCTGTCCTGGAGCCTCGTATTTTTTGGCCGTGGCGTCGTCGAGCGAAGGGTGATGCCAGTGCGAGGGCGTGCTGATCAACATGTCCTCCGCTATACGCTCGATCGTCGCGTAGCACCGCACCTTTCTCGGTGGCGGGAAGAGGCGCGCGCTCGACAAGGGGTACTTGAGGGCCAGGTTAATCACGCTCTCGCCAAACAGGAGAGAGGCCCAACGGAAGTGGTTCCATATCCGTGCGCCCCATATGTCGCTGTAGGCGTGCCATTTGCCTCGGAAGAGGGCGGACGTGAGAGCGGCGCCCAATGGTCCCTTTTGCGGGTCCGCCAGTGGCTCTTGCTGCTCGACGAAGGGGTAGGAAGCCTGGAGGCTCTTCTCGGCGCGGTCGAAGACGGATTCCAACTCGAGAAATCTCTGGATCAGATCGGCGGTCTCGGGCCGTCTGTCAATGAAGATAGTATGCTGTTCCGAGTAAAGGAGAAGGTGGAGCAAGCGGGCGATGGTGAAGGCGAGGTCCACGACGCAGGCCTCTGGGTTGTGCTCTAGGAGCTGCTTGCAGATTTTGAGGCACTCGTAGAAGCCAGTCGGTAGCGGCGTCGCGGTCATTTGTGCCGGGATGAACTATTTTTGCCCACAATCAGTGGCCATCACAAAATAACTGACTAAACTAGGATGGTGGCAGCAGGTGTTTTGGCCCCGTCTCATCAGTGCGAGGCAAAGGGGTTAGACAAGAGAATGAGTACCATTGAGAACATGAGCTGGATAGCAGCCCGTGCGCCTCCGCCGGGTACGTTCGCTACAGGAAGGACGGAGCGCAGGAGCGCGATTGCGCCGTGTATGTGGGTTATAGCCGAACCCGCCGTGTCCTTGGAACCCTTGCCTTGGACGAGCTATACAAATGAGGAACGCAGTCATCAGTCTAGAGTCTCGGAAAAACAAGTCCAACGGTGGGGGTGTATATCGTACTTCGAACAAAGCAAGCGCCACTATCGACCTCAGGGGCTTCTCGATGGACGTGGGGTTCAGCGAAGCGTTGGTGATCAGCTGGCCGGTCTGCTTGAGCGCCGTGACGTACTTGGACCGGGCGACCAGGTTCATGCTCTTGTTGCCCAGGAGATTCGACATGCCGGCCAGGCCCACGGCTATCATGACGTTCTGCATCGCGCTCACGTTCCCAAAATACAGGTCGATCAGTTCCGGCGTCGTCGGCGCGTCCGGATGGTTGAAGAGGTACCGTTCCATGTAGAACTTCAGACCGCGCTGGTCGAGGTTCAGTTCGACCTTGCGAGGGATCTTGGATGCCAGCTCCTGACTCTGCGGCATGCCTGCTGGTGGTGATCTCGCCGCGGGGGAGGCATGGCGTAGGCCTGATAAAGAAGAAGAAGATGATGATGATGGCGAGGCGGATGAGGCGGAAACGGGGCTACCTTCGGATAGAGCCGACGTCCCCTGCTCGCTGTCGGTCGGTGATCCTGGGGTGCCCCCCCATTGTGCGTGCGCTTTCTGGATGACCTTACTGCTCTCATCTCGGAACATGAGCGAGAGCTGGTCTCGATATCCGGGACACCGCTTGCCTACGCGTATACATTGTGAACATTCCGGCTCTTTCTTGTCACACTTGAGAGGCAGGTCCAGTCAGTACGATGTCTCAAGTGTAGTAGTGTCAGGCTGTCTGTCTTCAGAAGACCAGAAGCGGGATGGCTTGGTAAAACAAGTACCAGTAAAGTAGCCAAGGGTCTCAGATGTGGGATAGTGAAAGGGGAAGAAGGCGTGGCTTTATAGTAAGCATAGAGTATAGGCGGTAGATATGTGGGCACGTACTTTGATGCGTCGGGTTCGGCAGCTCTGGCAACCCTGTGAAGCCTTGCCGCAGTACACCATAATGCAGGCGCGCTAAGCGACTATTAGTCTGTATCCAGGGCCGTGTCAATAACTGAGTGATGCGGATATTTAATTCTAGTCGCCTATGGGGTTGAGTACGACTGCACGTTGGGCCGTTTAGCCGTTGGGGATGGGTTGAGGCGACCGTGAGGCGTCAAAAGCGGAAAGCAGTTCGTCGGAGATGCGGGGAGCACGGAGAGCCGCTCATGATGTGACGGGGGCAGTAGGCAGGAGGCAGTAGGCAATAGGTATTACGTGGAAGAGGGAATGGTAAGAAAAGAGAAAGGACTGGCTGACGTTGCAAGACGACGGCGGAGTCGACACAAATCCCGGCCGGCTTGGCTCCTCCTCCTCCTCCTCCTCCAACGCACGCTCTTCAACAGGATCGATCTGATCTCAACTCGGGTCTGAGAAACGTGTTTGGCCGTCTTATCGAGCGCCCGTGTAAATAAATTAATTTTACTGGTGTAGCTAGTCAATCCTCTTGCAGCTCCGTTGGTGACGCTACAAGGGGCGATATAGTGCCGACTATAACAGCTGTACAGCTGTGCTGTACTGTGTAGGTAATGGATGCAGAGCCGTGGGGGGTTACACCCGTGGACGGCTTTTGGTGGGATTTGTCAGATGTAGGATGCAGCAGAAGACTGCAGTCGTAGGAATCTATGTAAGTATGTAAGTATGTATATACGGAGTAGCCCCAATACAGACCTTGGCCTTGTTATTCTTTGTTTTCCTTTTCAACCACTCTTTCGGTATGTCTCGCTCGATGCGAACTTTGAATACTAGCTTATTAGACGACTCTGGGCAGAAGGTCAGGCGTAGGGAGCTTGATTGGAGACTAATGTATGTACTGTAGTCTGTAGGTAGCCCGTGGGCAAGTTGGTTAGATGTTGGATGCCGAGCGCGTGGAAGGATAATACTGGGTCGGCGGAGGCCACTACATCTGGGGAAGGGAAGTAATCTGGGCGACATGGGAGAGCGATTGTGTACGGCAGTATGTGAATCCAGAATGCAATCCGAGGTACATAGTATTCTCGAAGCTCAATCCCACGTTCTGACGAGACCCGAGTAGGTTAGTCTGAACTTTTTTGCCCATCCCACTGCCCATTGAGTGCCCACCAAGCGGCCACCGAGTCACCGACCTCAAATTTGACAGGGTATCGGAATCCCCCCCGAGACGCGTCTACTGACTGTCCTTGGTCGACAGGTGATGAGGAGGTTGCTGATGTTCCAAGCCACTTCCATTTCTGATACTAGGACGTACCTGGATGAGATAAGGCTGGTAGACTCGTGAAGATGCCTGACATGCCTGGATGTTCTGCAAAGCCTGGAAGGTACAGAGTATCGACGAGTTGGTCTGGACCAAGAGAACTGCCTGGATACTCCTGAATAATCTTGGCTTGGGATTTTCCACATGCAGGGGCTGCAAGGTTGTGGTGTTGATCCCCTGTTCCTGCCCTGGAGACTAACCTTAAGTGTTGAGTCTTGATTACTCTTGACTCTTGACAGGGCACGGTTCGCTGCTTCCTACAAAAGTCAATGTTGATCATACATCATTCTGTGTACCACCTACCTGAAATGAAAATCTTTTCTTACTGTAGGTAAGAGCTTTCTACAAGTACATACACAGCAAGTTAGTAATAATACGGTACACTCACTATCTCCGTATCCCTTTAACATTCATGTAACCCAGGACCATGGCATGGTACCTGAAAAGTGATACGAATATTCCTGTGGTGAGGAAGAATGATCGAGATGCTAGCGTTCCAGAAATGAGCGTATGGGTAAATTGGGACCCAGAGTTGCCAGACTAAAATTCCGCACTTTTTTCACAAAAATTGGGGGTTCTTAAGGCTCAGTGCCTCGTACAAATAGCAAAGTAGAGCAGTACTGCTGTACTGCAAACGGAATGTTGTACTAACCTTACCTTACTGTGTTTGTCCTCTTATTTTCGGATCTGCTTTACCACTTTTCTGTACCCCTTACAATTGAAGCAAAAGCACACGTTGTGAAGGGATCGCGGAGTTGGCGTCGGAAGGCAGGTGGCGATGCAATGCAATGTGGCCAAGGCTCTGGAGTGAAAATATCACATGTCCACACAGTACCACATGCCACCAACATGTGGCATGACCTCCCTGCCCACATAGAAGCGTTCATACACACATGCAGTCAAGCAGGTCAAGTTTATATTAGACCCCTCTTTGTAGACTGTTGAGCGTCGTTCCATCACAAGTAGCATATCAACCATCAAGTACCCTTCCCGCCTCCTTGGAACTCTCCTAGGATACTTACTTACTTAACAGGAGGTAGGTGTAGGTGTCTACCACTTAGCAATTTGGGTCTCGCCATTTGCCGTAGGCTAGGTATTCTGTACCTCCCATATTCTTTTGAATTGTGATTTGATCGATCGTCTTTCTACCAATCCCCGAGAGCGAGATGTAATACTAGTGGATCAGCTATCAAAGTTAGTTGCTTGTCTAATCCATCCAACTATGCCTTAGCGAACCAGTTTTCCCCTACCTACTTGTGCCTATGTATACTGCTGTACGGAGTACTCCGTACTCTGTACAGTAAAGATACACATGTTTTGCCCATGATCTTGTAAGTTGAAGACATCACACATCTCCTTTGCTCACATAAGGATCTCATGTCTAGACACATGTTTTTTTATCTAGGTTACTGCTGTAGGATTGGTATGTATTCAAGTTGGACGAAACAGCGGACGTTATCCCTGCAATCATAAGCCCTACGTAAGCAATTCGACCTGCAATATGTGAATGGGATTGTCTGACCTCCCCCCCCCCCCCCCATGCAAGCCGCGTGCTGGCACAGAACTGGCACTCCTGGCACCCGACAGAGCACATGAATTGCAACTTGAAATGACTCCAGGGTATATTGATTTGCTTATATTTGCCCCTTTATTGCTATGGCGATTCTATTTACTTGGTAGCTACTCAAACTTCTCTGTCTTACGCCTCACAGAGCTCAGCCGTGTGAGATAAAACACAACTTATTGGAAGATATCAGGCTCGATGGCGTACTCTACTTCACCATCGCGTGACACTTCCTCAGCAATGCGCCAGGTCTCGCCCCGGACCCCAAAGTCGACGACGGCCGGCGTTGGCACCGAAGCCGCGAATGCCTTGCGAGCCCGTCTCCACCCAGGGCCGGTCAATCTTGGCCGGCTGTCTTCTCGACTGGGTAGGGGTAGGCCCTGGCAGAACACGGTCCAATTCCACAAATGCACGGGGTCGTTCAAGTGAGCTGGCCAGCGGAAACACTGATCGGAGACCCTTAGGGATTCCCGTCCGGTACCCCATGAAGCCATTATGAGGTAAGCATTGTTCCTAACTTCCCACATGTAATCTTTTGAGCCCTGCCCACGCAGCACGCTCCGGTCCTTCTCCCAGAAGACGTACCCCTGGAGCCTCAAGGGGTCGAGGCTAGGGTTCCCGAATTTAATCTCCTCACCTATGAGATGAGGTGGGGTTCCAAACAGTACAGCAAAGGGATAGTTTTGGCCTTTCGGGTCGAGGTCGGTATAGTCCTGTGATATGCGCAACTTCTGCTTCCTCCAAGTATTTCATTGACGGCTACAAAGATGCCGCCCACGAGTAAGTGGCTGGGATTTGGTGGCGATCGCCGTGATCTGGTTGGGTGACACTCTGTCAGAAACGACCTTCTCTGTTGATGATTCATCATCAAAACCTCGTAGAGGAACACCAAGCCCCTGGAGCATAAGATGTCGATCCATTCCTCCATCCCGGACGGGTCGTTGAAGATCTCCGGCCTATCACGGTGCTTAGCATGACGCAGTCGCAGTAGTTTCATTTTACGACGAGAGTCGTTGAACATCTCCGGCCCATCACGACGCTTAGCATGACGCTTAACACGACGCAGTTTCCTTTTACGACGCTGAGCCTTGACTTCATATTCTGCATGCAGCTGAAACAGGAGGCGGTTGTACTCTTCAAAGAGATTCCAGAACAATACAAGATACACAAGCCGTACATAGCGGTAAACCGAGTTGACTCGCTCGACCTGGCAGGCGGATTCATCAGCCAGAACCGAACGTGCAGCCCGGGCGTTGTTCCACCCGTCATAATCACCGTACTTGGTTTTGACCAGATCATCGATCTCCCAGTACCCGGTGATCTTCGCATTCGTAGCACAGAGGGTCTCGTACTGGAAGAATGCTATCCGGAGCCGCTCCCGCTCCACGTGGTTTAGCATCTCGAGGCTCTGGTAGGTCGATCTGTCGCGAATGGCGGCCGCGTGCGTCTCGTGGGGATTCCAACACCGTAGCAGATCCCGGTGGCCGAGCGCTGGGGGCGAGTGGACGGCGGCGCGCCAATCATCGCTCAACGCCTTCTTCGCGAAAAGTCGGTCGCAAACAGGCGGATGACCTTGCAAAGAGGGACGATGCGGTTGAAGTTCCGCCAACTGAACAGAAGTTGCCGGTATTGCTTCTGCTCGTACAGTATTTTAAATCTCGCCTGTCTGCGCTGGTCCAAGAGTTGGTAGGGGCGGACCTCCCCCAGCGCAGGGTTCGCCCGGCGGTAGTCGATGTCCCAGACGCGGTGCGCCGGATCTGGCATGTAAAGAATCAGCATCAAGTACAGCTGAAGGTCTTGGGAAAAGAACCTATTCATCAAGTTTTGCGCAAACAATTCGAAAATGACGCCCCTCTCCGGGTCGAATAGCATAGGTCCGAGGTTGGCCAGGGCGGCCGGGTCAGCTTGGGCCGCGGCCTCGACATCTTGAAGAAGCTGATGGTCTGGACACCGTTGGTCTATATCCTGGCCCAGTTTCAGCCAATACCTAAGCACGTCCCGATGGCCAACCGCAAAGTTGTAAACATCCTCTGGATCAGTCAACGTATCGACTATGTCAAGGGCCAATTCCAGGGGCAAGTTTCCGAAAGGGGGCTGTTGCCCATTGCGACCTGGCTCGGACATGGCAGGATCAGCCATGTGGACAATCGTGGATGCAGTGGTGAATCCTTACCTGGTATGTTGGTGAAAGAAGATGGCTCGGGAATATGATTCGGGAGTGTGGTCTGTGAGGAAGACTTTTTCCTGTTAAATGAGCGTTTTCAGAAGGAGATAAGAGGGGTTTATATGGCCATCCTCCCTCCGAGGCAAACAAAGAGAAGGTTCACCAGACAACAGGTTGCAACAAAACAAAGCCCCTGTTCCTCTCTCTTCCGAACAACATGTTTGAGAAGATTTATTTCAAAATTTTTTGGTTTGAACGTAGGAATTCAATTCCGCTTCTTTCCTGTTTTCTTACAGTACATCTTGTGGTTGGATGAACATGAGAAGCCTGAAGGAAGACAATGGAAGAAGAGATGGCCCACTTTACGACCACTGGTAGTACGACAGGTTTAGAGCAGTACAGCAGGTACGAGAAGTACATACTTGTACAGTACAGTGGAGGGGCAACTTGGTCGCTCAGCCAATACAGAGCCGTTGCAATGGCTACAGCCCCCACTCATTTTCGCCCCCGCGTTTGTTCTTGAACAACATCCCCTCCAAGCCACCCACCACACCCTGAAGTTGCTGCTTAACCTAACCTTAACACTTTCGACCGGACCAACAATTCATTGCTGCATCTTTCAACACAGCTTATTTTATTCCATCAAGTGCTGCCGAAATCCGCAACCACGGTGCTAGATAGGCGCAAGAGCAGGTACGCATCTCTTTTTGTCTTCGTGTACAGCTAGCTAGCCTGTGTTATTCTCTTCTATCGCCTGACACGAGCTGCACCTATCCTTTGGGCGGGGCATTCCGTTGTCAACATTTTTTTCCTTGTGACGCTTCTTCCCCCTTCCATCCACCAGGCCACTATCGTCAGCCCTTCTCCCATCTCTGAAACTCACGTATCTTTCTCTTAGCTGGTCCGAATAGTATCGACCGTATACGTGAATAGAAACACCACCGCCACCATGAGCTCCACAGAGAACACTGATCCCAAGGTCGAGCAGACCAAGGCGCCCGAGGCCGAGTCGAAGCCTCTCGCCTCCTCGTCCGTCTTTTCCATGTTCGGCGGCGGCGCGAAGAAGGAGAAGAAGGAAGACGAGGATCGCGGCGACGTTTCGGGCAGCGCCAAGGCTCAGCGTGAAGCCGCTGCCGCTGCCAAGGGTGACGACGATGTAAGACGGCGTCCATATGCCGGGGCCCTGTGTCGCCCTCCCACTCTGGCATCTCGAGCTAACGATCGGCCCGTGATCAGGATCAACCCCCGGAGTCGGAAGATGTCGAGTTCACCCCCGTCGTTCGCCTCACCGAAGAAGTCAACACGGTAACGCACGAGGACGAGGACGAGCTTTGCAGCGTCAAGGGAAAGCTGTTCAGATACTTCCCCGATATTCCCGAGTGGAAGGAGCGTGGCCAGGGTGAGCTCCGTTTCTTCAAGCACAAGACCAACGGCAAGACTCGCCTGGTTATGCGACAGGACCAGACCCGCAAGACCCGTGCCAACCACTACAGTATGTCCGACAGCCTTCTTCACATGAGTTCTGGCGCATCGCTCACGTCTTTTCTCTCCCCTCTCTCTAGTTACCCCCGTTATGAAGCTCGACCCCCACACCACGAGCGCCAAGGCGTGGATGTGGAATACAGGTGCCGATTACAGTGACAACGTGGCCGAGCCCATGACTTTCTGCGCCAGATTCCGAACAGAAGAACGTAAGTTGCCCCGCTCGCGAGATGGACACGGAACACATCGTCGACATGTCGGCCAGCAGCTAATTCGGGGTGTGTAGAGGCCCAGACTTTCAAGGATGCCTGGCTGAAGGCGTTCGAGGATAACAAGAAGTACTTCCACAACGACGGAAGCGAGAAGGAAGTCGTCGAGGAGAAGAAGGAGGAGGAGGAGCCGGCAAAGGCTGACGAGTCCAAGGCCGACGTAGAGAAGAAATAGTTACCTTTCTTTACTACAGCCTAGGATCCTAGGATCGGAAGGACCTGGCGAGAAGAAGAAGAACGAGTCGTCACGACGGCTTATAGTTGGGAAGGACCGGTGACCGCTGCGACACACCATGTCTGGACACGCCGGGGTTCGGCCGTAGGTCGTGAGGCATCCGAACTATGGGACGGTAACAACCCGGCTGTGGTCTTTACTAACGGCGCTCCGTGGCCGGGCCATGGCATGTTAAGGGACAGAACCTACCTACCTGCTTACTTAGATAGCCCAACACCGAAGAGGACGGAGGAAGCCCGAAGTCACTGCATCTTACCCCCTCCCTTGATACGTCACTCACATCACCCAAATCATAACATAACACACATGTCACGATCCATACATCCCCAGCCACACCAAATATCACATAAATGTTTATGGAGTCCAAGTGAAGAGAGCTTGTGAATCATAGAATCATATTGCGCTGAAACCAAACTAGAGAAATACCAACTTCGATTACCTGTATGTAAGCCGGCGTCCGCGGATCAGACAGACGGCTACTGATGCGCCTTTGTCTACCTCGACCGTGGATACAGACAAGAGGATTGTTCCGTCTTTTCTCTATCAAGAACCAACTTTCAACCTACCACATGCGGCTGTCTCTTTCAGGAAAAGAGAAAGGCCATTGTTTAGAGGACGTATCTTTGTCCACCCTTTGATTGCCTGGTCGTATCGTAACACTTGTATTGACGGACAATATGAAAAGACTTGGACATATAATGCCCGAGATCCCAAGACGCGACGCGGTTGCCCGTCGCGATATTTGATGCGCGTAGCCGTGTGGTAATTTTGTTTTGGTCTTTCAGCTAAGGTTAGGCGATATTTACCTGTTACCTAGCGGAAGAAAGCAGTTGGAGAGACGGAAAACAAAAACGAAAAGGAAGAAGAAAAATGGCGGATAATGATATGCCACGGCGCCTGCGCGCGGAAGGAGCTGGTGGTGCGCGCGTCGGCGTCAACGGGGCCCGTGGGAGACGGCAAGAAGAGCAATGGCGAAGAGGGGGACAGGAGGAGCGGCGGCGGCGGCAGCAACGAGAAGGGCAAGAAGAGGAAGAAAGTGATGAGGATGACGACGACGACGACGACCCAAGCAACGACCCTCCCCTTCCCCCCTGGCTAGACGAATACATCTGTTACTGGCACGGCTGGTACGTGACCATCGTGCACAAGTCGGCCAACGTGGCCGTGCGGCGGCCGTTTCGGTACACGGAGGGATACGCGAGGCCTCGTCCTCCTCATCCTTACACTAATAATAACACAACAAGCACGTCTCCTTTCGTCCTTTACAACCGGAACGCCGTTGTCGACCCCTTTTCCATCTTCTCTCCTTCTCCTCCTTCTTCCGAGAGTGAGGAAGAGGAGAGGAGCCTGGCGCCCTTCCCGTTCAACATGCAGCCGCACCACCACTGCGCCATCCTCGTCCTCCTCATCCTGGGCCTGCACGTCGGGGGCGCATGGGACTACAGCAAGAGGAGCGACGACGGATGGCTGTTCTCGGACACTCGCGCCCTGTGGGTGGGGAGGGTGCTATACCGGAGTTTTCTCACACTCGCCATCTCCGTCGCCAGCACGGCTGCTTTTGAGATCGCGGGCGAGTACGTGTGCAGGAAGACGAGGTGGATGATGGATCTGGCGAGAGATACGTACGAGGAGTTGCTCTTCGTGCGGGTGCTTGGTTGGGCGGAAATAGAGAGACAAGGGGAAGGGGGAGGAAGAGAAGGAAGAGGAAGAAGAGGAGGAGGACAATTCGCTTGGAGAAGAGGAGATGCCGCTATGAGGCCCTGCAGGGAGTGTGTGAGGGATATGCTCTCCGGGATATTCGTCTATGTATTCGAATACTTCCTCGTCGTCGCCTGGACTTTCGGAACCAAGTTCTTGAGCGCATTTGCGACAAGTGTGCTTGTGCCTGCGCTGGGGTTTCTTGTCGGCTTGTCCGCTGACTTCCTCATGGGCATACCTTCTCATCTGGCTCTCCCGACGCCGCAGGTGGAACTTCACGTGGGCGGGAACCCGATGCTCACCCTTCCATCCTCCAACTCCTCGTCGCTTCCCCTCCCGAGCGCTGGTCCAGAATCAGATACAGTCACTGTCCTGCGCACGCTCTACCTCGAGTACGGAATCCCTCTCTTGGTCCAGTTCTTTCTCGTAATACTCCTCTGGTTCGCGTGGTTCCTGTGCCTCGCCAAGGCGGAGCGTTTCGCGCTCTTCGGGTACCGGGTCGAGGACCCGCGGTCCGCGCTCGCGGCCCACCTCGTGCGCGCGACGTCGATGCATCTGGTCGCTTACACGGCATACCAGGGCGTCCTCCTCCTCCTCCTCGGTTTCAAGCTGTATATAGTAAATATACCTTCTGCACTGTCACACATTCTATATTCTGGACACTTCCTCCGCCTACCCCTAGGTCTAAACCCAGCCAACGTCCTCGCCTCCCTCCTCCTCCTCGCAGCCCACTGGGTCATCCGACGCAGCGCCCGCTTCGTCGTCGTCACGGCACTCGGCGAAGCCGTCTTCAGCCCGTACCTGGTCTGGCTCACGCGCTTCTCGCGCGAGGGCGCGCGGAGCCTGTGGCCCGCGCTGACGCACCCGCTCGACGACGAAGTGAACAAGATGCTGAACGCGCGGAAGAGGGTCGTCTCGAGGGTTCTCATGACGGCCGTCTTCGGCCTCGAGAGTTCGTGGCCGGCGAGGATGCATCTGAGTAATGCCGTAGGTGATGACTGAGAGAAGATGTAATTAAATAAATATTTGAGAAATTTAATCAAGGCGTTTATAGAGGGAGACATGATGTATATACTGACTAGAGTTCTATTATAACTCTTATAAGAGACGTGGCGGGCGGTTGTCCTTTGTGAGGCTCTGGTGACAAATGTCGATGTCAAATGTGTCAATATTTTCTGATTCATATCCCTGATACACGGGGACCGATATATTGCCTACCTCCTCCGAGTGGAGAGGCTTTTTTTTATAGATCTCAATGATTAGGTAAATAGTCTTTACAACTTTGTTACCCTGATCTCGTGGCATGAGTCCGTGACAGGTACCATGACGTGACACGACACGACACAAACACACTTTGAACGCAGACCAAACGCGTGAGACGCCGTTAACCTTAAACCATTTTGTAAATTTGAAAATTTCGCCTAAACCTCATCTTTTCCCATTGTTGAAGACAAAATCCTCCCGTTCCCGAAACGCATCGTCGAGATCGCGGTTCACGATGATCTTATCGTACACGCCGTCCGTGTCCGCGTACGCGAGCTCGTCCCTGGCCCTTTTCAGCCTCCTCTGCACGCTCGCCTCGTCCTCTGTTGCCCTGCCCCTGAGCCGGGCCTCGAGCGTTGCGAGACTGGGCCGCTTGATGAAGACGAATCGCGGGCTGATGATGATCTGGTTCTGAGTAGTGTGCTCTTGCTCTTTCTCTTTCTTCTTCAACTGCTTGACCCCCTCCATCTCGATATCGAGCAAGACGACCGACCCCGACGCAGTCTGGTCGATGACCGTCTGCCTGCTCGTGCCGTACAAGTTGTCGTTGAACTCGGCGTGCTCTATGAAGGCGTCTCGGGCGAGGAGGGACTGGAACTCGTCCCGTGAGACGAAGTAGTAGCTCTCGCCCTCGACCTCGCCGGGCCGCGGCTGCCGAGTCGTGTGCGACACCGTGGTCGCCAGAGAGCCCGGGTGCGCGGCTAAGAGTCTCTGACAGAGCGTGCTCTTGCCGACGCCTGATGGGCCGGAAATGACGACCGGCCGAGGGAGGGCTGTCATTTAAAAAAAAAATGTCATGGTTAGCCGGTCTATGTTTCCAAGCATGAAGTGGAAAAGGAAAAAGAAAATAACACAAACGTACTATGAGCCATAAAGAAATTTTAGCAAGCAGTTGAATGCGACGTAACTTCTGTCTAATAGTCTAAGGAGTCTAATAAGTCCTGCTTTTAGAGTTTTTGAGGGTGTGAGAAGATGATGTAGGGGCAAGAATTTGTGGGCACACAGCAGGCAGGCAGCAGCGTTTGGAGGTTAAAGTAGAAATGACGGTCAGAGATGCCATTTTCGGCAAACCCAAACCTCGACACGAGATACTTTAAGTGAAAATGCTCTTATATGAGAAAGCCGTAAGGGAAGTGAATCATAACGCCGTGAGTTGTGTCGGAGAGTGAAAACGAAACAGTTTTTCTGGAATTTCTTTTTCAAAGTAAACAAGTCTAACCTTAGTATTTGGTTCTATCTCAATGACAACACATGAAAATACTCAAACACCATCACAATTTCTCCTCCTAGGCTCCTATCCATTCCCAACTTTCCTCAGCAACAACCACACTCACCTCACCCCCCTCTCCCCTCCCGCACAAACAAAACAGCCCATCATCTCATCTCATCACTCTTCACGATCATCCCCTATAATCCCCCTTTTCACAAACCTCCATGCATTCCTTAGCAGACAACCAAGCCAATAGACATTCAACCCCTGGAGTGCCACCAAAAGCACAAAAATAACCCCTTGCGAGACGGCACACTTGAACTGTCCCGCCTCCCAGTCCGGTGCCATGCTGAAGGCGCCCACGACACGGAAGTCCTTAAGGACGGCGAAGTACAGGATCCGGATGTTGACGTAGTGGCGCAGGTATATCCACGCCGCGACGCAGACCGCGTACGAGGGGAGTTGGAGGGGGTGGGAGAGGTAGTTGAGGGATTTGGAGATCTAGTGTTTTTATTAATATACCGTGAGTACTGTAATTAGTTGTACGTAAGGTAAGAAAAAGGGGAAAGAAGAGAAGGAAGAAAAAAAAAAACTCACAGCCAACCAGAAATCACTCGCGTCATGCGTGACAAAGACCAGGGTTCCCAAGACCGTGAAATGGAACCTGTAGCTCAAACCCACCAGCGCGACGGTGACGCAATGGTGCACGACCAACTCCTTGAAATCCTTGCGTCGAGTCTCCAGCCCCAGGGCCATGACAAGCACCTGCTGTGCCCAGAACGCGGCCTGGAGGAGGTAGTACGCCTTCGTCAGGGCCGAGGGGTGCGCCTTGAAGGGATAGGATGCGTAGAGGATGTGAGGGTCGGAGAAGTGAAGGGACTGGGACTGAGAACTGGGGGATGAGGGATGGGTGTAGTAAGTTGAATACACCCATGCGCCCACAGGTGCAGTGATGCCCGTGTACACGGCGACATACATTTGCTCCGCGAACCGGCCGACCGTTTTATCATCATTGTTGTTGATCCCCAAAACCCTCCCCAGAGGCCTCAACACCTCGCCCATCAGAAACTCCCGAACACAGAAAAGAACCAGGACATAGAACGCCACGAAGAGCGCATCCCTCGGCCCTTTGCCGTACCCATCGTTATCATCGCGATAAGAGAGGAAGATGAGAGGTCGCACGACTCCGGGCTTCATACCGTACAGCGCAAGGATTCCGAGGATGAGGGCGAGGGGTATAGTCCACGTCTTTCGAGAACCATGCAATGATCTTCTTGTAGTATTTCGACTTGCTTTTGTTCGCGTAGAGCTTGTCGTCATCGATACCTCCTTCCCGGCTACAAAAGCTCTGTTATCAACACGCTCTCTTCGTCCTATCGAGGAGCGTGATGCCCTGTCACGAACGCGGAACCCCGACGTGGGGCCCGTGGCGCCGACTCTGTAGGAATCCATAGTAACCTAGAGAAAAGAAGTTGACTTCAAAAAAGGAGTGCAATAAGTACGTATGTAAGCTGTATAAAGACACAACCACCTAGGTTAAAAAACCGGGAGCAACAATCTCCCTCGTATACTCTTCAACACCTAACTCGACCCTTATAAACAAACTGAAGAGGGCATCAACCTTTGCTGAAAGAGCATTATAAATAAAAGCAGACTTCGTTGATGGCGGCCTCTCGGAACCGGTCCCCAAGAGTCGCGATACCGCGGACCCCGCGGGCCGCGCGCGCGGTGAGACTCGATGCCGAATGAGGTAGACCGCACCGCTAATCAGAAAAATGGCTAACCTGACATTAACACTATGTGGAAAGTAATCGACAGAGTGTACTCATCAAGTCCATAATATGAATCAACGTTCAGAGAGCGCCCATCTGGGCTACCTGAATAAATAACCAACAAGACCCTATGCAATGGTATCCTGGACCCGGGCGCCAAAACACTGTCGTTTATGTAATGCATACAATATATAAGGCGTGATTATATATACAAGTTTTTTTTTCTCGAGTGCGGGCAGGCGGTGCTCATGTCAACAATTCCTTGATATCCTCGATCCTCTGGAGTCTCTTCTCCTCATCCGTCATCATACCGAGCGAAGTCGCACTATGTTTTAAAAAAAACAAGCATGCGTCAGCACATGTATATACACCCGATTAAACAAAACTCGAGCCAAAGGGAGGTTAGAGGAAGGGTGAACTCACATAAACTTCTTCCGATCCTGCACCTTTAGCATTCTTTCTTCCACGCTATCCTTACATATGAACCGATACACCTTCACCTCGGCGTCCTGTCCCATGCGGTGCACCCGGTCGATCGCCTGCGCCTCGACGGCGAAGCTCCACCAGGGGTCCATCATGTAGACGCGCTTCGCCTGCGTCAGGTTGAGCCCGACGCCACCCGCCCGCAGACTGATGAGCAGGACGGTGAACCTGTCGGCCTCGGCGAACTCCTTCAGGATCGCCGCCCGGTTCTTCTGGTTGATCGTCCCGTCCAGGCGGAGGAAGCGCATGTTCGCCTTGTTGAGCGCCGGCTCGATCAGCGTCAGGAAAGACGTGAACTGGCTGAACACGACCGACTTCATGCGCGGGTGTTCCCTCCGAAGCTCACGTAGATGTCTCATCAGAGACACGACCTTGGACGACGATTCATTGACACCGAGACGCTGTAGACTGATTTTGGGGGTTCGTTGGAAGGTGTCGGTGGCGCCATCCACGTCATCATGGCGGACAACCTCGAACAGGTCTCGAGAGTTGAGTGGTTTTCGACAATTGAAGCACCTCGGCGTCTCGTGTCGATCGGTATGATGCTTCATGTAGTCCAGAAGACACGTCTTGCAGGCCGAGTGCCAACAGCCCGTCACCGTCTGGTCGATCATGGGCTCCTCGGAACAGATCGGACACTCGCTTATCGCCTCGTCGCGGATCTGCTGCAAGACATGCGCCCCGAACGCATTGGCATCCTTCTCGTCGCCCGTCGTCTCTGTAAACTGTGCAATCAAAGACTGCAGATCCATATCATCGCTCAGTCCCGCCGCAGCATCTGCCTCTGCCCCAGCCAGCTCCTCTTCTGCGACTACATCCTGGTTGCGGACGAGTGTCGGGTGACAGCAGGTTTGACGGAGACGCAAGATCTGTGCAAAGATGGTAGTATACGCCTTCATCACTGTACCCTTCTCAATGTTGGCCGAGAATGTGCGTTGTGCTCGGGCAAAAATATAATCGTAAACGGCCCGTTCGGTCTGCGAGAGCTCGACTTGGACAATTTCTATCGACTTCGAAGGCAGCACCACCAGACTAAAATATGGGTTAGTCAGCACGAATTATTACATCGGCATCTCTGTCTGCCCCTTTCTCGACGGTCACTCACGGCTCTCCATTGGGTGTCTTCATGTCCTTCGTCCTCCGCATCACCAACGGCTCAAGCACCGTCTGCACGACGTCCAGCGCTCGCATGAAATCTTTCGACTCAAAAGGAACGGTAATGAAGGTCCGCCAAAACGAGAAATTGTTCCAGGGCTCTACTCTCAAGAATCGAACCAGGCTGAACAGATCCTCGAGACGGTTGACGATGGGGGTTCCGGTCAAGACCCAGCGATGGTCCGCCGACAACTCGTAACAGGCCTTGGCCGTTTTGGACTGTCGGTTTTTGATGGTGTGCGCTTCGTCGAGTATGACACGGAAGAAGTTGACGGAGAACAAACCCTTGTGGAGTTCTCGAACCCCCGGCCGTGACCGTAGCTGGGAAAACTCGGAGAGAACAACACCGTAGCTAGTGATAATCACATCGGGCGCAGATGCAAGGTTCGGCCCTCCGCACATCGACTGCAAGTTGTCCATCTTATCGTTGCCGTAATATACCAAAGACTTTAGCGTGCCAGGGTGCGACGCGTTCTCAGCCTCGCTCTGCCACTGTGCCAACAATGACATGGGTGCGATCACGAGTGTCGTTTTGGGAGCCGAGACGATGCCACGAGAGCTTGAGGGCTTTGTAGACTGTTCTGTATCATACATGGCGGCGTCGGATTTGTGGGTGTGAATCAGACTCAGCATCTGAATCGTCTTCCCCAGACCCATCTCGTCAGCAAGGATACCACCGAGGCAGTGCTGTTCTTGGCGAGGAAATTCCAAGGACATCTCTCCCGAGTAAGGGTTTACGTAGAAGCTATCCTGCCCTTCCACTCGAGGCAGATCTTGGTCGTCGACGTCTTTGACCGGCCACAGATACTCCTCCCATAACGGGTGCATGGATGCTTCTCTGGCCTCATTCTTCTGGTCTCTTTCCTTCGCTAGCATCCAATAGAGCGATTGCTTCTGATATGGTCGCAGGTTCATCGCAAAGGTATCCGCAGGTTCTGCCTGTGGTGTGTTGAAATCGAAAGACTGTGCCTTTCGGTACAGAGCATCCAACTGGCCTTGTTCCAACTCTTCGCCCTCTTCTGCGTCATCCGAGAGGGGCGAGCTCTGTGTCTCGCTGCGGAGGGATGATATTAGCAGATGACAACAATGAAGCTCTCTGTTGCGGGCGCAAACTCACCGGCTGGCTTGGTTCTTGCTTTCCTTCTCGGCTGACTCGGCGGCCTCGAGGAGGCGTTGTCGAGCATTGTGCGAAGAGGCCGAGTTGGCGACTGTGGGGTTCAGGTTGATTTCTTGGAACAGCCTCACTATGGCGACTTGCCGTAGCCGCAAGTCTCTCTCTTCAGGCGATTCCTTGTCTTCGAACAGCCCCGTCGAGCGGTTATCGGAGAGGTCAAGGTTGCCGTTTCGGAATATGCTCGTCTTCAGGAAGCAACGCAGCTGCAGGAATATCGTGTCGTTCGTCCGTAGCCGATCGGGAGCGTAGACGCAGGTGCCTTCGAACCTGCACACGTTCTGATCGATGAGAGACGAGATCCAGTTGGCAGCGTCTTTCGCCAACCGCCCAATCTCCCTTCCCTGGGCATCGGTAAAGCGGACGATGACGTCGCCTTTCCCAGCAGCAGCGAGCCGTAGTCTCACTGCGGTCTGTTGTATTTTCTGCCTCTCGATCTTGACAGTGTCGCCATGTTTCAGGAGATTCGCACCGCTTCTCGTAGCCCAGCCCTCGACACCGAAAGCACCTATGTAGCGACTGGAAAGAACACCAGGGGGTGTGCTTGTAATCTCCTTGGGTTTGGTATGGGTCTGCGCCAGGGGGTATGGGGAAGCGAGCGTAGACTGAGGCGTTGGTCTCATCAAGGGGTGTGTGGTTGTTCGGTAATTCTTCCATGTGCCGTCAAAGTACATGTTAACTGCCCTTTCCAAGCTGTCACCGCATTTCGCAGATATTATGGATAGGGCTTCCGGGTCGACCGTACCGCCGACCAAGACTTGAAATGTCTCCTTGTCGAAGGTGACCGTCGCATCGGACTCGGGAACAGTGCGCAACGGAGGGACGTCGGTAGCAGGCGTTGCCTTTGGTGGCGGTTTTATCGCTGGGCTCTTGCTCGCAGAACTGACATAGGGCAGGTCGAAATCATCGTCGCTGTCAGGATCGGTAAGAAACCTGCGCTTCTTGGCCGGGGGGCCTTCCGAGGGTGCGAAACTCATACTAGTCGACTATGTGACGGACACAAACGATGAAGAAAAACAGCAATGCAGACAAGGCGTACACATCGCCGCCGAACTACATTCACTTGAATAGCTGCATAAAGAGGCGTCGGATGAGAGATTGGTAGCAAACTGGCGACAAGGTGAGGGTCTCATAGAACACTACAGCAGTATATTGTGTAAGTACTCCTGGGACCTGTACTGCAGTTCGGCTCTACAAAAGCGACGCGCTCTCCATCTTCAACAAGTTTCGCGGGGTGACTTGACGCGACTTTGTTCACAGGTAATCACCTGACCGCGTTAATTGGTACAAGTAACACTTTAAGGTAAGCAGTATCCGTATCATGTAAGGAAATATGTACACTATGCAATAATATACTCCCGCTAGTTACATAGACGTCCTTGATAAGGAGAGATCACTGAATAAGTCACTATATACCCCTTAGTTTAAACATGTTATGCAAATCTACAGTATATATCATACATCCTTTTGATGTCATTCTCAATGACATTCTGACGCGATACTGCCTCAGGAAAAAGGTGACTCTGAGGGAAGGGTCGACTATCTATTGTGGTGTTTTCTCCCTTTTCACCTGCCGCGATGAATCGTGCTATCTGGCCACATCGCAGCCTACAATGGCCAAATCTAGCTCGAAACTGGCAACATTCTTCACGGCGGACATTGGTCACAGATGCTGATGTCAACAAGGCCAGAGAATACTGCGTCGCTCAGTTGAGGTACTATGGCTCCCTACCACTCACTACCACACTCGTGTCCTCTCCATTTTCTTCTCTATGCCTCAGTGCACCAAAGAAAGACCTTCGGCATTTGCTAATAGTACCAGGCAGTCTGATTATGATTCATATTTGATCCGGAACTTCGTGCCGAGGTCAAAGCGAGATGCATACGATGCCTTCCGTGCTCTCAACCTCGAGTTGGTCCGCCTGCCAGAGCTGGTGTCCAACCCCACGATAGGGCAACTCCGGATGCAGTTCTGGCGTGACGCAATCAACAACACCTTTGCTGGTCGTCCGCCCAAAGAGCCCATCATGATCTTGCTTCATCACGTCATGGCACGTCTCGCCGAGACTTCTCCGGAGAGCAGTCACAGCTCCATCAAGTTCTGGCTCCTACGTATGATTGGCACGCGGGAGAAGCATATGGACAACAGGCCTTTCACGAGCCTGACCGCGCTTGAGGATTACGCTGAGAACACGTATTCTACCATCATGTATTCGACACTGGCAGCTCTGGGTGTCAACTCGATGCACATGGATCATCTGGCTAGTCACGTTGGAAAAGCCTGTGGCATCACTGCTGTTTGTAGAGGCATACGTGTCCTGGCCGCTCTCTCGGCCTCGGTGAAATCTCCCAGCGGCGCGGAGGCCGCTCCTGGGAGAAACCCAGTCTTACTCTTACCGCTAGACGTAATGGCCGAGGCCGGTGTAAAGGAAGAAGACGTCTACAGACACGGCCCAGAAGCCTCAGGGTTCCAGGATGCTGTGTTCAAAGTGGCCACGCGTGCCAACGATCACTTGATCACCGCTCGGGAGATGCTGAAGCAGGTCCGAGCTGGCCAAGATCCAGACCACGAGTACGAGCATCAGGGCGAGAAGCAGCATGAATATTCAGCACCAAGCTCTGACCAGGAGGATATCGAGCCCGCCCTCCGAAAAGCGTTCAGTGTGCTCCTGGAGGCCGTACCAGCGAATGACTACCTAATTCGCCTAGAAGCTGAGAACTTCAACCCATTTACGGTCCGAAGCAGCTGGAAGCTTCCCTGGCGTCTCTGGCGAGCAAGCAAGAGCATGGAAATCTAAGTCATCCTGCCGCACATTCTCGTCATCATGCATCTACACGATCATCTGCATCCGCCCTTACTCAGCGCCTCTGGGGAAATAGGGGAGTCCGTTATTTGTGACTCCCCGATTGTAATATATTCCAAGTGTACCTTCGATCGACCGCATGAACGCTCTTGCCATTGTGATATCACATCGCTTTAACGCAGCTCTTACCTTAGAAGCCCGTCAGGGATTGCGTCTGTCACTGTGAGCATTGGCCACGATTCAAGAAGCTTGGACCTTCATGCATAAACGTCGACTGTAGCAATTGCGTAATCCGGCCTTGAGTATCATGCGAGGACGCGTAATAACGAGGTTCTCAACTAAGTACCTAGGTAAGTGAAGAAACCGGTTGAGTGGCACACCCATCAGCAGTTCCCAAAGTACCCATCCTCTCTGTTTGTATCCGACCATGCTCGCAGTGGTGTATGTAGATGAGGTATACTTGGAATTCATACTAGAGCAGACAGGGCATTGCCCCTAATGGGGAGTAGAATAATACTCTTGAGGTATACTTGGAATTCACAGAAGGACAGAGCATCGTCCATGAGGTAGAGTAGATTACAACTACTTTACCTAAGGTATACGGGATACATAGAGTAGACGGACTAAGGTAGTTCTAAATATAGTTACCGTGACGATACAATGATCATGGATTCGGTGAGAGCCCTAAAGCTTGCTCATGCCACGGAACCCTTGTCCAGTCTGTGTTATTTGTTTACTCACGATGATGAGGGGACGACGAGCTGCTCAGACTAGAGACTTCCTAAATCGAGGCATTTTTCGCAAGACTCATCCCATCTCTTTGAGATTTGCTAAGTAGGTTAGTTGAGAAGCAAGTTTGCCGGAGTTCCAACTTTCCTCCGGGCTCTTACTCACGTTTATGCAGGTTGACGTGCAGATTGACGTATTTCCGGACTTCCTGAACCGTAAACCTTGACAGTAAGTTGGAAAGGAGGAGTTACGGAGTTGGACTTTCCTCACCTTGGTACTCAACCGCAAGTACTGTGTAGCTCTAACATACCCTGTCCCTTTCCTTTACGATCTTTTCCAAATCTTTATTATAAAAGGGCCCCCCCCCCCTTCCCTCCACCTCTCACTCACCCTTTCTCTTCCTCATCAGTCCTGGCTTTCTATTGAGTGTTTGTCTTCGGCCGACATTCAATAGTAAACGGACAGCGGCCTCGGCGTCCTCTTCGACTGGGCGTGGGAATGGGGTGGGCGAGGCCGCTTAATTAATTGGTTAAATGTTAACGACATCGACTTGCGACTTGCGACTTGCGTGCGACCTTTGCCTTCGACCTTGTCTTCTCACAACCTTCCAACCTCATGACCTCAACATCCAATACTTATCTTTTAATCTTCCATCACTTCATCTCTCATCTTTCGTCTCTCATCGTCTATCATTCCATAGTCTGTCATTTCATCGTCCATCATTTCATCGTCTATTGTCTGTATCATCTTACTCTCTACTGGGTTAATCCATCATCCATCTCTCGTCTCTCATCTTTCATCTCTCACCACCGAGCAAGCATATTTTCGTTTTTGAAGCCGAGCCTCAACTGACAGACACAGACATCCTGCTTGTCGGTACAATCTAGAATGGAGATGGCAGACGGCTGACGGTGGTAACCTAAGTGGTGTGATGAGTGTGGCCCATTTTGCTTCCCCTCCCCTTTCCTTCCCCTCCTCCCCCTTACTCTTTCCCCTTTCACCACTGGTACTCCCCCAACACCATATAGAAATCACGATTGATTGGCGTTTGTCCTTCAAGACAGTTTATACCAAGGTAGGTAGGCGAATAGCCTCCTGTCTATTCACTTTCCTAACGGATAATACTGAACATTCCAGAAAAGCAGATGTAGACTGTAGTCGCTCTTGATTACTCATCCTCATACTCCGCCACCAGGTAATCCAATCGCCTGCCCCTTAGCTAACTACAAGTAAATGCACCAGGTTAACCCCATGAGCATAAGCGACCTACATATCACACCTACAGTATCACATGTAACATCCAATCTAAGATACTTTAAGCAAGTGCACGTAAAGAGCATTAGAGAGTGAAATTTGCTTCCATTATCATTAATGATATCCACCAAGTACGCAGGTATGTAATTGGTAATCCATAGTCCGCAGCTATTTCCGTCGTCATCTGCCTTATAATGAGTTCCCGCCTATCGCCAGTCCAGTTTTTGTGCAAGTTCGATGCATCCATCCACAACTTGTAAAAAGAAGAAAAAAAGAAAAACATACAGAGCTTTTAGGGGGTATTCTGCTTATTCTCAAAAGGACCAAGAGCACACACACGCCAATAAAAATCAACGCCTGCCCAAAACCAGTTTTTTTGATTGCCCTTATCCCGAGGCCATGAACGCCACCTTTTGGAAGCAGAGTGTATGGAATAGAATGAAAGAGAAGATGAGATAAAAAAAAAAGAAGTTTGCCGTATACATGCGGGGGCTTCGGATCACGGTTCCTGGGGCGCGGCCATAGAGGAGCTACCCGCACCGCAGTCGGACTCGCTGTAGGCCGGACTCTCCTGGTCGAATTCGACCGGAGTCGTCCTACCGCTACCGGCCGTGGGCGAGAGGGTCAGGTCCTCGACGCTACCGTGGATCGTGCCGAGCGCGTTGGCGTAGGAGGGCGGAGAAGGCGGGACATCCTGGTAGATGGGAGGGGCCTCGTTATCCCAGCTGACGCCGAGCCCGGCGCGGTCCGTCACGACGACGCCAAAGTTCATGCGGAGGATGCGGGCTATGCCCGTCGGCGTCACGTGGCGCGTGTGGGCTAGCGGCGCGTACTCCTGCGCGACGACCATCTCCACGACGAGCTTGTGGGTGACGGACGTGCCGTCGGGCCGCCGCATGTCGCAGGAGACGGGCTTCGAGGATGATGTACCGACTTGGTAAGCGATCTCAGCCTCGATGCTGCCCTCGGCCGAGTAGTAGTCCGCTTTCCAGCCCGAGTGCATGTCGGCATGGGCTATGATGCGGGAGTCGGTCCGTGCCACACCCTTCTTAGCTTCGCTCGCATTGTCGTCCGCGTCATCCGCGGGTAGTGCCTTGGGCAGGTGCTTCCGGCATGCCGGGGCGATCGTCGTGACACACTCCTCCAGCTTCCACGAAAGCCGCTTCAGCTTCCAGTACTCGACGCTGTGGGCACTCTGGTTATGCCTGCCGATGCCGTTGAGGCGTAGCGTAAACCTGTTGCTCGATTGCGGGTGGACAACCGAGTCGAAGTGTACACTCGCCGTGATGTTGGTGGGCGGGAAGATGCGCAAGCTGTGGTGAGGCAGCTCGGGCACGGGCAGTGAGCGCCGGACATCGATCGTCCGGGTCATTTTCAGCGGTGGCTCGCCCTCCTGCAACCGAGCCTCTGCTGTGAAGACGTATTGAATGGAAACAAGCATGTTGTCTGTCGTCGCTGGCAGACTGCCCTCCAACAATACCGAGAATGGATATTCATGTGTGCCTGCAGACGCTCGGGAGTCAGCAAGTTTCATTTCCTTTCCAGGTAGATTAGTTGGGAAAGGGGGGGGGGGCGTACGTTGTTGGAGCGCGATCGGCTCGCTCAGAAACGACCAGCTCTTCACTTCTTGTTTCTGGGTTGCACAGTCGTGGCAATGACTGTTGAAGGGCTTCTTGTGCGTGGTGTGTATCTCTAGCTTGGCGTCGAGACTCTCCACCTCAAAAGCCTCGTCCTTTACACACAACAGCAGTTGGCCGGACACCAGGGCGCCGCTGCTCTCGTGCGGGTTGCCGTGCAGGACGGCCGGCGCCGACTCGATCTTCCAATCTAATGACGCACTGGGGTTTTGTGACAGGTCTTTCTGTGTCTTGTGGCCAACCAGGTGCAAGCCGGGAAAGCTGAGTCGATGATGCTCCTTGTGGTCCTTGTGGTCCTTGTGATCCTTGTGGTCCTTGTGCTCCTTGTGCTCCTTGCTCTTGTCCTTGGACGAGCCCCACAACTTGGGAGTGGATGCCATGATGTGGTCTTCCACCGTGCCCGTGGTTCCGTAAGATGACGTCCGAGGGTTCTGTCCCCTCTCCTTCGGCCGGGATTTCCGGGCTACAGGATGTGCATGACGTTGTACTGATTGTTTTATGTTGTGGATGCTGTCGTTGGGGGAGAGAAAGAAGTCTACCACGCGATGTGGCATTCTGGAGGTTGGGGTCTTTAATAGATCTCGGCCCGTCACCAATTGTTGCCTGCCGGTACGTCCTCTAGCGCTGTCCTGCTGTGGGACCCGCCGGTGATACGTGTATAAGGGCCAGAGGGAAGTCACGAGAGGGTTGCGGAGAGCGGTGAGATGACGATTTGCAAAAGATAGTAATCCAGACTCTATTCTGACCGCGCTATACTGCTGATCGACTGGAATGGTTGACGGCTTCCAATTATCTCGTGGGTGCAGTCGCAGCGTTTCTGTAGCTAAAAGTACCGTTTCTTTCTTCGGTCAACCTGTCCAATGGTCTCTTCTGTATGTCTTCCTCTCAGAATAAACAAACAAAAACAGTCGTCTGGCGAGGTTCAGCGATTGCTGTGGTTACGAATGCGAACGGGGTCGAATGGGGTCGGCTTGGTCTGGAATATGGATGATGGATCGTGAATCGACGTGTCATTGCACAATCCACGGGAAAAGTGGCGGGGGCATCCATAATTATTATATCTACGATACTTCTGCTTGTATTCTGTACAAAATCGTGTCTCTCCTGTCCTGTCACTCTTTCATCGCTTGAAACAAAAGGAGAAAAAAAAATTGTTACGCAAGACACGGACAGGTTTGCCTTGCTTCGTCTCTTTTCCATCGAGTAATTATGTGTCATGGATTCTCCAGGACTGGCCCGCCCGGCTAACACCGCATGCAGCCTAACTGTACCTTAGGGGTGCCCCAGTGGTCACCAGGGTAGAGCACCAGGCCCTTGAGTGGACTACCAGCCCACCCCAGCAGACACCAACCTAACCTTAGGGCATCGTTCACACGTCCAGGCCCAGGAAGTTGCTAGGACTGGGTCGATCGATGTACTGCTGTACATCTAGAACAGCACGAGTATACATAACTTGGTAGCTGTACATCTACAACAGTACAGCTGTACATCTGACCTAAAAAGATACATGTACCGCCCTTTCGACTTACACTTGCTTGGTACTGTCACCAACGATCAACAGTAAGGCATTGTGCAACTGGAATACCATATGATATAATCGGTCATCCTCGCTTATGTATGTAAGAATCCATTGATGTCGCTGTTTCGGCATTGTGCTCAGAATCTCAGATCGGCTGCTGTGTCTCGTGGGTCGGGACTCGCGGTTACCTCGCGGTCCAGACACGTTACTAAGTAAGCCGTTACCGTGGTGGAAATGTCTGGAAGACGGGGAATTGCCGTACCCGGCACAGTCGACGGATTCGTAACCCGGAAACAGGTCACGGAAATACAGGCCGCCAAGCGGCCCAGGTACATCCAGCCCTACCACAAGTGATCGGCATGATGTTGTTGGTTTCCTAGGTTAGCAACTGCGCATCCAACTCTACTGTGTACAAGATGCAGCTTCACTGCCCGAGACGTCTTGTTCGTGATGCAAACGACCTCTACAACACCCGGAAGATACGCTTAGATACACAAAGTCATATGATATAGGCGAGACTATAATCAGTCGCAGAATGTTTGCTGAGTACAGCAGTACAGCTTCAAGTAACTACCCTGTCGGTGACTTACTTGGCATATGCCCGAAACCATACAAAAAAGAGCTTCCTGTGTTGTACGTTACTTTGAACAGCATGACGGAAATCTACCTAGCTAACCTAGCTAACCTAGCATGCCTAGGTAGTATTGCGGTGTGCTAAGAATCAAGATACAGGAGTGCTGTACGAAAATTTTCCTGTCCCCAGATCCCCACATGACTGGAATGAAGCCATCATGGGAATGAAAGGCGTAAAGTACACTAAGATGTTTATTACATAAACATGGGCTCTTAAAATGGCGTGTGGCCGCCTCTCTGTCGCTTCCAGCCGCTGCCAGGTGGGTGTGTTACCCCATCGTTACCTCATAAAATCCACCCATCTGCCAAGCGAGCATGTCCAATGGGAAGACGCCGTAGAGGAGCCGGCCGCCCTATCCAATCCCTTTGCATAAACTTTCTTTGTGACCAAACTTGAAATACTTCTCTGAATTTTATTTTTTCCCTTGATGGGAAAAAAACTTCGCGGGGCCGTCACAAGAGCCACTTTGTGGACGGCTAATCTGTCAGGTTCTTCAAGCTACTGCATTACCCCTGCAGCAAATCCCATCCACAGAAACCCTTTAAACTGTTCCTGGGAAAACGTTGCAAAGAATCTTTCCCAGATTCGTTGCCTTTGCAGCTCGCAATTGGCCAGACAAACCTCGTAATGACGTGCGCCAAAAACCCTATCCCCGTCGATTTTTAACACCCCAGAGCCATGCAAAGCTTGGTATCTATCAATAGAATACGGGAGCGTCGGCACATGTTGAAAAAATTTCCCCTTATCCATTTTCTCACATTCGCATCTCCCCCCCTTGAAATCGCCGTACTCCATAGTTTGATTACTACCTAGTACCTACGATGCTGTTTTTCATGAAACCAGACGGACACATATTGCTACTTACTTAGTGGTATCCATAAGCCCGTCAGTGAAAATATTACGATCGATCGATTTACATACTCACGCTCATTACCGCACCGCAGCTTGCCGAAAATCCCCACTTTGGAAAATTCTCGGGAGCCACAATCTGATCCACGACGCTTGTTTTCCCGTTCCAGAATGCCACCGTTGCCTGGTAGCCCCCTGTCTTCACGAGACAGTTATTTTAGTGAGGCACGGGAAACAAAGACCATGACTCCAACCTCTCGTTGTACGGTTGTAGCGCCGAAGTGGCCTCGGTCTAAGCCTTGCGACGACTCAGCTTGGATGACTCAGCTCTTTGAGCCGCTTCGAGCCGGTCATAGCCGTCGATAAAATAGGAAAGCACACGTGAAAGTGAAACCTTTGTTCATATATTGTGTTGGTTTAGGGGTCCAGTTCAAAAGATCCCTAGGTTGGCCCCGGCCCGTCTTATGTGCCACGAGCAAAAAGGTCCAGGAACCCGAAATAAGGGGTCACAAGAAAGAAAGGGGGTAAAGAATGTCTCACTTGAACGGCAACGATAGAGATACCCTGCCCGCAGAATCGCAGACCGTCCGTCATCATTACCGGATCAGGATCTAGCTCTTTCAGCTGCCAGACGCCGACCTATCCCAGAAACGTGTTTCCGAAAAACGCGCTGACATGCATGCATGTTTCGGTACAGCTGTACGGAAACCCGAATTTAGGCCGTTACCTCTACCAGCAAGGGCCGGCGCGGCGCGTATACAGCCTACATTTACCTGTTCAAAGCCGTGCAGTGCATGTTACGAGAGTCGCGTCGGCAGGCCAGCAGGGAGGCCAATACATTTCACTGGAATACTTCTCCAGAAGTATACAGCTATGTACTAGATAGTAGAGTTATATCTAGCCTAGCCGGCTTGCTGGTATCGTAAGCGCGCATCAGTTACCGATACAAACAAGTGAGTAAGCAAGTAAAGGTACCTCAATCTGTAAGTCAAGGCGAGCACCTAAAAGCTTCTATCACCAACGCTCACCCCTACGATCACGCAATTTGATTCCGGGAAAGTAGATCAAATGTGATAATACAGCATATGGCGTACTTGCATCATTGCACCTTCTGGGTAGGAGCACGGCTTTGCTTTTCCTAGCGGGAATCGTAACAACTTTCTTACGTGTCTTCCCCGGAGTTTGTCTTTTTTCCCCTTTTCTCCTCGCTAGTCTAGGCCAACTTTAGGAAGTATCCCAGAAATGCGGGGGAATGCCATATCTCCCTTTGTCTCTTGCACCCTCTTCTGGACTGCCAACACCAACACCACTTGTGTACTACTGAAATGAAATAGGTACCTTGCGAGCTACTAACCAACTTTACTTGCCCAGGCTGCAGATATCCAAGAAAGAAGACAAAAAATATACAATCACAGCAGGTATGTATATACGTTAGCTGATGATGTGGCATTGGCAGTTAGTCCAGTTTATTTCTGCATCTACATCTGCATTGCATAAGTATGTCAAGGTTAGAAGCCGATCTCGGCTCATGCCCTATGACAACTAACCTACCTAACCTAATAAGACCTGGAATAGATTATTCTCAGCTGCACCTCGCTTACCAACCACATTCCAACTGCTTCCTTTCCTAAACCTAGCAATTTTATTTCGAGACAAGCAAACTGTTATTCCTGCGTCTGGTTTGAAGAGTGAGTGAGGAAGAGACTGGAGTACGGAAATGAAGTAGGAGAAGCGAGAGAATCCCTCAACCTACTGTGGGCATGATGATACACTGTTTTTCTCAGACAAAGACAAGGCAAGGAAAGCTCATCTCCGCAGATGCGCCTGCATAGTAAAAGGAGAAAGGGCAAACAGACTTGCAGCAACTGAATCCAAAAAAAGTAACCGAAAGAGCTACTGCGAATATAAGCCTCAGCCAAAAAAACGCCTTCCCTTGTAACATGTTAAACTAAATACTATATTATATATGTGAGAATAACTCACACACAGACTACAGATTAGGACAAGGTGTCGGTGCGTTTGCCGACCTCGGGAATTGCACAAGTGGGTAAAATTGACCTCTCCTTTCCCTCCCGGTTAGGTTAGGTTAGGTTAGGTTTGGTTTATGCCAGAAAACACGCCATAGAACCGCCTGGCCCTTGACATAGGTCCTGTTTGCAAAGAGCAAAAAGGTATAGGCTATCTTGATCTCGCGCGGGAAGCCAATCGGCACTTGTGGCTTAACAACGTGGCTGCCTATCGTATAAGCTTTTATTTGTCTACTTATAGAGGAAATGATTTAATCGTATTTTGAAGGTCGGTAAAGGGCTAGTAGGTAAGTTTTAGCAAAGGAGGAACAATCGGGTTTTCTTCCCGCATCACATGAAAAGCGCAGCTCACCTACCTCAGCTCATGCCCACTCACTCACTCACTCACTCACTCACTGCTCCTCCAATCGCCTAACCTTAGACCACTCACTCACTCACTCATCCTGCCACATTCATACTAAGTACATAGGTAGGCACATACACAAACAAAGGGCGAAAAAGCAGATCCCGCAACCCGAACCAACTTCCATCCTCTGTCACTTTCCACAGCCTACCACTGCGAAGCAGACACCGATGAACACGACTTACCGCTAGTCCATCCATCCATCCATCTGGTAAATGAAAAAAAGAAAATATGCCGTGTCTCAAACCACAAACTAATTATGAATCTCATCGCGAGAAAATCTAGTATTGGCTATGTGAATGAACCTCTAACGTAAGTCAACCTAGCATACAAACAGGGAAAGAATGAGAAGTACAGAAAGAAAAAGAACGCCGGTTTGTTGTCCCATCCATGTCCCCGTATATCTTGTCTAAAGTGAGGTGATTTTGGGGTGATTAAAAATTTTCGTGGCCCGGTACAGTAAGCAGCTTCGTCCAAGGTATCATACGGAGGCAAGCCGTGCGACCCTAGACAACTCACCCAACCCTATTACATACCTACTGCATCTCCTCAGCCGATTCAAGCAAGCAAGTGACAAGGAAGACCGACTCAGCAATCCGGCACGCTGACGGGTATGTTGAGCGGCACGCTCGTCGCCAGGCCGCTGAGGCTCGTCTCCTTGAACTCGTTGCGCATCCCCTGGGCCGTCAGGCGCATGGCTCGGATCGCGTCGTCGAGGCTGACCTTCTGCGTGCCCGCTTCGGAGCTCAGCGCCAGGTTCGCGCTCGAGATGGCCTTGATGGCGCCCAGCGCGTTGCGCTCGATGCAAGGGGCCTGCACCAGCCCGCCGATCGGGTCGCACGTGAGCCCGAGGTTGTGCTCGATCCCGATCTCCGCCGCCTGCTCGATCGTCTCCGGGCTGGCGCCCATGCAGGCCGCGAACGCGCCCGCCGCCATCGAGCACGCCACCCCGACCTCGGCCATGCAACCCCCTTCGGCCGCCGAGATGGTGGCGCCTCGCTTGTAGAGCATGCCGATCGCCGCCGCCGTCAGTAGGAAGGTGAGGATATCGCGCTCCGCGTCGTCGCTGATGAACTCGATCGTGTACTTGAGCACGGATGGGATGATGCCGGCCGCACCGTTGGTAGGCGCGGTCACGATGCGCCCACCGGCGGCGTTTGTCTCATTGACAGCTATGGCATATACGGTAAGGTAATCCATCGCCGGGAGCGCTGTTCGGCGCTGTGGCGAAGGCATGATTGGGTGGTAGATCGACCCGTGCACACGGGGCGGCCCTCGTTTCCCGTTCGTACCCTTCCGGCTCAAGGCCATGGTCGCTGGCTTCACTCTGTCGGTCATCTGGAGACCACCAGAGCCTATGGCTGAATTGCTGGTGCCCGATGACAGTTGGCCCTGCACATCCGAACCAGCAGGGGCGGGAACAGAGCTAGGATACAGACCGCGCGTCAGCCGCTTGTAGAGGCCCGGCGCGCGTCTGTGCAGCCTCAGAGACCCTGGTAGAATCGAGTCTAGCGGGGCCTGGACACCCTCCAGAATGCTCTGGTCCATGACGTCCCAGATGCGGAACAGCTTTTCGTGGATCTCGTCATCCATATATCCATGACTCTTCTCGTTCTCGTACACCAGCTGAGCGATAGTCAAGTTGTGCTTATTGCACAAGGCCAGCAGGCTCTGCCCATCGCGGAAAGGATAGCGAGGCTTCTGGGCACTAGTCTCGGCGTTGGTGGTAGTGGGATCCACAGCCTCGGTGACTGGATGGACGGTTTCCGGATTCATCAAAGCCTTTTCTTCGTCGACCGACTCCAGAGGCTTTATCTCAGAACCAGTCCGACGACCCTCGGCAGCATCCGCGCGCCTAATCTCTTTGTAAAACATGTTCTCGGCCAAATCGACCGGGCCGCCACCACCTCCCTCAACTTGCAGTTCTTTAGTCTCTGGTGGGCCGACTTCGGCACTCTGACCTGATGGAGATTGGCTGGGTGCCTTTGAGAGCGCTCCGTTCACGACGAAGCCGCCTCCGACACTGAACAAGTCATTGGTTGCCAGCGGCATGCCTTCTTCATCGAATACGGTGAAACGCATGCCGTTGCTGTGCATTGGGAGCTTCCGACCCCATTCCCACTTGAAGTCGCGCTCATAGTCGAAATCAATCTCGACACCTTTCCCATCGGCTAGTCCGTTGCCGAGATAGAGCTTCTTCTCCTTCTTGATCTGGGCGAAGCGAGTTGGCACATATGCAGTATCGACAGTTTCGACATCGGCACTCTCGAGGCCGAGGAGAAGGGCGGACGGGGTCATGTGGCCCTCGCCAGTGAGCGCGAGACTGCCATAGATGGCTATGCGGATCCTGTGGACCTTGTGGAGAAGCCCAGCTTCGAGGAGATCGGTGACGAATATGTTGCCGGCACGCATAGGCCCGACCGTGTGCGAAGAAGACGGGCCAATTCCGATAGAGAACAAGTCAAATGTCGATATCACGGCGTGCTCGTGGTCAGCCTCGCTGTAGGTGCTTGTCTCGGCGTCCTCATCGTTCTCGTCGCTCGGTCTGATGGTGCTGCTGCTGCTGAAAGACCGGACACGGTCTGCCAAGCATGGTGCTTTATGGGTGTGTAGTTTCGATGGAAGTACTCGTGCTGAGCAAGGCACATTCTTCCGCCAGCTTACAGTCGACTGCAGGCGGATCTGGTTCTGAAACATGCATCGCAACAGCCTTGGCTGTTGTGCAGTAGCCAACCTCATCGTACACGGCGCCGGCCCGAACTAGTCCTAACCGCCTAGCGTTTAAGGTTGTGAACGGTGCTGTTGCCCGACCCGATTCAAAAACACTAACTGCGACCAAGCAAAACAAAGATGCAATACCTCCTCGCTGAAAACTGTGAAGCCCCAATGCTTCCACGGCAGTCAGGAGATTAGAATAATCCAAGTGAATCAACACATTGTGCCCTTTGAAATCCCAAGTGGAATGAATGTTTGATAAGAACAAGGGCCCAAAGCTTGCAGTTCCTCCAATGGGAGCTCTACCATTGGAAGCCGATAATCGGCGCTAGCCTGACGCACAGATAAAGAGTGCAGATAAACATAATCACGTGACATGTGCCTTCCTTCTTTCAGGCCCTTTGTTTGTTCATGTTGCAGCTGCGATGCACAGTTATTATACTGAATCATATCTTATTCTCATCACACTGTATAGGACATGAGCTCATCATTCTTTCATGATTAGTCTGTTTGTGCCGGAAAATGTTGCTTAGACCGACCAGCAAATCACCAACAATGAGGTTGTTGGGTCCCTAATCCATCGATTATCGGAGAGGTAAGGGAACAGGTTGCTATTGCTGGTTCTTATTTTCTCTGTTAACTGGAACTGAACATATGCTTGGAAAAATAAATAAATGTGTATAGAGCAGGTACTTAGCCACCGGCCTGGGCGTGAACAGACAGTCCTGAAGAGACGCGAACGACGTGTACGATCTGTTGTGCTTACTTGGCAGAAGGCATTTCGACAGTTCCACGTATACAGTCTCCTTGAAAAGCTTAACCTTAGCCCCATTTGACAATTGTCAGGATACCACTCCTTGTTGCGTAGCTCCGTCAGGTCAAGGTAGTTTCTAGGCTAGTGCAAACAGGCAACCACTAGTAGTGACCATAGATTCTGCATGTGAAGGTTGGGGATTATTGACAACAGGCCGGAATGACCATACGGAAGATACCAATTTCGTGCTAACATTTCAACATGCCAAACCAAAATGCGAGGATAGGCCAGCAGATGTTGCGATGACGTGATCATCTCAACCATAACGTGGATGTTGGCATGTGGGAACCAAATCGATACCCCTCCTTCCACGGCTCCTTTCCTCATCTCCAAACTGATAACCCAATATCTCAATTCACATTACGAACTCACTTACTTTCCTGTCACCCACCCTATTATTATCATGTGCCGCGGGGCAATGAGAGGAAGACGCATAGGTAGTAGCATCGTGATGGACATGTTCTGAGGAGGGTATCGAAACAGAAGACTTCCAGTAGCATAATGCTGCAGATATCTAAGCCTAAGCCAGGCGCACCAGATTCCCATCCTTCACACCATCATTCTCCTCTCTACCCCGCGATATGCATCAATGTGCCGGGACAGCTGAAAGCTGAGAACAAGGGGCTCTCTTACCTCTTTTGGAGATACCGGCATAAACCCGGCTGGAGTACACAATATCTGCCACGTTGGATTGGCGTTCAAGTTGGGGTAGTGTTCTCGACTGGGTAAGAGATCTGTATGACAAGGTCACTTGAAGCCGAAGCCGAAGCCATCGTAGGGTGGTAATATAGGAATATGGCAAAGCATTAAAGGTTGTCGGGCAGCAAAGTCATGTAATATTATGCAAGGTGTGGGTGAGAAAGCAATGCTACCTACAGCCAGTGGCGGTCATGATCTGATCCAGCGTCTTTCTCTTTGGCCACTTGAGTCGTACCGATTTTGCCCAGAGAAGGCTACCTAGTCACCAGCATGCACAGCTGTCTGCCGCATTCCAGAAGGGGTTATCTATGCGACAGCAAGCCACCGAGCAGATGCGTATAAGTTGCAGCCCTCTCATGCGCAGCGTGTGCAGAAACTTCTTAGCTCATCACAACTCCTCGGGAGCGAAATCGTGGTTTGACCTAGCTACGTCCCAAGGATTGGTCCCGCAGTCGATACTTTCCCATCAAGCAACCCTATAACACTCACAAATATGTCGGAAAACGACAGTGATACAGCCGATGTGCAGCAGCAGAAGGGGCGACCCAGAATCAGGGCCTCACGACCTGCTTTGGACATATGGAACGGCATACATGGGTATTCATCAATTACCTCAGGGGACATAGAGAGACTGTCGGCGGATTAGATATTTCACCCGATGGGAAACAAATCGTCTCCGCCTCGTCCGACTGCACAGCTCGGATCTGGGATCTCGCAACTGGTAAGGTGAAGAAGAAGTTCACAGCACCGATGGGCTGACCCACCCAGCCTTCTCGCCAGATGGGTCCCTAATCGCAACCTCCTCGTGGGACACGACCGCTCGTGTCTGGGAAGCGAAAGGGGAGCGTCAGAACGAAGTGACCAAGCTTATCGCCCATACCGCAGTTGTCCGCAAGATTGCGTTCTCGCGTGATGGGAAGTACATAGTCACGTGCTCGAGGGACGCGACGGCTCGGATTTGGGACGCGATCACAGGAAGACCAGTCACGAAATTGGTTGGCCACACGAAAGACGTCAAGGACGTGTCCTTTCATCCTAAGCTTGACCTCTTAGCTTCAGTATCCATAGACGACACTGTCAAGATCTGGGAGTATCGGTTCGGAGGACTAATAGCCACATGGGCGGGTCAAAGTGGCTTCCTTATCACGGGGTCATTCTCGCCAGACGGAAATATTCTAGCCACTTCTGGAGATGACAGGAACATCAAGCTTTGGAATGTGACCGACTTTTTCGACAATGTCACAATACTGAAAGACCCTGACAGGCCATACCAGAGTGGTTGAAGATGTGTATTTCTCGCCGGATGGGCAGATGCTCGCCTCGGCCGCATTAGATGGAACTGTCAGGCTCTGGGGAGTCCATACCGGATTCCTCATACGAACCTTCACACTCGGTGGCCATTTGTTTTCAGTTGTGTTCTCCAAGGACCAAGAGTTGATTGCTTGCTCCGGCGACAGCGGCAAGGTGATATTGATCGAGACTGGACCCGACCTGAAGACTCTCAAGAGCTTGAGCAAATATGCGAGAACATGGGATGAGGTGGATGGAGGAGAGTATAAGTTAATTTAGACGCCAACTTGTCCAAGGGTGCAGGTGTAGCCGTAATTCGAATATTAGAATCTGTATTCTGCAATATTGCATATCTCATCACCTCGTGACGTTACCCTTGTTATAACGTTAGATTGGTTCAACTTGAGGATCCACTCGACCCTCCACTACATGCATAAGGGGGGTCAACAAACCGAAAACGCACACTTATTACGGAACAGACCTTGGGGTGCTTGGGAACTCTAACCTTAAGACCGATTTCCCATACAAAATCGCCCAACACCAGCTAAAACGCGCCTCTTTTATTTAAGCCCTTCGAAACCCTTACACAACTGAAAGTTATTATAATCTATTTGAAACATGCCTGAAACTGATCTTTCTAGGCCTCCAAAGGCCCTAGAGGCTGCAAAATGGCTTATTGAACGCCGCAAAACCCAGAACTGTGCAGGCAACTCCACGCCATCTTCAACAACCACAGCCCATCCGAATTCGCGCCCTTTAAGCATTCGCAGCGTTGCAGCCCTCCATAACGTATCGCCTACCTCCTTGTTTACAGAGTTAAAGGCTCTTGAAGCTGGAAAACCAAGCTCGAGATCTGGCAGACGCGTTGGCCGGCCAGAAGCCCTCACGGAGGCAGAAGATAAGGCTATTACGCTGTTCGCGGGTCTCCGGGTCCGCTCGGGGCGTAGTCCTACGAGAGCCATGACCAAACAGGCCATCGATGACCTCTGAGCTCGCCGCACGCCTCCTGCGCCGCCTATCTCACGCAATACACTGCGAAAGATCTGGAGATCTCATCCCGAATTAGCGAGCCTCGGAGAACCGCGTGCACCATCTACACAAACAGGCACAGAGCCGACGGGCTAGGTGAGGATATCGATACAATTTTGAGGAATCAATCAACTTTCCTATCCATCTATCTATAATGCTGCAAACCGACTACAACCACCTCTAAAACACGCGAGGCTTGAAGTGGATATTCAGCGGGGGTTTATGCCAGATAACGTAGGCCTTCTGACCGTCGATCCAGTCGCTCGACTCCTCGGTAAGCGTCATGTCGAAGTTGAAGATGATGCGGGCCACTATGAGGCGCATCTCTGCGTATGCGAGGCTATGACAGTATAAGCTTGAGAGAAGAGAGAAGAGAGGAGAGGGGGGGGGGGAAGCTTACTTCTTTCCGATGCAGTTTCGCGGACCTGTGCTGAAGGCTTGCATGGCGTCGAAGACATCCGTCTTGTACTTGGGGTCGCCCAGCCAGCGCTCGGGTCTGAATTCCATCGGGTCGGTCCAGTACTTGTCCCAGTGATTGATGGCCCACTGGAAGACGGAGACAACGGTCTTTTCCAATTCAATTTTGTCAGCGGGATAATCAAAGGTCTGAACGGGATCGAAACTTACACCTCCGGGCAACATGTCACCATCTACCATTGCACCGCCCGTGGGAACGTCCCTCAGCATACCGCTGGCTAGGGGCGGGTACCTGCGCAGGGACTCGTTGAGGACGGCAAGCATGTACGGCAGGTCATTGACCGTGTTCAGCAGGATCTCGTCTTCGCTCGTGAAGGTCGACCTGATCTCGTGCTCGAGCTTGCGCTGGACCTCGGGGTGCTTCGTGATGAGGTAGAGGGCGCCCGTCATGAGCGTCGCCGTGGTCTCGGACCCGGCGATGACGAGCATGGACGCGTTCATGGTCAGCCGGTCGATGTCGAGGTCGAGCTCGTCCTTCTTCTTCAGCAGGCCCTCGATGAAGTCGGGCCGCTCGCCGCCCAACTCGAGCCGCTGCTGCACCTTGGCCTTGACGACGGCCCGGTGCTGCGTGTTCTTGGATGCCGCCGTCTTGCCCAGCCACTGGATCGGCGTGCTGAAGCCGATGTTGGCCAGCGCGATCAGGCACGCATTCTCCCGGATCGTGTCCGTCAGCAGCCGCACCCACGGATGGTAGTCGCTCTGCTGCAGGCAGCCGAAGCCGCCGGGCGAGCCAAAGGCCAGGTCGCCGATGACGTCAAAGGTCGTGTAGTTGAGCCAGTCGCGCATGTTGAGCGGCAGGGCCGGCGCCCGGTCGATGTTCTCCCGGATGCGCTGGATGAGCAGGTCGACATAGGATCGGATCAGCGGCGCCTGCTCGGCCATGACGCGAGCGCTGAAGCCGTGGGCCAGCTGCCGGCGCAGGGCGCCATGCTCCTGGCGGCGGGCGTTGATGATGTGGCGGGGCGGGTCGAGGAACAGCTTGTACAGACGGTCGGACTTGGGGAACTCCTCCTCGCCGGCCTTCTTGTGCCCGTAGATGTCATGCCAGGCCTGGGGACTGGCGTACGCGAGCTCATTGGGGGCGATACGCACCACAGTGCCGTATTTCCGGTGCAGCGACCCGACGTGGAACGTCAAGGTGCCGTTGAACAGGTGCCAGGCGCGCGGTATGTAGAATGCCCTGTGCGATATCGGACCGGGGAATCTTGCAAGAGGGTGGAAGAAGAGGTTGTATATGGCGCTTCCCACTACATATAATAGGCCCTGTCAAGTATCACATTGTTAACACTCCGCTCACCTCCTTGCGGATGTGGAAGAATTGTACTTGGGACGTACCAGTAAGAGGCCATAGTATAGCATCGCCATCTTGGCCGGCTATCTGTGTGGTTCACCTAAAAGGCTTCCCAGCGTTCCGCGGAACACTGATAATGCCGGCTTAACACCCTCACCTGAGCCGGATGCCTTTTGTTTCTGCTGTTCGTACTCTTCGCTATCCCAACACAGTTATTCCTCAACGCAGATTCAAGATTGGGAGGTGGAGAAACTAGAGCCTGAATTGGCAATGAAGCAACAAGTTGTAAGAGGGCAAAACTTGACTTTGACACTATTCAACCCGGTAAAAAAAGAGTGAGAGGAGAAATAGAAGATGAAGAACAGCAAATAACAGAAATAGGTATCACAAGTCTTCTCTCAGCTTCTTACACATCTACTGGCAAGGCAAGGATATAATAAATACAGTTACACTTGCCTGACATATCTACATATGTATGGTAATGCGGTACAGCCAAACGGGCAGTTGTCTTACCTACATACACGGTACTCCCTTCGCTATAAAGCTAATAAGGGTCTCCGACTATCTCTCCTTATTATTCAAGACCCGGCCCTTGACAATTGATGACAGTATAAGCTGAACTTGTCTGGGGAGTCGCTTACTACTTACTTAGATGCCTGCATAGATTTACAGGCCTGCGCATACTTATCGATTTCTAACGCCGGTATCTTACTTTTGTTTTTGTATTTCTTCCGTGTCTGGGAGTTGGATTCTTGGTGCACTAGGTTAGTATCTCCCACGCTTGTCAGGACAATTGACAACAATACCTAAACCTATATCCTGAAATCTTCTTGTGCTTTATTTGTTATAACTTATGCTGCTCTGTTTTTTATACCTAACTTATTTCATTTTTTGCTTCTTATTCTGATACTTTTTTCTGATTTCATGATTCAAAGGTACAAACAACAGCATTTCGTTAAGCTTAATCCCTGTCCATATAGACTAGGGTTAGTATTTGCATCTGTATCTGCATCCGTCTCGGCGTCTAAATTAGGACTTGTGGGTTTCGGCTTCGGTAGTCCGTAAGCAGGAGTCCGATCCGAAAAAAAAAAGCCCACACTTACTTGTACGCCGACCTTTCTTTCCTTACCTCTTCTTATTGCTTTTTCTTCATAAGACGAGAAAGAGAGGAGAATCATTATTCACTCGAGCAAGCGGTTATGGATGCCACAGCTGAAACAAACACCTAATTAATAGAGTATGTGTGTATGCGTGTCGCAATACATCTGGGAAAGCAAGCATGATGGGGTATGGGTGATTCCCGAGTCTCAACTAACTGTTCTATGTAAAGTAGATAGAGTGTGCTGAATGAATGAAAACACCGCAGAATCTATCTCATCTAAACCCTCCAACATCTTAATTTAACCTACGGGTAGGTTACAAGCATGACAGGTTACAACCCGTAACTGCACCATCGGAACCCAGAAGATCGGACAAGTGTCCAAGAAACTACCTAACTACCAGCCGATTCAAGCCATTTAAAAAAAGTCATCATACACAACAACACTCTGCAACCCGTATTCTGATCATCAAGTAAACCAGGTTAAGTATTTACGTACATAGGTAACGCAATACCTGCATGTAGCCAGTGTCACAGTTATAACCTCGCTCACATACTTTATGCTCCATACCTGAGTGAGTCCTAGGTTAAGTATTTACAACCTACCTAGTAGACAGAGTCTACCTAAGTAACCTCAGAACTCATTCCACGAAAACACAGCGCAGAGGCAAAGTGATATGATACAACATCCAGGATATGACACAACATGCGGAGAGAAAATCTCACAACAAGTAGATTAAGGGTAGGAGGTAACTCGGCGCAACAATGCTATTTACGTGCTGCTATACATAATACTGCTATATGCACCTCACCTCCCTCCCTGCCTCTCTCGTAACCTAAACTCCTTCACTCATCACCTGCAAACAATTAATCATCCCCCTGACCCCAAACCACCTAGCCTTGCCCACCACCTTCAGAGACACCTAACGCCTTTGCGTACTTCATCCGCAGAGTCTGCAGGTATGTGCATGTATGTATAGAAAAACGCAAATGTGGCAGGAATGAGAAAAAGAGTAAAGAAACAAGCTCCTCGTATGTATGCATAGAAGAAAGGTGAAACAGCTGAAAAAAGCAAGGCTAGATGAGCAAATGCAAAGCAAGGGGGAAAAAGGGCATGATGCAAGATGACCTAGCCAGCTACTTGATTTGTTTGTGTTGTACGCAATATGCATCTCGTCACGCTGCTGTAATCACGCGCCCACTCTCACACCAGGCGGCCCCTGCAGACCCTGATCAGTCGCCTTGTCATTCGCATTTTCCTCGGTCCCGTCCGCGCCCTCCGCCCTAGGCATCAGGGGATGTTTCGGATCGTAACCGACCGACTGCACGATGCCGAGCCCCTTGGTGCGGCCCTCGCGGAAGAGGATGCGGTCGCCGGCTGCGAGGTACTCGGGCCGCTGCACGAACCGGAACGCCACCGTCGCGCGGTCGCCCGTCCGGATGAGTGGCCGGTCCGCATCGATGATGGCGCACGTCTGCGACACGGGACCCACGTGCAGCATCGCCTGGTACTTGGTCTTGATCGTCGTCGCGTGCGACAGGATGAGCACCTCGGCGACGAACTCGCGCTCGGCCTTGGGGGGCGGCTGGCCCTCAACTTTGGACAGCACTACCATGCCCTTTCGGACGTCCTTGCGCCGTGTCTTCTTCAGTGCGAAGCTGGCGGACTGTCCGGCCGATGCCATGGGCACGCCGATGCGCTTGCGCTCGATAGACCGAACTGTTCGCCGGATGTTAGGGCCAGTCCGCCAGATGTATTGAATTATAAACTTACTACTAGTCTGCGTGAAGTTGCCGAGAGGATCTGGTCCAATTAGAATAGTATCGCCCTGATGAATGACGCCCGACTTGACAATGCCACTAACAACAGTACCGACGAACGGAACGGAAAAGGTCTCATTCACCTGGAACTCGAACGGGGCATCCGAGTCGTAACGGCCGTGATGAGGCAATATGTTCAAGAACGTCCGGACGAGGTCCAGGTTTTTGCCCGTCACGTTGGACACCTGGAATACGGGGCATATCCTTTGACTGACAAACTGCGTCGCCGTGTTGATACAGTCCTCCCGGTTCTTGATGAAGATGGGCATCTTCTTGGCCCCCGACGACTTGAGGATTTTCGTAATCTGCTGAATGGTCTGCTCCAGAATGTTGGGTGGGCAGATGTCAATCTTGGTGATGACGACCATGATGGGCACGTTGATCGCCACCACGATGCCGAGGTGCTCTTTGCTCATCCCGATAAGCCCGTTGTTGGCAGCAACCATGAGAAGGCAGTAATTCGGGCTGCTGGACAACAGGCCGAAGACGGTCGTCCGGAGGTAGCGCTCGTGGCCGGCCAGGTCGGAGAAGGTGATGACTTTGGCGCTTCGCTTGCCGATCTCTTCCCACGACAGTTTCCTCCCCGGGGTATCGGAAGTGATGACGTTTCCCATCGTATCGAACCCCATGATCTCCATGCCGACCGAGCTCGTCCGGCCGGTTTCGATCTCGTGCTTATGGCGGAAGAGGTTTACTCGAGCCTTTCCACGTCCGTCGTCAAGGTCGCCCTTGACAAGCACGCCTAGCATGGAACTCTTGCCAGCATCCACTACCGCCAAGTCAGCGCGAAGTCCAATCACAAGCTGTGCGAGAATCACCGACCGTTTCCCACTACAGCAATACGTGTTTCAATGACCTCCTCGGTAGTAGCCGGGGATTTCCGTATCAGTATCTTGCCAGAGCAGCCAGTTTCTTTATCGGTGCCTGCCGCTGTCGACTCGGCCTCAACCTCGCCACCGACGTTTTTCGTCAGGAGAACATCGCAATCAGCGTTATGTGTCTTGGCCGCCGCTTTCAGCCGGCGCAATGCCACATCCCACTCTGTGCGCGTGAATCCCATCGAATCGCCATTGTGATCGAGCCCGAGATCGAAGACGGCCTCACCATGTCCTTCGGTCAGTCGGTCAGCGGCGTACTTGGCGAGCTGCTCGAGGCTGGTCTCGTCGTTTTCGTCTGCAGGTAGGAGTAGGTCGCGAAGCGGTACTTCGGGCTGCCCGTCGCCGAACTGTAGAGAATCGAGAATGTCTAGTTCTTCGTGGTGCTCCTCCGTCTCTGGCGCAGTCGAACCCGACGGTCTTGTGCTGGGATATCGCAGTGCCTGCTGCCTTTCTACAAAGTCGGCAAATTCCGACAGTGCCTAGGTAACGTTCGATGGAAAGTCAGTCTTACATGTCGCCATTCGGACATCTCTTCACTTTGGGCATCCCTACAGCTTCACCCCTCCTGCGCTCGTGAGGCGCCTGTTTGCTTGCGGCACCTTTCCCAGTCATGCTTGCTGTGTAGCGCCAGTTAAATGTACGACAGTAGTATCCGAATGATCATCTGGATTAACGATTTGATTTTACCACAGAAGATGGAGCAGTCCAAAGCACTAAAAACAAGCTTCTGAAGGTTACAGACACCCTCTTGCACAGGTCGTATTAATAGTATCAGAACACGGCTTAAGAGTCATTGAAGAATGAGTAACCCGGCAACGCCCATGGGTATCCAGCGGCTTTAAAGGTTGGCACCACGTTTATGACTGTGACGGCATGGGCCGCTATCGGTTATCGATTAAGTGCTAATAGCTGTCAAAAGTTAGGCGCCCTTCCTGTCATTAGGCTAACCTTTGTGCCAAGCCTGATTTGTGGGTTAGTCACCTCGCCGGTCTCTTCCCAGTTGATGTCCGGTGAGTATCCTGTATCCACTTTGTGTCTTGAATATGAGGTCGATTACAGCATGTTGACAGAGTCGGAGAGGTAAATTTTGTTGGTGGATTGAATGCCATGTTTTTGTTGTCCCTATACTACCTACCTTCACAGATCTCGGCGGTGACTGTCGGTGCACTGTTGCTAGCTCACACGGAGTCCTGTGTATGTAGGCAACCGTCGTACCTCCTGTTGAAGCTGTCACTTGGAACTAGCCTAATAATAATCAGTAGGGAGATAATGCCAAGAGCTTGAAGTCTGGGGATGGTGGAGCAACAATATTTAGACCATAGGGAGATTGTTTTAACTACCAAACCTGTCACACCGTTCGTCTAGACAGCAATGTTGCAAGGGGGAGGAAGGCATCGTCATATCGTTCATTTTTTCCACAGTATTAACTTGCTATAATGTCAATCAGGCCATGCTGATGCAAGCAACGAGAAGAACAAATGAAACCGGGCGCTGGTAAGCCGAAACTCCTGACACCGTAGTAAAAGTACAACCAGCCCTTTTAAATCCCACCAGTAAGCACTCGGTAAGCCCTCCGTGCTCAAGACCTGTGTCCCAGGCCTATTTCATAAAGGAGATTATCAGGAAACTCTATGCCGGTAGAAAATTATTTCGCATCCTTCTTGGCCTTCTCGGCGATCTCTTTCGCCTTCTGAGCCTTCTTCTCAAGAACCTGCTTGAGCTCGTCTGTCGTCTCCTTCAGAAGCTTCTCGCCCTCCTCCTTGTGGTTCTCGGCAACCTCTCTCAGCTGCTTGACCTTCTCGAGGATCTCTGAGCCGCTGGGGATCATCTTGAAATACTGGTCGAGGCCGACGCTGCTAGCCGCCTTTTCGCCCTTGGCCTTCGCCTGGTTGACATACTCTTCGAGGTTGCCTAGATCACCAGATTCCACCGCCTTCTTGGCCTGCTGGAAGAGCTCCTTGGCGTTGCCCTGCTTCAAAGCATCTGCGTTCTTCTCCACCAGCTCCTTAACCTGGGGGTTCTTCTCCAGGTATGGCTTCGCCTCTTCCAGGGCCTTGTTCCAGGCCTCGTCACCAAGCTTCTTGACCTGCTGGGTCTTCTCCTCCACTAGGCGACGCACCTTGTCAAGGGTGGTGACGCTGACGCCGCCTTTTAATACGTCCTTGACCTCCTTCCAAGTCTCGTCAACCTGCTTCTTGGCCTCGGGTCCGTAGTTCTCGCCCATCTCCTTCAGCTTGTCGATGCTGCCGCCGAACTGCTCCTTGACCTTGGGATGGTTGTCGAGAATGTCGGTTATGGCATCACCGGCGAGCTCGGCAAATCGCTTGGCCACGTCTGCCAGAATGTTGTATGCTTTGGTCGCCGACTCCATGCTCAGACCGGTCTTTGAAAGGTCCTGAAACTGCTTGTAGGCATCGCTGACGATCTGGTTGACCTCCTCGCGGTGGTTATCCTTGAGGGTCTCGACATCTTTGAAGACTGTGTCGACGTAGCTCCGTCCACCGGGTACCCAGGCGACGTACGAGTAGGCGAACTCCTTCATGTACTTGATTGCGTCGTCCACGTTGGGTGTCGAGCCTTGAAGCTTCTTCGCCGCCTCCTGGTACTTCTGGTTTACCTCCTTGGCGCCCTTGTTGATGGTGCGGTGCATCTTGCCCGATGGTGTCATCAGGAACACGCCATACAGAGCAAGGCCAGCCGCCAGACCACCGGCGGCGCCGGCAGCGATGTGGGAGTTGCTACCTTTGCTGGCCGCATTGCTTGCTGTGGATGAGGACGTGGACTGGAAACGAGCGCGTGCAGGGCATTGTGTGCGGCCGACGCGGGCGGACCGCACGACGGTGCTTCGGGCTGTGGATCTGGCGACGTTCATTTTGATGTGAATGTTTTGCGGTAGGGGAATGTGAGTATGCGGAAGAAGTTTTGGTTTAGGATATTCTAATAGATGATAGTTGAGGTGTGGAGGGAGGGCGGAATCTGATTTGTGAATGTGTATCTGTTGAATTGAGAAGCTGAGATTGAGAGAGCTCGCAGCGTATTTGTGCAGTTTCAGCGGTACTACGTCATGGTGATCTGACGAACCAGAGATACGCTACAGCTCCAGAGAACTTCCGAGCTACGTAGAGCCTCAATTCACGGGACCAAAAATTCCTGTGTTTGCACTCGAATTCTCTCTTAATGACGTCATCCAGGTGTCATTGCCGACGGTTAACAGCTAGGGCGGCTGGTTTGGTTCCTCCCCGGCGTGGCAGGGTCTCAGGTACAGACCCGCTAGAGGCACTCCACACTGCGGAATAGTGGGCGTTAGCCTGCTTCAGCACGCTAAGACACATGCTAAGGGGCACCTTAATTACTATGTACAGGGCACTCAAAGCCAACAACGGATATTATATCATTCTCTGACGGAGAGCTCGCCGAGCGAGTAGGGAAATCTCTTACCAAGAACACGTATGACGACCCTGGCAGATCTTCAGCAATGGCAATCATGAATCGTATGGCATATGTAAATAGATATTATTGAAAGACAGGTCCTCAAATGAACAGATCATCGCTATACGCTACATAGGAAACCACAAGCTTGCTCTCAATGCAAAATGCCCTCCAATAAACTGACTCAGAAAACCGAGGTTGATGTATAATCAACCTGATGATGAAATTGCCCGTGAGAATAAAGTCTTTCATAGCTTAGCTTTACCCCAGGTGTTCCCCCTTTCGTCCTTGTAGGTAGCCATCGCAATCCTCTTGCTATCCGCTCCATGAGGAATAGTTGTCGGAGCATCGAATGCCGTAGCGTTCGCCTTCTCTTTGCGGTCCTTAGGCTCGACGTAGCTCCGCTCTCCCTCGCCGACATAGATCTGGCGGGGACGCCAAATCTTGACACCGGAGGGATTGAGCATCATCTGGCGCCAGTGGGCCAGCCAGCCCACGCAACGAGGTACGGCAAATAGGACCGGGTAGAAGTCGAGCGGGAACCCCATGGCTTGGTAGATCAGACCAGAGTAGAAGTCAACGTTGGGGTAGAGGTTCCGGCTGCGCATGAACTCGCTCTTGCGCGCGTAGTCGGCAAGGGCCAGAGCGGTGTCGAGGAGTTGGTTGCGTCCTGTCACGCTGAACACCTCGTCGGCAAGGGCACGGATGGCCGTTGATCGCGGGTCCACGTTCTTGTAGACGCGGTGGCCGAAGCCGACTAGAACTCGCTCTCGTCGCTCGACCTTCTTCATGAACTCAGGAACATTCTCCGGGGAGCCGATCTCCATCAACATGCGTATCGCGCTCTCGGACGCGCCGCCGTGTGAGGGGCCGTACAAAGCTGCGCATCCGGCAGCGACCACGCTGTACGGGTCCACCAGTGAGCTACCGACCTGGAGGACGGTTGCTGTGGAGCAGTTGACCTCGTGATCAGCGTGAATGATGAATAGGGCGTCCAGGGCCTTCTCCAGAACGGGATGCGGTCTGTACTCGGTGCCAGTGAGGTGATCCAGCAGGTACAAGAAGTTGCCGGTGTACGACAATCCCGAGGCGGGACGATTGAAAGGGCGGCCTTGCCGCATCCGATACGACGCAGCCGCCAGAGTCGGCGCTTTCCCGATGATACGGAGAATCTGCTTGTCCAAGATCTGTAGCGATGCCAGGTCACCAGACGCGGCGCTCGTGTACAGCTTCTGCCCCTTCAGCGACGGGTTGGCTTCTGGAGCGAAGGCGCCCATGGTCGCAAAGGCCGAGGTCAACATGGACATCGGGTGCGAGTCGTATCGGAACGACTTGAACATGCTCTCGATATCGGAGTGGATGTAGGTGTGGTGCATAACCTCATTCTGCCAGTTCTCGTACTGTGACAACGTCGGGAGCTCTCCATAGATGAGAAGAAAGGCACTCTCGAGGAAGTTGCTCTTCTTGACCAGCTGCTCGATCGGATAGCCGCGATACCGTAGGATACCGTCCTGGCCGTTGATGTACGTGATCTTGCTGTGTACCACGGCTGTGTTCATGTAGGCCGGGTCATACAGCCTCAGCCCTTGTTCCGTCTCATCTTCTGGGCGGTCGCCCCCTTGCTTGGCCTTGATCTTCTTGAAGTCTGTAGCAAGCACTGAATTGTCCTTGATTGGGATCTCGTACACCTGGTTAGTCCGGTTATCGACAACCGTCAAGGACTGGCGTGGCCCTTGTTTTGTGACTATCGCCATGCTTGACTAGTCTAGTTAATGGTCTGAACTGGCTAGATCGTCCAGATGGATTCAAGGCGATACACAATTGAAGTAAAGATCGGAGCACGATAATAATATCACAGATTTCATCTGAGTCTCTTGGAGAAGTGTAAGAAACTATCACGGACGGCAGAAGATGTCAGAAGCAACCGGCGGGTAGTTGACTCGAGACAAAGTGGCACGTCACATTGTTGCAACAATATCCGAGAAGCGAGCCAGCCACGAGCATTTTCTCGGCATAAAGACTGATTATGACTTACTACATGCCGAGGTAAGCGCAGAGCCAGGGGTTACTGTCGGCATTGAACCCCGTCACCTGGCAGGTTGCCCGGCAGAGTCGTATCCAAGATTCCTGGATCCTGTACGGGCAAGCCACGGACATTGCTTGAAGGTGCTGAAAGGAGTGCCACGGTATGACTGAGTCAACCAGTAATTCCAACCATGTTCTGATTCGGATATTCAATAACATTGTCCACCTTCACAGCTTCTTGTAATTTGTAATGGTAGATGGTTGACCAATCTCCCCAACTCATTGGCCAACACCTAGGAGCTTTCGGCTTCGCACTGCTCTCCAGGTTCGATACCAAGGAACAATTAACCGACTTGGGCCAAGGAACAAGGGATTCCCTAAAATATTCCTATTCGAGACTGCTATAAAAGGTGGATAATAACAGAATAAGTATTTGCATTTTTCTGCCCCTTGAAGCATCCAGACTCTGTGCAGATAACATCTATCTGGTAGCAGAAACAGCGCTTGTAACAAAGGTAAAACTGAGTAATCGCATACGGAGTGGAGTTTTGACATGTTTTGTTACCTTCTGTAGCCTGTCAACTTTCAGCTTGCACATGGACAAAGAAGGCACTAGCCACATACGCCACATTGCCGAGGATGGCCAAAAACTGGCGTTTTCCAGTTTTTTTTTTTTTGGATATTTACAATACAAATTAACAATTACAGTGAGAGTTTGGTAATAAAGGAGATATAAGCAACTTTATAAGTATCTATTAAATCTCAGTGCATCCCAATTGCAAATCGGTAGTTATGGCGCAATAACTGAAAACGTTTGATTTTTGAAAGGGTTTAAGTTTTTTTCATTGGTCAGATTTAAGATGTGGCGGTGCTGATGAAATACACAGCTGGTATTCTAGTCTGCTACAGACTACAGTAACCGTAGAGAAGAAGTGGGGGCCTTGATAGCATTCTAGCAACGCAATTTGCCCCGCGATGAATTGATAGAATAATATATTTGGTTTGAAGTGAAAGGCATTGACTCATCTTGAATAAGGGCTCCCCTCCAATTTTTTCCCTAGTGATATAGTTTCCCAAATACAGAGTAGAATCCGGGAGATACAAGTTTCCAACGTCAGCTCACTCGAAGATATAGAAGCCCGTTAAATAGAGGAGTTTCTGTCTACCAGAAGATGCCATCATTCACTCAACCTACAGATTCAGCACCCGCTGCTGCTTCTGAAACACCAGCTTTGCAATTTCCCCCCATTACGAGAGACCACATCTTAAACTGCTCATATGATTCCTGGTTTCCCAAGTTTGTCTTCCCTCTCACTTTCATGATTTGGGTTCAACAGCAGCTCACTGTCAAAACCAGGTATCGGACATCTTGTATAAAGTCGCGTATCATCCCGCTCTCGCCAGAATTTGTTGAATACATCCGCGAAGATGGCATAGTCTTGGCCGATGATGACGAGCACGGAGAAGACAGCGACGACGACGAAGAGTGGGAAACTGCCCCCCAGAGCGTAAGACGGCCCGTTGAGGAGCTTGATTCCGACTCGGATGATGATGAGGAGGATGCGGTCCCCCGGCTGCCTCCCAATAAACGGTTTCCGGAGCTACATCAGCTCATCAAGGATAAAATCGCCGAACTCGGGGGCGCCGTGGCTCCCAAGCTCAACTGGACGGCGCCCAAGGATGCGACGTGGATATCGCCACATCAAAACACCATCAAGTGCATGTCGCCGGACGATATATACTTGCTGTTGAAGAGTTCGAATTTCATTACATACGATCTAGACCACGCTTTCGACGACTGTACGCCCACAGCAGGCTCGGCAACCAACCGAACACCTTTCAAGCCGGTGTTAGTGTTGCGGTCATATTTCAACCCGCATACCGCCATGGAATTCCGCTGCTTTGTCAAGCATAGAAACCTTGTGGCCATATCGCAGCGGGATCTCAACTACTTCGATTTCCTGCAGCCTCTCAGGGCTGAAATCGTTGCTAGAATATCGCAGCTGTTCAATAACAAGCTTCGTTATACATTCCCCGACGGCAACTTCGTCTTCGACGTCTATATACCGGAGGGCGAAGACGAGCCCCTGAGTCGCGCGAGACTGATCGACATCAACCCCTGGGCGCCGCACACGGACAGTCTGTTGTTTGGTTGGCAAGAATTGCTGGACCTGAAAGTACCTGGTCCCGTCCTCGGAGTTGTGGGAGAGGAGAGCTCCGAGAGTGGTCACGGGCGGAAAGACGATGTCGAAGCAGGCGAAACCAGCGAAGACGAAGCAGAGGAGGAGGACTACACTCCAGAGCTAAGACTGATAGAGAAAGAAGACGCTGCTGCGTACAACCTTGCGTCGCCTCAATACTCGGCGCACAAGTTACCCAAAGAGGTCGTGGACGCTGGCATGTCGGGTGCAGGTGGCATGCGAGCCTTTGCTCGCAAGTGGAGGGAGATGACCGGTATGGAGAACGTTGCGAACTGGGAGGCCGCTGGTAGGGAGTGATGATCGATATTGTCTATCACTCTCCTCTTTAGAGACAATTAATGTGACTTGGCACTTTTAATTGGCAGTGGAAACCAAGGTTCACGCGGAGGGTGTCCATGCTGCGATACATAAGTAACCGATCATACATTCAACTTATGAGCGTGCGCTGCCTACCCTCCCTGCGTGGCTACTCCTGTATTGATCGGTCCTCCTTGATAGGGTCCTGGTTAATAGACGCATATGTGCCTGCGCTCATTCTCCCGCTCGAAGTCCTCTCTGCAGATTCCAGCTGCTCACATCCTCATACGTTAAGGTTGATAAAGCAACATACATACAGCTACAACAAATTAAGTCGACAATGTGTCTGAGAGAACTGGTATATATCACGTGCTCACTGACGCGAGTTGCGGCAGTTCCTTATCCCAATGTTTATGACTGCGAGGGTGTTTCTGTATGGCTGTGTATTGAGCCATCTGTTCTGTCGATCTGTCTGCACTTGGACTCTAAGTCTGGGGATCTAAACTGGCAGTTGGCACCTGCAGCACATCATCTTCCATACATACATGGAAGTTACTACTTACTAATTGCACACTCGTACTAGTTCCCTTTTTTGGCCCTGCTCGTCACGTCCTATGCCCTCGTGGAGGCTTGGGGGTCCTGTTGCACAGAACCACCCCCGGACGTTACACGATATCATCATCATCAGTTTCCTTCGTTTGGCGCCGGGCGGGTAGGCAGGCACTCTTTCACCCAACATGGTTTTGCCAGGATCTAGCGACGAGGGAGTCCACTGCACCTTCACACTCCTTTGTATGACAACTACCAGAAAATGAGCAAGATCCACACCGAGCAGAAGGAGGTGGTCACGTTTCTCTACAGGGTGGAGTGGCCGTGGATAGCAGTTCACGGCCTGTGCGCCGTGTTCAGGTCCTTGTTCATGGTGTTGACAATTTGGAAGAACAAGGATACGCAGGCTTGGGGCTCGCATAGCCTGGCGACGATGAGCCGTGGCGTGATTGTGCAGCATGTTCTTTCCGGAGCGAGGACCGTGGAGGAGATGGAGGCGTGGGGCTCGACAAAGGTCGGTTACTCTTCTTAGTCATGAGAAAGCTCCGTCTATCGAGGATTTGGAGATTGATCCGCTACAGCAAACAGATGGAATGACTAAATAGATGTTCAAAAATACTTGTCATTTCATGTGTTCTTCTCAAGATGCCAGACTTCGATCAGAAATGGTTTAATACGAAGGAAATGATGGACTGAGGTCTTCATATCGTGAATCTTTTGTTATTTCGCTATGCGTCAGAATCTCACTGGTTATACAATCTGTACCTAAACGCCCGACCCCGTCTAATAAAACAATCCCACACAGTCGTAAGTCAGATGGTCATGAACAGTGCCTCTCTCCAAAGACACCAAACAAAATCCCATTTTTATTTCATCGTCCCTTTCTCTACATCCTCATTCTCCCCTTTCGCCGTCGCAGCAGCAGCAGCAGCTGCAGCCGCCATGTGCTGGGCACGGAGCTTGGCCATGGTCGCCGATGCCTCGGCTGAGTACTTGCACCGGGCCCTGATGCGGGCGCCGTACCGCATGAAGAGGAAAGGAAAAGGGAGGAAAATGAGGGAGAGGAAGGCCGGGACGGAGCTGCCCCAGTGGATGCCGAGCTTCTCGTACAGCGGGGTGGTGAATAGGGGAAAAGCGGCGCCGAAGAGGGATCGCAAGATCGAGCTCCCGGCGATGACGGATGCTGCGAATATGGTGTCTAGGAAAGAAAAGGGGTTTTAGTTGACACGTATCTGCAGGTTAGGGTAACATATTTTTTTACGGGTCTTGAAGTAGAATGAAAGAACGAAAAAAGGGTGAGGGAAGGGAAGGGATAGGATAGGGGGAAGGATAAGAACGTACAAGAATCGATGAGATAGTTCTGCGAGCTGAGGAACACGGCGACCAGACCGGCGCCGAAGATGCCGGACGCGATGATGGGCACGATCCAGTGGATCTCGGGGCCGTTTGTCCATGCGAAGACAAAGAGGCCGACGGGGAGCAGCACGCTGCCGACGAGGGCGAGCGGGAGGCGGGCCTCGGGGACGGGCTCGCCGTTGCCGTTGGCGGCGCAGATGCGCCGGTAGCGGACCTGGTCGAAGCCGAAGCAGGTGACGGAGACGACGGTGCCGACGGCGATGCCGAGGTAGGCGAGCCCGCTGACGCCGCCGGACCAGTCGCGCTGCTGCTCGAAGATGATTGGGAAGGCGGCGAACATGAGGTACAGGGTGCCGTAGATGACGGCCAGGTAGAGCGACAGGAGGGTCACGATGGGCTCGCGGAAGAGCAGGGCCCAGGGCCGGACGAGGGCGATGCCGAAGCGCTGCGCGGCCGTCTGCGGCGGGCGGCCGACCTCGAGCTTGGACATGTAGGAGCGCCCTGTGAGCTTGGAGAGCGCGGCGGCGCGCTTGCGTAGCAGTACGGGCGCGTATGTCTCAGGAACATAGAGCGTCACGGCGATCCAGAGGGTGCCCGTGAAGGCGGCCATTAGGCCCTCTACCCAGCGCCAGCCTCCTGCTTGAGCCAGGAAACCACCTGCGATGGGACCGATGGCGGGGCCAAGGAACGGTGCCTTGGATGTGGTCTGTTAATGGAACATGGCGTGAAATAAAAAGAAAAGGGAAAACATACCATTGCGAAAAGGGCGCCAGCAAATCCTCTGTCCTTGGCATCGAACATGTCTGCGATCACTCCACCTGAGTTGACTAGAGGAGAACTGCCGAAAGCGCCGGCGAAGAATCGCAGGACGGCAATCGATGTGATATTTCTGGACGCGCATGTGGCAGCGTTCAGGGCTGTCAGGGCGGCATACTGCACAGCTGAGTCAGTTCACCGAGGGACTGATGTTGAATGCAGCAACAACTTACCGAGACGAAGAAGACGATCTGACGACCGTACATCTCGCCCAGAGGCGCCCAAAACACAGGTCTTTGATGATGGATATTTGTAAGTCATTCTGTCGCGGTAGAGTGCTGATAATACATGGCAGCAAGCGTTACTACACCGGGGGGAGAAAACGAAAGCACATACCCGACCGCAAAGCCCAACACAAAGAGCGAGATACCGGAGATGGCCAACTCGGGAGAGGCGATGTGGAACTCCCGTATGATCTCCCCAACGGCGGAAGCGTACGCCGTGGACACGAACGCCACCGCCAGCACGGCGATGGCCTTGAAGACGGTGATGGACCACTTATACCAAGTAGGGAACAAGAAGGGGTTCCGCTCATCGCCGGGCAGGAAGTCGACGACGAAAGGGTCGTCGGGCGTGCCGCTGCCGTCGTATCGATACGCCAGCACCGCCGGGGTAATGCATGCCTGGTCAAACTGTCGGCGGAACCACGTGATCTCGTTGCTGGGCTGCTCTGACTCTGATTCTGAGTCTGTTGACGATGCTGATTTCTGCAGGGGAAGAGCGAGCGACGTCCGCTTGTGGTTGATGGGAGTGGTTGGCGTGATGGGCACCTCCTCGAGGACGCTTGGAGAGGGCGAGGGTGAGGGAATCACTAGCGTCGCGCCTGATGCTATGAACCTCGGGTCAGGTATCACTTCCTGAGTTTGTATGTGCGGTAGTCTTGGACGTTGTGGCTCTTCCAACTGCAACTGCAACTGCGACGGCTTGGTTCCCGCCATGTTTATTAGCTGCCTCCTCTCTACCCAGAGACTGGCTCTATGGGTCGTAGGCAGGTTTGACGGGAGATATTCCGTACGAGAAGAGAAGCAAAGGACTAGGAATACAGGGTAATAGAAAAAAGAATTGAAGATATGAACAAGAAAAGAAGCAAATAGATGAAGCTACGTAGAAATGAACACCAGACAGCTGAGACCTAGTTTCTTCTCAGCCGAGAGAGACGAGCAAGGTAGAGTCAGATAAGGCGAAGTAAGGCGAGATAGAGACTGACGATCAGTTCCCACATCATCCCGGGTGCCCTGAACAGTAAGGTACCGAGTACCAGACGAGTTATGAGAACTGTCATGATGTGAAACTCCCGGCACCGTTTCCGAGTGGGAAAGAGGTAGGTACTGGGAACACATTCCTACCGGGGTAGAGCAGTATGTGCAGTATGTGGAGTCAGCTCGTGATCCGTTGGCGCTGAAAGGGCTCAGGCTTGGTCGATATCAGAAGATAGATGTTCAACTTGGTACCTATATAGGCAGAACGGACTCGAGAGTGGCAAGTGTGTTGCTCATCTGTGGTCGATTGTCGGACTCCATGATGAGGGGGGAGGAGAAGAATACCACTATGGGTAACATCTCCAACACCCAGGACTGTCTCCAAAGATCATGGCATGCCCTCTCCTACACAGACTACAATCTGTTCCTGACGACAACCTGAGGAAGTACATATTATGCACGTGCATAATACGTTGAAGCACGTCTTGCTACATGACATTCCTGTCCGGGCAAGTTAGACAGCAATCATGTGGACGAAGCATATCCAAACCGTATAAAGGAGAGTGTGTTGCACAACTTGTCCCTTACGGCGGAAGCAGATTCACCCAGGAATGATTTATGCCTTTCAAATCGGCAGGAGAAGAGCTGTCCATATCCAAAGATATCTGTTGACAAATAAGCCCTGAACATCACACAGACAGCATTCGCACTTCCTATTCAGGAGTCCCTTGGTTGTTCCGAATGTTGACAGCTTGTGTGGGAATTCCTGTTCGGCACTTCCTCTTCAGGGGTCCGGATTACATAATTATTCAAGGTTACTAGAAAACATTTATGCATAAAGGAACCAACTAAGCCAAATAAAGCAGATTTCTGGGTTAGTCTAAACTGAGGTTAATTGAAATTAGAATATCCACAGTATCTTATCTCCATGCCAACTTACCAAGTGCTCTCTCACAACCCTGAATACATACCAGTCCCAACTTGTTACCAAGTAAAGAAACATACATAGGCAGTACAAGTATTTACGCAAAAAGGTGTAGGCAGATAAGCCTTTGAAGGAGCAAAGATAAGTAACTAAACGTATTCATAATACTTCATGCTTCTGCCAAATAATATGGAAGTCCAGGTATTTTTGAGAAGATCTCCCTAACCATACTTGGTAACATACCAGACCTGTACGAGTTCAGTAAACGCTAAGCAAGTACGTGAACTACAGTTGGCAGTTTCCAACAGTTGAAATAAAAATAAATAGAGAAATGACGATCAATCAACAGTTGGCAGCAGTTGAAAATCAAATAAACAATTTAACAACTGCCTTTAAACGTTTATTTCCTTGTTGAAACAGAGGTAGGCGTTCGAAAATAAGTAATTACGTGAACGACAGTTTACTGAACTCGCCTAGTTTTGGTATGGTATTTCTGCAAATCTACCTAATGCTGCGGGAAGAATTCAGTGGGGGGTTGACGTCAAAGCCGGGAGCAAATGGATGCGCCACCTAAGTCTAGTCTATCTAGACTAAAGAGATCCTTTTTATGGCAATCAGCAATACAGAGTTAACGGTGTTTTGACAGGTTGTACCAAGTGTTGCCAATACCTATTTCGACTACCTCTTGTTTTCTCTCCCCAGCAAGCCCAGTACCTATCTACTGCTGTACTGCTCTACTGCTATACCAACGTCACCCTTAGACAATGGACACGTACTGCTGTCACAAAAACGTAAGGAACAACTTGCAGTTTCGGTATCCTTGGAAGACTCTCGTCATTGAAGGGCCAGTGAAATACTATACAGGTATCATATAACATATAGGTCCTGATTAGCAGCAGAGTTCGGGCTGTTATTGTTGAGAATCATCCTGCTTATACGTATGTATTCCAGCTTGGGAAATAAATGTCCCAGATAGAGACAGTTTTACCAGACTTCTCATGTGTCTGGTCAACGTAGGTAAGATAACTACAAAGGCACCTACTATGACCTACTACCTGTTAAAAGGTGTGAATCTGTAATACAATTTACATAGTACTTATGAAGCTTTGTTTGTAGATGGACGTCGTTACTTTCCTTTGTGTGGACTCGATGTGGAGTACCTAAGTTGAGTGCCCGTGTTTATCTACTTGGTACTTGTAAACAAGCTACCCCGCAACCCCACTTGACAAGGACGACCTGCATGGTTAGGCTAGGCACCTAGAAGGCAATAACAGCCACCTAAAACAGGTAACATTAGCACAAGGTTACGTACCCAACCTCAACCTCCACTAACATCCATCCGTTCTGGCCCATTCACGGAGCCTCATCTACATTTACGCATCACCTTTGGCTATGTAAGCTTCTGGAGCACCAGCATATACCCATATGCGCATGCCAGGTCTATACATTAGTTTCTATGTGTGCATTTACACGCATGCCCAGTATTGAAGATTCCCCAGGAGAGCCTGGTTCAGTATCACAGTGTTGACTATTTCGGCAATCCTCGACGCCTGAACAGCTACCATCTTCGAAATACTATCACCCCTGCAGAACTGACGCTTGACGTCGAGATTATACAACCGGGATAGAGCCAGATTACATTCGAAATGGGGTCCAGTCAAAAGGATCCCCTGCCACCCTTCTTCTCCTCCATGAAGGAGCAGGGTGGTGTTGTGGTCAGAGGTAGTCCCTCTCCGGTCCAGAAACTCAACAACCCTGCTAACTGTGCGTCTTCGCCAGATGCGCCCAAATTCGACCTCGATCTCTACATCTCAAACTACAGAGGTTCGTTCCCATCATCACACGACAAACCTTCATAGATCACGACACACTAACTGCTCCATGTGCCCAGGCCGCACTCGCTTCGACCGACTTCTCCTCATCGGCCGCTGCTCTGTACCCCTCTCCGTCGACGCCCTTAAAGCCGCCGTTGTGGAGGCCAAGAAGGGAAATGATGTTGGTCGATACAGGGAGGCCCTCGAGTACATCCGCTTGGCTGCGCCCAACGAGCCCGAAGCCGTGAGCGATCAGAAATGGGTTGACGCCACTGAGCAGTCGAATAAGGCAACGACTCGTCAGTTGGAAAGTGAGCTGAAGGGATACAAGAATAACCTCGTCAAGGAGAGCATACGGGTACGAGCACCTGCCCGCCATGTCGATTTTGGTCAGCTAACCAGCTTCTCGACAGATGGCTCATCGTGAATTGGGCGAACATTTGGAGAAAATCGGAGATCTTGCTGGAGCAGCCGAAGCCTACATTAAGATGAGGCCTGATTCTAACTCACAGGCCCATGTGATAGACGTGTGCAAGCATCTGATCGGCACCATGGTTCAGAAGCGGGACTGGGCCGGGGTCTTGGTTAATGTCCATAAACTGGCCGCTTCCAGCCTTCTTTCCGAAGACGCGAACCGGGAGAGAGCGTACCAAAAAGCAGTTGCAGGCTTAGCTTATTTGGGCCTCGGTAGATATTACGATGCAGCCGTCAGCTTTCTGGAGGTAGGAGTCGTTCCCCATTCCGAAGCCTTCAATGAGCTGGCTAGTCCGAATGACATTGCGACCTATGGAGGGTTGCTGGCACTTGCCTCGATGTCCAGGGCCATGCAGTCTGAATTTCTCGAGAGTCCGACCTTCCGGAGTTACCTCGAGCTAGAACCCCACATCCGCAAAGCCGTTTCCCTGTTTGTGAACGGTCGCTACTCGGCCTGTCTGGAGATACTCGAGTCGTATCGGGCTGACTATCTGCTCGACCTATATCTCCAACCACATGTCGACGCGATACTCTCCCAGATCCGCAGGAAGTGCATCACTTGTTACTTCTGGCCCTTCTCATGCGTGACCCTGGAAAGTCTGAGCAAGGCTTTTGCGAAGCCTGGCGAAAGTCTCGAAGATGAGTTGATATCCATGATCAAGGAGGGAGTTTTGCGAGCCCAGATCAATACCATAGACAAGGTATGTTCGAACGAGCCAATCTCGCAGCCATGGACAGGTTACTGACATCAAGATCCAGCTCCTCGTTGCTGTGTCCGTTAAACCCCGTGCAATCATGCAATCCACCGCGCTTCAGACAGTACGCGATTACGAAAGGGAGGCCGTCGACCGCATTCGACGCATGAACCTCGCCGCCGCCGATCTAGAGATCAAGGGGTCAGATACGAATATGAAGGGCAGAAGCCATGCACCCGGCATGATGGGGGAGATCTTCAGTGATCACAACAGAGCGGGCGGTTTAGATCAACCATCGCTCCATCTAGCCTAGAGCTTTCAGTGGGCAGTGGAGGCGCATGCCAGCATTATCAATAAACACAAGAAACGGAAACGGCGGCACTGTGGAATATGAGAACTTGAGGTCTCAGAAATGCCAACCCACCCAAAGGCTAGAAAGTACAGCCTCCTAAAGTGCTCTACAGGCATTATTAATAGGGAGGTTTATGTGGTGGCTTCATCCACCAAGATGAGCGGAAGCCGGTTGCGGCCATATGTGTATGACAGGGCACCGTAGGTTATAACACACAGCTGAGCTGTATGTTTCAACATTGGCTGATATGATATATCAGAGCCGGAGGATGGGTATCGCACGAACAAGAAAAGTTCACAGCATTAAACACAGAGGCGCACAGCTAGAGGACAGAAATGCACAAAATGAGTGCAACAATGGAACAGCAGAGACTACAGAAACATCTTCAATTAGAGTCGGGTATTTGCGATCTACCCCATCAGCTGTCTGAGATCCTCGGGTGGCCAGCGGACCTGAGCAAACGTGAGACACCTCTTGATGCTCTGTAGGTATTTCCGAGTGACTTCGTCGCCCATGACATGCCCCCTCTCGCCGTTGTGCAGCTTCTCGCGCGCGCTTCGCTCGTGGATACCCACCATGGTGACACCGATGGGCCAGGCGGCCTTTCCGATGCTCAGGCGCAGGTAGCCGTCGTTGGCGTCGACGTAGCGGCGCTCCTGGGCGGCCTGGACGATCTCGACGACGGGCTTCAGGATGTCGTCGTCGAGGTCGCCGCTCTCGAACTTGCGGAAGAGCGGGACCATGTTCTCGCGGCTGGAGATCATGGCGTTGACTGCTTGTTTGCTGGCGAAAGTGTCCGGCCTCGCGGCGCCTCCTCCTCCTTGCGCCTCCCTCTCTTCTTGTTTCTGCTTCTGCTCCCGCGCCAGCGCGATCTCCCACTCGCGCAGCACCATGGTGAAGTACGAGGCCAGCTGCCGGAAGAGGTACTTGCGCCCCTCCTTGTCCCTGGGGATGTTGTCGGCCGAGACCTTCATGTCCTTCTCTTCGACGAGCTGGAGCGTGGTGGGGATGGGGCCCGAGGTGACGACGGTGGTGAGGCGGCGGTACCGCTTCAGGCGCGCGCGGTGGGACTCGCCGAAGAGGATTGCAGGCTCGCCTAGCTCGCGCAGCTTGGCTATGAGCTCGGCGTCGGGTATGTCGTCGCTGCCGTTGCTTCCATCGTCGCTCGTGGGGGTCGAGCTATTCTCGCGCTTCAGCTCGGGCAGGCCGAGCCGTTTCCTCCTCTGCCTCTCCTCCTCCGCCGCAGCCTCCTCCCTCCGCCGCCGCGTCTCCTCGGCCAGCTTCCTGCGCCGCTCCTCACGCGCCGCGGCCTCCTCGGCCTCCTCCTCCTCGCGCTTGCGCTTCTCGGCCGCCTTCGCGCGGCGCTTCTCCTCGATGGCCTTCTGCTCCGCCCGGTACGCGGCCTCGCGCGCGGCTTCGGCCTCGGCGCGGCGGATGTATTTCTTGTTGTTGCTCTCTGTTTCCTGGTCTGTGGGTTTGGGCTTCGCTTTCGCGATCTCTTGTGACATTAGAGAGGCGAAATCCATCTTGTACGTAACTTTTCTCGGTCTTACCCCTCTGGAGGGGTGTCCCTATATAATAAGATCGGTCGGTAGATGTAGTTGTTGTGTTGGTGGTGTCTTCTTGGGGGAGAACCGGCAATTATCGTGGAACTGTTGGTAGTATAGGTTTTTGGGCCGAAGTTTGGTATTCTCACTTGAATGGTGTGGTATGAGATATGAAGGGAAGACTGACGACTTGTGTTGCTTGATGTTGAAGGGGAGTACAATAAAGTCAACTTTTTGGGGAGCTTCAAAGCCCAGATACCTCTAGAGGCATCGGTGGGTAAACTGGTTAGTCGCCGCCGCTAACAGCTACCCTGGACGACTGGGGTACATAAAGTCAGCTGGGATCACGTACTGGGATTTGCGAAGACTGTCCCACCAAAGTCGCAGATTGTACTCTAGATAGGTGCTACTTTGTGTTATGCGGCTTGCTCGAGCCTTGAAGGCATACTCATTTTCGCTTGATGTCGGACACGATAACCTATCTCCCCTCTCTTTTATAATTACCATGTTCCTAGGCATTGGATCTAAACCTGTTACCTCTCTTCTAGTCTCAACTACGTGCATTGAAAGTAACACGAAGCTAGCTTGCGTCTGGGACTTTTATGGGTTCGGTTGAATAAAATGTTATAATATCGTTGCCTCTTATGCCTATAGCCACCTTTTTACAGGCAGGAACCAGAATGATCAGATGAAATAGATTCCTACCGTGTACTAGTATAACCTTTCGACGTCTCCCACTCACACAATGGATCGCCATACTACGTCACCCTTTGCGTTGCAGCTGTTCTACCGGACCGGCGCGTTCCACCGGTGCGTTTCTCCTTTTTAACCTCCTTGCCCTCGCTCTTCAATTGGGCTTTATGCGCGGCTACTTTCAAGTTCGAGACAACTTACCGTATACTTGTGCAATGGCCCCCGACTAACATGAGGGGCGCTCGCGCAAATGCAAGAGATAGACCCGATGAATTCACGACGGATCCCCTCCCACCCTGCCTGACCTTGCACACCTGGCCCGACTGCACGCTCGACGAACTAGCGCAGCACATCTCCATCGCCGACGAGAAGCTCCTCCCGAATCCTGCGATCGGTACGCGTCTCGCGTTCAGGCTGCTGTACCACGACACGAGGGGACTAAGTGGGGGAAGAGGAGGAGGGCTTCCTGGATCTTCTTCTTCTGTGGTCTCCGGTAATGTTAAGTTCACGGTCCGAGAACTAGGAAGCGTGGTGATAGGCGACGGCGGGCCGGGTTTAGACCCCAATGATGATGGTGATCAGGAGGGAGAAGGAAAGTGGAAGAAATTGGAAGACACGGATCCGGACAAGACGCTCCAAGAAGCGAGGTTCGTGGTCGGCGACTATATATCTTGCGCCATCTTGCCACCCTTACCGGACGGGTCCGTCGCCCCGGCCTCGAGCGCGCGCATGGGTAGAGGAACGGGCGCCGGAGAGGCGAGGGTCGCGGTCGGGAGGGCGCCTTATGAACCCCCGATGATGAGGGACAGGAACGGCAGCGGTTCTTTTGCGCGTCATGGTCGTGGTCCTGGCGGCGGCGGTGGTGGCGGTCGAGCAGGAGTCGGATTTGGATCGGGAAGGAATGGTTTCGATGGCGGGGGGTTTCCTATCAACAGTCATCGTGGATCGAGGATTGGTGCGAGTCGTGGTGTCCCGATGGGCGAATGGAGAAGGGGCGAGCAACTGCCCGAGGCACCGCCTGGCAGGAATAGGGGGAACAGGTTTTGAGTATGGGATGGACTTTTCATCGACGAATTGCTGTTGGGGTCGGCTGGCCGAAAGCAGCTTTCCTAGGCCCTCGCGGTCATTCCACCGGCTCCAAGTTCAAAGCGGCAAATACGAGAGTACTTCGCAAACCGCCAAGCACCTGAACGAGGTCTGGCGCCACCAGATCTACCAGGGAGCGCAGAAACGGGGACGCCGAAACAACGATTATGAGGGGTTTACCACTGCATGGGAAAGCCCCTTCCACTACAACGCCGAAGCATTCACTTCAGAAGCCGCGAACACTCCTCACGCAGTAACCCGAGGCACACATTTTATTGCCCATGCCTTGGAAGCCAGCGATGTTGAATCCTTAAAATATTTTCTATAGAAGCCAATACGCGACACGAGGGAAGCTCAGTACCCAGGACGGGAAACGCCTGTCCATCTCCAGATGGCGTTCTAAAGTTCAGTCCAGAGTCGCTTTATATGCGACTAAAAAAACGCGGGTTTAACAGTTCGGAGACTGGCCGCTTCGAATAGGACTCAAAGCTATGGCACGGGCTTCAAGCGGATAGCTAAACAGACACGATTATAGGGGGTGGTCTAGCCTTATGACATAGATCAAAAAAGGAAGAATAATATATCCACAAGCGATATCAGTCATACACTGGTGCGAGTTGTCTTGCATGATGATCCTTTGGTTCTTTCTTCCGAGCCTTGCAGCCGTTGTTATGGTTGTTGTGATTGTTGTTTATCATTCATATGTACATACAAAAGAGAAGTTGTATTTCGTTCTTCCCTCATAGTTATACGGTACCCTATCCTTGATACCTATCGCAGTTGCTCCCGCTTGGCCTCGTCTCCTTCTCTTGATTTAGAATTCAGATATCAAATCTCCCTTTCTCTTCGCTCGGAGGTCGTAAAGTCCCTATTATTCATAGATAGGTCAGCCCCTGTCTCGGTTTTCCCGCGCCAAGTCAGGTTGAAAGGGAAGTTCGAGTCCTCTATTGGAGAAGAAGAAGAAGGGCGGATCTTTTGCTTACGTCTGTCCGGTAGGCGATGACGCCGACAATGGAGGGCACGACGACGGCGTATATGAAGGTGAGGCCGGCGGTCCGCTTGGTCCAGCGGAAGAACTTGTGGCGGTTCGTGGTCATGGCTATTCGGAGGGAGCGCGGTTGTTAGTCTTTCGGATCGTACATTCACACGTATGTTTCCCCAACAACAGCCATCTAGGTCGTCCCATGTGTTTTCATTGCGTGTTTATGCGCACTATTCCCATTCCCATATCTCGCATGTCCGTGGTTCGGGTTCGGATTCGGGGATCGAAGGGTGCGCGAGGATATTATTTTTTACGTACCACCCAACTTCTGAATGGCCGGGTCCATGGCCATGCCTAGGAAGAAGAGGGTAAGTTAGCGGGAAGACCATTTCCAATTCCTGACCCCAATATCGCGAGGTGAAAACGGCTCATCTTTGTCTCGGTTGCCTGCGGCCGGTGGAATGAATAGGTACTCACGGTAGTGCTGGAGACCGCCCATCCTGACAGTTGTTGGCTGCATGGCGGACAACTTTTGCTGTTCGTTGCAATTTGGGCTGAGTTGTCTAGACTCCTGCTGCTGTTGAAACGGAGCTCACCTTGAGTGAAGCTCTCGACTTGACGTTTGAGCCGGGCCTTGGCGCAGTTGGCTTGAAGGTGTGGCTTGAGCGTGAAGTGCTGTGCCACGCCAATGACAGAGCGCCGGGGCAGGTACTGTGTACACAGTGTTTATTTGTACAGGAGTGTCTTCCTCCTGAACTTCATTCTGGTTTAGGCCGAGGTACAGCGGTAACAGCACTAAGCCTAGCCTACCAAGAATCCAGAATCCATCGAAATCTGAAAAGGGCATCTCATGATCCCAGCTATGACGACCTTGACTTCTACAGCCGACAATTGAGCTGCTGAAATGCGTTCTATCCATCGGGGTGCAGGGTGGCAGAAAACGCGGTAAAAGCCTCAGTTGCAGTTTACAACTGAAAATATCTAAAACCTACATACTTTAGAACTGTAAATTGTTACACTTTCTACCTTTGTCCTGTCTTGCTCTTGGGCCCCGATTCCCGCACGATTCTTTGAGCCTCGGTATCGCGTTTGCTTAAAGTGGCCCTCCAGCCTTTGATCGAGCATGGTCGAGACTTGTCTAGTATTGTGAATTTGTTAGCTATATTTCATATATAGACACTTGCCCATTGGGTTTGGTCCTGGTATTGAAAGGCGTTCCATCACGTTGAACAACTATAGTGTACTCGGGTCAGAGATTTCGAACAGTCATGGCAGCCGAAAAAGCCAAGGTCAAGCTGTATTGGTAAGCCCCATACCGTTGAAGTCAAGCTCAACCAACCTTTTGGCGACTGATTACTTGTGATGAGGCAGGCTGGAGCAGTCGCGTGCTCAGAACATTCTCTGGCTTCTAGAAGAGCTCAAGATAGACTATGAGCTCGAGACGTTCCATCGCGGTGCGGACAAGCTGGCACCGGCGGAACTGAAGAAGATCCATCCGCTCGGCAAGTCGCCCTTGATATCGGTCACAGCCCCGGGGTCGACCGAACCCCTCGTGCTAGCCGAGAGCGGCTTCATCACGCAGTATCTCAGCGAGCATTTTGGCGAGGGTACGACCATGATGCCGAAGCGCTGGAAGGAGGGCCGAGAGGGCCAGGCAGGCGGCGAGACGGAGGAGTGGCTCCGCTGGCAGTATTACCTACACTTCGTCGAGGGCTCCCTGATGCCCCAGCTGATCCTCGCCATGGTGCTGGGCATCATCAAGGGGCCGAGGATCCCGTTCTTCATCCGCCCCATCACTGGTATGGTGGCCAACCAGATCTTCGCCTCCTTCATCTTTCCCAACATCCAGAGGATGCTGGTTTTCCTCGAGAAGGAGCTCGAGACTTCGGGAGGGGATTTCCTCTGCGGCAATAATCTGACGTCGGCCGACGTTCTTATCAGCTTCGCGCTCATCTCTTCCAAGAATAAGGTGAGAAGTCCAGGTTGTGTTTCTGTATGTGTATGCAAGTCAAATCTAGCTGACATGTCGGGGTACAGATTGCGGAATTTGGAGCATGGCCCTCGGGTGACCCCAAGGTCTCCCTTCCCAAGCTCTTTGCTTATATCGAGCGATTAGAGTCGCAACCGGGGTATAAGAGATCTGTTGAAAAGATTCAGGAGATCGACGCCACCCTGGGCATTACCTTCAAGCTTTAAAAGCATTTTGAAGCAAGACTTTGACGACATTGGTTACTCAATTATGCATGACTCGCATAGCTACATTTTCCCTCCCAATCAACTCTTCAAGGGAAGCGAAAGGGATCTCGGGAACAAAATGACGCTCTAGAGCTGTAGAGAGACTTGAATTATTGGGGTGTTTGCAAGTTGAGTGTATGAATTGTCGACTCGGGCCATGACGTCAAAAAGCTTCTCTCTGGCTGTAGTTGGACTGTCGTCACCACCTGCTGTCTACATACACACGCTAGGGAGGGCGATCCCGCGCCATAGAAAGCAGGCGTTCCTGGTAATATCTTGATCCTTTTTCCGACTTATCTGCTCAGGGTCAGACTCAGGTAGCATTAGAAACAAGGGTTAATTGATAATGCGGCGGCGGCGCATTTGTAGAGAGCAGATCAGCAAGATGTGCTCGGGGGGGTCCAAATAGATTCAATAGTCGGGGTTGAGACTGCAGGTGGTCCTATTATAAGCATGTTTCGCCCATCTCACTTCTCCTGGCTAATCTCAGGTCAGCTACAAACAAAGAGTTTTGTTTTGTGTGGCACAGCTGAAGCCATCAGGGATCTGTCCGTGATGATGTGTTCAGGGCGGACCCAGCGATTCGGCTGTGTACGCTAGTTGCCTTACAGATTCGCGCTACTGGGGGTACCTTGGAGTTAGGCATGTATATAACAGCCCAATTGCCACTAAAGACTCGTAGTTCAATTTGTTGGAACTCGGAACTTATAAGTACCATTGACCAAGTGAAGACTAGACTGTTACTTTCACATGAAAGAAGGCGCGCGTGTCATTGCCTTGATCGTTCTTGCAGTTTCAATACTTGGTATTTCCTCAGGTTCTAATTTTGCATCCTGTTATCTTTTTTCTTTTTTCACATCGACCCATTTGGAGTTGCTTTTCTCCAACTCCAGGGTTCTCAACGGTACGCAAACTTACAAAAGCCCTTTGTATCGTACAATTGGGCTTAGAACCAGCAACAAGCACAGCCCTGGCGTACATGAAAACATATATAGGCCCATACAGCTGAAGACCAGTATACCAGCAAGCCTGACTGCTTTGACGCTGGAATACGCAATATATAACCTAAGAGCACGCAGAGTGCGCAGCCGGTGTTGACCAGTCTCCTGCGGTACTCCGGCCCATCCGGCTCCGGTGTGCACACACATTCTGAGCCGAGGCTGTGTGTTTCTTCAAGCTGCACATGCGCAAGTCGACCTCACAAAAAATATTATGACTCTGGTTGAGGCTAGTTGATTGGACAAGATGGTAGTTATTGCGTCTCAGGGCTCACTTTCTGTGCCGACAGCAAGTGCAACACCACGCCCTGCTCACTACGTGCAGACACCCGCCTTTATCGATGAAGATCTGGACGTATCTCCCGGATCAGAAACCGAGGATCCTGTCGATATCGACCAAGATGTCGCTCAGTCTTTCTTCCAACCCGCTCTCAGCCCTGCGGCGACCCGTCTGACATCCCCGAGCACGCCGGCTGCCGAAAAGGCGGCTGCTATGAATAACGAATTAGCCGGAGATCGTTTATCTGTCGTGCCTGAGGCTGAGGGGCCTTCGCCTCCTTCTTTGGTGTCTCACGTACCTCCGCCATTCCCTGCATATCGGGCCACATCGCCAACACCCCAGCAGACCAAAAAGGAGAGGCGGTTCACTCTCGGCCCGCTACCTCCAAATCTCCCCTATCTGAACAAGCTTCCTTCGCCGTGGGTCTCAGGGCCGAAAGAATTAGTCGTTGAGAACGACTCCGGCCACAGGTCTGCCTTGTCGACTGTATTTGGTCAGGGCCGTCAGGGTAGATCGAGCTCGGGCGGAGCCGACACGCTTAAGAGGCTCCGTGACGCTTTGCCCTCAATATCACTGAGTTCCTTCTTTTCTGGTCCCTCAACATCAAAGGCTGTCGAGTCCGACCAGACCATAAGCTCCCACGATGGTTCGGCAGACTCCAAGCAGGTCCTCCCTCCCTCAGTTACATCAACTAGCCAAGACGATTTAGCTACGGTAATAGGGGCTGGCCGCTCCAACGATGGGCTCTCTGGTGTGGCCGCACCTTCATCGCTTTTGTCTGTCCGGCCGCGGGCTATAAGGAGGTCAACTTCTGATGAGTCGATGCTCTACCACTCTCTGTCTAGGATGTCCTCCTACGACGACGAGGAGAGGTGGAGCCATGTGCGGGAGCAGAGAAATAGCAGGCTCAAGGCCATTACGGATAGCTGGGACCGACCGACATTCAAACTACCCCAGTTGCCTAATATCATATCGGCACCTTTAAAGAGGCATCCCCAGCTTGGACTCGAAGGGTCAGAGGCAGCACAAGAAGATCAGTTGCGGTCCGCGTCCTTGGCAGTTAAAGATGCCAACCTCTCGGAACTTGATCGGGCTCTGGAGTCTCTCACTGGTGACGTAGTAATCATGGGAGGCTATCGAGGCTCTGTGCTGAGGTCGACGAGAACGAAGCGCCAGGTTTGGGTGCCTGTCAAAGTCGGACTCAATATCCGCAAGGTAAATCTCGAAGTTGGGCTCCACAGTGAAGACGAGGAGAGAATGGAGGAAACGATATACCCTTCTGGCATGCTCCAAAATATAGGACCTGTGGACATAGTACGTATCTCAAAAGCCCTTTGCTGCTCGTCTCAGTATACCCCGAGGTTCATCGTTCAGTATTGACTGAGATCTCCTAATCCCTTATCTGCGATAGTCACGCCGGCTTTTCAAGAAGCTACGGGAATGCGAGAATGCGAAGACGGGAAAGTTACGGGTGTGGGATTATGGCTACGATTGGCGCCTAAGCCCGCATATACTCTCGCGCAAGCTGATCAATTTCTTGCAATCCCTGCCCTCCAATCAAGGCTCAGGAGATGGCGAGAATAGAGGTGCAACAGTCATCTCTCATAGCCTGGGTGGTCTCATCACACGTCATGCTGTTAATCAACGGCCCGAGCTGTTTTCGGGCGTCATCTTTGCGGGCACTCCGCAAAGGGTAAGTGAAAGGATTCTCGACTTTCTCTCGGCGCGAACCCTAGGTGCTAATGGTTCTCTCCTCAGTGCATCAACATCTGTAAGTGGCTCGCTGTGCTGCCCTCGACTAGCCCCTATCAGGCGTGTTGCCAGCAGAATATGAGTTTTAACGTCCACGGTAGTGGGCCCCTTCAGGAATGGTGATGCCGTCCTTTTCAACGAGAAAGTCTTGACAGCGCACGTCAACTTTTCTCTGAGGACCAGCTTCGTCTTCCTACCAGAAGACGGGTTCTGCTTCATCAATAAGCACAGTCGGGAAGAGTACCCAGTCGACTTCTATGACGCCAAGCAATGGGTCAAATATGCGTTGTCGCCGTGCGGTACGTGTGGCGATGTCGTTTTATTTCTTTCAGGCTCCGCCCCTTTCACCGATAGTAGGCTAACTCTGGGGTTTGAACAGTCGCACCGGCACTGCCCGCGTATAACCGCTCGACTCCTCGGGCTTCGCTGCGAGAGCTGTCGGAGAGACTGCCCTCGCCTCTTCGCAGCAGGGGTAACAGTACAGCAGGGGATCCGCGTCACACCCAGCCGCATGGTCGTAATATCCTTGCCGAAGCCGTTAGGAAATTCGAAGTCTCTCACGACCACAGCCTTGCACCACAGATGGGGACTTCGCCCAGCGACAACGCCAGTGCACAGAACCATCAACAGTTATCACAGAACTCGGGGCTCGGCCAGGAGGAGGCCGAAGACCGCAACATGGCCTACCTCACGCGCACACTGGCCGAGATAAAGCAGTTCAGGGCCGAGACATACCACCAGCCGCGGCACTCGGAATCGAACTCGTACCCGCCGCTGGCGGTCATCTACGGCAGGGACATCCCGACGGTTTGGGCTGCGCACGTGTCCTCGCGAGACGCGATCGCGTGCTCGGACGCCTACGATGACCTCTTGTTCCGGAGCGGAGACGGCGTCGTCCTCGCCAAGGAGGCCATGTTGCCGGAGGGCTACGAGTTGGTCAGGGGTGGGCGAGTCAGCTCGGACCGCGGTCACATCACCCTGCTAGGCGACCTCGAGGCCGTGGGGAAGGCCCTGCAGGCTGTCACCCGTGGCCGGCGAAAGGGTATTGGTCTTGGTCGTGATCTCGCTGCTTGGCGGAAGAATGGGGCGCATTCGTCGAGGGTACAGACGTAAAAAAAAAATAGAAGTAGATGGACAGATAGAGAAGACGGAGGGTCGAGCGGGAAAGCGAGCGTCTTGTTAAAGTGTCTTTGGGGTACAGAGCAAGGCGTGTTAGGATGTTTAAACCCAAGTTAGATATACCTGTATAGATAGATATATAGAGGGGTAGATTATGAGACACGGTGATTTTTTTCTTCGGATGTAGAATATGGGATAGTGTGCGGGTGATATTTTAGAAGTCTTCACGAGATGATCCTGTCCTGTCTTACTTTTGCTCGGCAAGCCAAGCCACGCTGTGATTTCACTCACCGCTTGGGGCTCGTGGTCTGGAGTGTACGGTGTGTATGGACATATATGACCGGAGATACGTCAGAGTGTGTCTCTGATGCAACTGCATGCTCACGTATATGTAGGTTGCATGTGACACTATCAAACATATAAGGTTAGGTAAGGAGGGCTGTAGATTGGGGGAGGTAGGCACGGGATGCAAGATCATGATGATGCTACCGTGTCACCCACCCCGATCAGGAGATTCCCATATAGTACAATATAATATAGAAGCAAATGCAATCAATCTAAATCTCACCGAGTGAGGTGTCAGAAGCTTGATTAATCAAAAGTTGAGATGCTGGGAACGCGGGGGAGATGGGTGACACTGCATCCGTTTGAGGTTATGGATCATGATTTATGTTCTGACGGGGCCTGGGGTTGTTGAGCATGAGAGGAAGACTAGTTTCTTGATACGACGTGATTGATTGATTGGGTACACGTTTACAGAAGCCTATGTATGCAAACCAAACTACCTCTTCGTCCCCATTCCAACAAGCGGCTTCAAAAACTTCGCCTCCACATTCTTCATCAGCCCAGGCTCCGTCATGAGCCTCTTGCACAGCGGATGCGCATTGTGCGCCTCGAACGCTTCTCTGCTCGCGTACCTCTCGAAGAAGTGGAACACGGTCCGGTCGTCCGGGTCCCGCGAGATGCAGTACGAGATGGTGTCGGGCTCGTTCCCGCTTGTCGCGTGCCGCGAGAGCTCCGTGTAGATCGCCTCGAGCTCATCTGCTTTGTCGGCGTCGGCGTAGACCTGTTTGTTTCCCCCCCTTTTTAATCTTTTGTTTTCATGATAAAAATGGCCACGAGATAAGTGAGAGACAGAGAGAGAGAGAGAGCAAGAAATGAGGGACGGAACTGAGGCAGGGAATATCAATAAGATATCACAACTAGCTAACTTACTTTACCCACGACGCAAAACTCCCCCTCGGGAATGTTCCACTTGTTGTCGTTGTTGTCTTGCTCCTTGTCGGCCATCTTTTAGGACAGGAGTGTAACTCTTTATACGGGTGGTTATGAGATAGGTATGTGTATTGATATACAGTCTCTAGTAAGTAAACTATATGTAGGTAATAATGCCTGGATATAGACTCTCAGGAGACCATAAACCTGTATTTTCGTCAACTTGGATTAAGACGTACTTTATGTACAGCTGTACTTTCTACACAACATAGGGTAAGCTTACGGAAAAGGCAATTGCCAATCGCCTATTACCCTGGAGAGAAAGGTGCAGAATAGACTCCGCTTGAGCTATGAAATCATTCTTAAGGATGATCTGTCTACTTGTAGATACTGCTCTTATTTTAAAATCCTGATTTCTCAGGTGATAGTCATTGCTCACAATTGAACTTATAGGGATAAGACGTAGAATGACTTTTCTGTTAAGAAATGTATACCTGGCTTATCCCTCCCATAAGCATACTTATATGTTAAACGGTACAGTTCTTAGAAACATCGCATAACAATCCTATAACCGGCCTGGAATCTGCATATGTTTTGAGGCAGAAGCAATACAATAAGATTGAGCTGGTTTTCTTTGCTTACTGTCCTACTTTCTAACTACACACTTATAGTGCTTGAGCCACTGTAGTTATAATGCACTTTTACCTACACGCAGACTTGATGCCAACCACTTTTGCCAACCTTGCTACCACCTTTATCTACAAGTACCAACACTGACACCTTTGTTGACACATACTCTGGTGGTGGCACTCATCTAACAGCAATTGGACTTGTAATCGGGAATGGCCTGATGGAGCACGCGACGGAACTTGGCAACGTCCGTGGCAATGACGTTCTAAGCAACAAATTAGTGGCCGCATCGTCACGAAGGGTCGCCGACACACGCCAATAAGGGTACTTACGGCAAAGGCGGACATGCCAGCATGAACCATCCGGCGGATGTATTGGATCCTCTGGTTTCGCCTACACCACACCCATGTTGTCGCGAGCGCTAGACTTGTCCTCTCTTTATAGGAGCCCGAAGGTGCCGCAAGCAGAACTCATGGTTGTCCCACGAGGAGTGGACAATGGACATCCACCATGAGCACAATCAAGTTCGTCTTCTCGTGAGCCGGATTGGCTAACAATGCTCGAAGTTCTTCAACATCCTCCCTGGGCCAGAAGTATTTCAAGGTATTGATCACAGACCTCGTGATAGGACCGAACCGCTCAATGGAATTTGAAAATATGTGGGCGGCTTGGGTGTGCAGGGAATGGCCCGTCAGAATGCACCACTTCCTGTACCATTCCCTCTATTACATACAATATTAGCTCGCTATAGTACAATACGTATATCAATAAGAAACTTACTACTTCTCTTTGGACACCTAATGTTTCGGCAGCTCTCAGTGCAGCTCACTGAGTTCTGCTCGGATTCCGCCCTACTTGTATCAAGTGACTCGCTCATGAAATGATGGTTGACTATGACTTACAAATGTCCAAAATCCGGGCTGCTTGTGGCCCAAGCCCGTCTATAAACTCCTCTGCCGTGTCTTCTTGGCAACTGTTCAGTATCTGTTCGTCCATGACACTGAGCAGTCCAATTGAGGCAGCGGTCTTTAGACGAGCTTGGGCCGCCCCAGACTTGGTGTAACGCTCTGCGGATATTTCTTCTGCACTCTTGAGAAGCTCGCCGTAGAGCCGAGCTCTCTTCCCTGTGAAGGGGGCCTGCTCCCTGTGGCCGGACGTTGGCTGAGCAGTTATTGTTAGCGAAGAGCGGATCTTGGCTCCCCCTGAGTGATCTTGTTCCCTTCTCTTCGGGGACGGTTCGCTCTCTGATTCCACTGGTGAACGTTTCATTGTTGTTTACGGTAAATGATAGGACTTGTTCAAGAAAGAAAACAAAGTAACTAGAGTGTCGGTACGTTAACGAGAAGGGCCAAAACTTCTAAAGAAGCACCAAAGAAGAAGAAGAATATGTGAGCACAGAAAACTGTTTAAATGGGAAATATTCAGGCATTGATAGCAAGGTAACCAGTAAATCAGTGCGCTAATGAACAAAGGAGAAGGGTTTCTGAATATGAAGTGAAGAAGAAGAAGAATGACTTGAGTAGAAATGTAAACACAGAGAACTATTTATATGGGAAATATTTACTGGCTGAGCCATGGACAACTACATGACGTGGCAATGTTTAGGTGCGCTTTCTACATTGATTCAATGCAAGCTTTGTTCTCTGCCATGTAGGCAGGTACTGTGGGATCCAGTGCCACAACTTGAAGCTACATAATATTGACACAAGCTCCTGCCCATCTTCTTTACAACCGCAGCGGCAGGTATATTGACGAGCAATATCTCCTTCCGAGTCCGTACCTACCTTCAAACCTACAGCAGTTGAATAGGTAGTCGCGGGATTGAATCGAGATAACACCAGATCTTTGGCCCTTGCTCTAAAGGAGCATGCACACTCCTCCGGGAGGAAGTCGTGGACCATGCATCAGTGGCTTTGAAAATGGAGAAGGATATGTGAGTTATAGCTATTAAAGCGTCAATTGCATCCCCTGGAATGTGGAAAGTACAGCCACCCAATTAAAATCGGAGCGCGGGAAACGTTTCAGTTCGACCGAGCGCGTTTGCTTGTCATCCGTTACACTGAGCGCATCTGGTACGGTAGCAGGCATTCCGGAGAATTGAAAAAGAATAGAAGCCCGTCTGCCTTCAGCCTTTTCTGATGCTATCACGATGTCTGACCCATTTCCCAGCCTGAGGGCTTATCAAACAAAGCGCGATCTGAAACACCTGGTCGTCGTGCGATCGATGTAATGTTTTCGTTATGCACTGCGCTATACGCAAGTAATGAATGCACAGAAGCGCCAGGGTGAAATTAATCTTTCAGAGATTTGTAGGGACGAGAAAGAACGGAGGGAAGCCAGCCGCCCTACAGAGAAAGTAGAAGAGTAAACCCTGCTATCTACCTAGGGGGGGGAAGCCGGTTTTAGAACACTCTGGTTCCAGTATGTCGACAAGTCTGTTATATGCATGCCAGGGGGTATACAGTGTGGAGGTTCTAACACAGTACTGGCAGAAAACGCAAGTTTTAACATTTTTAAAACTTACGATGTTGGCCTGTAAACCATGTTGCGTAATAATATACTGTTAGAACTCTGTTGGCAGAATGTTGGCAGAATAGTACTGCAAAACAGGAAGGCATATTCGAAGTTGTGTTCGAAAGACGCAAGGGCAAAGGAGGTATGTAGGGCAAGCCAGAAATGGCCTTACGCGTATAAAATGAAGTTTATTCAACTGGGTGATAACATGCATGCAACAGGGTGTTGAAAATCTGGCTTTATGACCTTCAAACGTAGAGTGCCAACACTCTGCTAAAAAAGGGGGGTCCCTCCCGTAGGTAGTTGTAGCGGCTGATATACTTACACATGGCGACTATGAGGATGCTAAAAACAGAACTTTTTGTTCGAGAAACATCAACGGGCGGATCGATTTGTTTCGCAACCAAAGCCAGAGAAACAAAATCAATACCGAATCTGCAAGTAATTCCGGAATCGCGGCAGATCGGGACTGGCGAACCAACGAGAGGATACCGCTAGACCGGACATGTACTAGCCTCTGATGACTGCCGCGATCTCATTGGTGTGCTCCCTCCAAGTCTTCTGCTTAAGCGCCCGTGACGAACGAGACAGCGCATGGGGGGAAGATCAACGGGACAAGGGTCTTGGAGCCAATCCCATGTCAAAATCTGACCCCGCCATCAACTGGACATGATCAAACCCTCATGAAATCCCAGTTCAAGGTTAGATAGTATGTAGAACCATCTACGCATGGCATGTGTGTGCATAAGCGCGTCGCCTTGGGGATGGAGGGGTCCCGCTGACGATGCTATACTTGGAGTCTTGAATGCCCTAAAGTTTGGCTAGCGAGAAAGAGTAACTTTGGTGTCTGACAAGTCTCTACAGGCCTCATGAAACGGCCTTATATGTGCGACATTATACATGATCTCTTCTTCCGAAAGCCGAATCAATATATCTCGGCGGCTATCTGTCTGACAGCAAGGTCGACAGGTCTTGGGGTAGGTAAGGTCGGTTTGGTAGGTGTACGATGGCTTCTTCTTTCACACTTTAACTACCTCGACGCTGCCACATGCCGCCATTGTGACCATTTTCCTCCTTTTCATCTTTTTCAATTCCAGTCCCGTTCCTTTCTCTTCTCGTCTCTTGCGAGACTCCTCTTTTCACTTCTCTGCCTATAATCTTTTTGAATCATTCTTTTCCTTTCCCGTACCAGCCAACAGAGCCTGGCGCTTTTCACACTTTAAGCAAATAGCCGCTGCGGAGCAACCGGTCTCCTTGTCACTCCCTGTTTGGCTTGACCCGCGCGAACCTTCACACGCATCCACATTCATAATGTCTTTCGAAAACAACAAGGGCCCGGTGTCTGCTAGCGAGTCCAAGGTTGACCCTCACGATGCCACCTTCCACAGACAGCAGGGCCGGATCCGTCTCTTCGAAAGCCTCCGTCTCGGCCTCACGGCGCTGTCCCTCCTCGCCGGCCTCACCATCTTAGGGGCATCCTCCCATGCGCTCATGGTATACAACAGCACCCACCTCCCGGTCGACTACAATCTCCCCCTGTGGCCGTCCGAGTTCGACGTCCGCCCGGCCGTTGCTCTCGTAGTAGGGAGCACGATTGTGGTAGTCGCCAACTTGACATCCTTCGTCTTCAGCAAAGTTAGATCAGTGAGTCTGCCTTCGAAACCAGCTCATCGTGTAGTTCTCGTCCCAAAGTCCATGGCTAACCGGCCATTACTACCAGCTTCGGAGCAAGACCCTGGTCCACACCTCCGTGACCTTCATCGCGCCGCTCGCCGGCTTTGTCGCGGCACTGGTCGCCATCACCTTCTTCTACGCCGTCAACGCGTCCACGATGGCTGACACGCTGCAGAGCTGGAGCTGCCGCTGGGCGCCCGCAGCCTCGATGCGCGTGCAGCCCTACTTCGGCACCGTGTGCCGCGAGAGCAGGGCCGCCCTCTACCTGGCTGTCATCCTCGTGCCCCTCGAGCTCGTCACCCTCACCGCCGCCGGCGCGCAGATGACCCTCGAGCGCAAGGCTGCCGCGAGGGCCAGCAATGCCTACTTGCAACCTGGTGCCCCAGTCAAGGCTAGTAGCCCTGCTCTGTCTTAATCTGGGGCGGGTTTCCAATTCACAAATGTGAAAAGGGAACGGAAGGAATAAGCACTGATTTTGGTGATACCGGGTTATACATGGCTTTCGCCACCTGGCTGTACCATGGGATGTTGGGTGCAGCTGTTGCTTCCCATGGAAAGTCCTGGAGAAAAACTCACTCGAGCGAAGCCAGAGCTTTTGCCGCTTGCTCACTCAGACTCATATAAGCGTGACTCATCTAAGTGGACTTCCAACGTTATTATGCTGTAACGTGGGAAATGATGAAGAATCTGATATAACGCCTTGAATCAATGAGTTCGGAATGGGTACTTGTTTACCTATTGGAGGGAATTGGCTTGTATTAGTAGAGACGGGAAAACAGGGGGATACTCTGCATGCCTAACTTTCTTATTAGTTTAGGCTTTTAGTATGCCTGATAGCCTATTATTGTAATAAGAGCTGGGGGGTTTGACGATTAATCTGAAGAAAGGAACAGGGTATGAATCTATGAGCAGTCGGAGAAATGAGAGACAATATAACTTCGGTATCTCGACAGGGGGTGGCGGAGGTGGTCATAGTGGGTTGAAAAATCCACATCTCATTCTGGAAAAACTAAAAATAGACTTGTGTCTGGAACAACCAAGTAAAGGTGCCACCAGAAGATTGAGTGAGTTTCTATCCCGTGGACAGTTCACTCAAGGATTTGTCCAACCCTTCTGTTAACATAGCATGGTTTTCATGGTTCTGTGTGCAGATTGACCATCAAAGGCCCTTACCAGCTCAAGCTACGGCTCACGTTTAGCCACACACTCGTACACCGGAGATATCTGCAAATAGAAAAACTGGACATGGCGTTGCCCCTTGCAGCCGACCGCAGTAACTTCATTGCTACGACGAGATCTTCGCTGACATGGCAACTCGCGATCTTCTGTGCTTTGGGTAGGTATGTCCTCGAAAGGTGGACTCTTTCCGAGCCGGTGAGAAACAGGTGGCCAGCCAGCCACACGACGGTGGTATCCGGCAACCTGGAACCAAGGGGAACCCAAGTTTAATTCGGACACGTGTGGAATGGAGTCTGGCAGCGAGTATCCAGTACCTACAAAAATATATGTAACATGTCAGGGACACTCCCAGCGGCGATTGAGATCTAGCACAGGAAAAAAGCATGCGGTCAGCAAGGTATCCATCCCTACAGCTAGCAATGTAGGGGCGTACATGTGACTTCACATACATTTATACCTAATCCATACATAACTTCACAGTGTTTCACGGAAAGCTGTGAACCTCATAAAAGCAAATTAACCATACTTCAGAGCGCGCCATATGTCTGCCTGCCAGGGAAAACGGCGTTGGTCATTATTCACGTTTTCTCATCAAGATACAACAGCGGCGGGAGTGGCGGTGACGGGCCAGCAACAAACATGCATGCGCATGTAGCATGTACCTTCCAATGCCGCATGCGCTGCCACTCGCGTCGACGGGGCTCGTCCCGGGGACCCAGCCGGTCCAAGGGGAGAGACCTAGAATAGATGTGACATGTCAAGTGAAAACAGACTTTGTTGGTCGGACCGAGGCAAGAACTGATATCTCAATTGTAAAGGTTTACTTGGGTCCGTCTTGGGTACCATTCTTGCAATCAAGACAAGGATGGCCACCTCCAAGTCTTGTGGAGGGAAGCGACGTAATGAGTTCAAGTTGCACTTCCCATTGCCCGTTCACTTGTTGATAATGCGGGGAGGTGTTACACAGACACATCTAATTTATCTGTATCTGCGCCCGCTGCTCGTACAACATGTGAAGGGCTGCAACTTGCAACACAAGTTCAGTTGTACATGCAGGAGCACAGGTTGCTACCTGCCAAACCCACCTATCGGCAACTACCCAATCTAGAATTGCATGCTGTATATAGAAAGAGTGCATGTTGTTTTACATGCCTTCCAATACCGCCTTTGTGTTGTCAGTACTATCTGCCAAATTGTTATCATATGATAGCTATTGTCTTATATGATCATGTGGTAGATTTTGGGGTGAGTTCTTCTCTTAAGTTATTGTGAACCGAGGCAGCGCCGACCTCGCGAACAAGATAGTATATACCTAGGTATTGGGGATGAACCAGGCCTGGTGAGTTTGCACCACGCAAGACACAGAGTAGGTATTTCATGCGGCTCTCCGTCCCTTCCTCCTAAAGTGCGTACCTGAGGCACCAGTATAAAGTATGTAGTATGCTCCTGCGGATTGCAGGTGACAAACACGGTGTTGCCACTTTCCGTGTCACCCTGCTCTTGCCTGCTCTCCCTGGCCAGACAACTTCAGATCGAAATTGACAAATCACAGACTCGCCAGCCAGCTTCGTGTCAACATCGACACCCCATTGCCACTTCGTCGGATCTCTCGGTGCTTGTTAGTAATCTCCTCCTGTCCGTTCGGCTTGGCTATAGTTTTCGAGAAGAAACGGAGGACGCTCTTTCTCGCTGTTACTCGACAACACGCGATTGCCCCAATTGCACCTTGTCTCATCCATAGACACTGTCTCACTCACGCCATCAAATTCCTCTTCCAGCTGTTCTTCCTGCCTTCCATCTGTTTGTTGCCCTACGGCACCTGGTCGTGTGGAGACATTGGCCGTTTTACAAAGGCAGAGTCTGCTTTGGATTTTCCGAGGACCAAAGGTCATTTATTCCCATTGCTGTTATAGTGAGTCTCTGACCATCTCACCTTGCCATTCCACATATCCTGCAATACTTAAACCTTCACTTAACGAATTCGATACCACCAGCGCAGCACACTCTAGGTTACTCGATAGACACCTTCCTGTTCCGCGGCCAAAGAGAAACCGGCCTTGTTTAGTCGGGTGTTCAGATCGATCCACCATGCTTGAAAATCCGCTGCGCAGGTCAAACACGCCCGTTCCCAGGCCGACACAGCCCAAGAGCAACGGTCGTGCCTCACCAGCACTTAGAACACCGCGAAAGGGCCCTTTGTTAGTACCGATAGGCCCATCATTCGCCCAGAGGAAGACACGATCGCCACAGCCATCCGACTCTGTCCTGGTCGAGGGCAATGATGTCATGAGAAATATCGACCGTCCACTCCCTGGTGATGTCGTTGGTAGGCGGAAACCACAGCTCGACCCGGAAGTGAGCAGAAAGAGAAGCGCCTACTTCGAATCCGAGTTCGCCGCATCGAACCGCAGTGATGACGCGGCCACAGCTCGCATTCGTAACGAAGCCATGGTCGCGGCCGAGCTCAAGACGAACGTCGTCATACACGACGAGTTTGGTTTCATCACAGACCTGGCTTACCAACTATCCAATCGGTACCAACGGCCAGTATCATCCATCACTATTACTCTGCACCACGGCGTCTGCATGTTGTTCGGCGGCAGTTTCGAGCCTGCATGTACGTTGACCATCCACGCCTTGCCGAGCTTGCTGCAGCCAGCAACAAATAGGCGGAATGCAACCGTCATACAGCAGCACCTGCTCGAATCACTAGGCGTACCCTTCGCACGCGGTTATGTTCGTTTTGAACCTACTCCCGAGGAGAATGTCGCGATTGGGGGAAAGACTGTGGCAGCGGAAGTCGACGAGACAACCAGAAATAGTGGGGACCGGAAGCCTGGTGTGTTTAGGAAGTCTTCAAAGTCTGGTCGGGGAATTATGAACAGCATGAAGGTAAGCTGTCCCGTCCCAAACACGATATGGTTCCCGAATAACCAGAGATAATTTTGAACGCAGTCATTGGGTAACTTCAAAGCATCGTCGACGGTGGACCTGCCAGGAAAAGTACCAACACCGCCACCGAGTAGTCCAGAGGATGCAGCACAAATAGCTACGATTGCCGAAATCCCACCTACTCCGCCAGACGATAGAAGCTCTACCAAGATGGAAGACCAGCAGCCACAGCGGGGCGGATTGCGGCGCAAAAGCTTCCGGTTTGGGCTCTTTGGTGGTAGCAGCTCAAGAGCCTAAAATAAGAACAGGAAGTATGCTATGAGGCATGAAAGACGGGTAGAAGTACGAAAAACAGCAGCCCGTCTTACATGAGAAAGAAAGTCAAGTTACGGCATAGAATGCCAATCACTCAACGTGTCAGCGGGAAGAGGCATGAGGGAAGCGATGGGACCTTATACAATAGATAGCCCCAACGCTGGTTCACAGTCTATTAAAAAGAATAAGAAAGGCAAGGGTTTCTACGGAGGGCTATTCCGTAGGATTGGGCTGATGACAACGAACAAGGATTAGCAATACATGGATGTCAGGCTCAAGTTTAATTTGATAGATATGTAATACCAGGAAGCTGACTTGAGCTGTGATATGATCGACAACAAGTGAAATGAATTGACAAAGATGCAACACTATCGGCCGGAACATATTGCCAAGTCAAGCTTGTTTGAATACAACAGTACAGCTGGAGGAGTTGCAGCTGACCCGCGCTTGTTCGACAGCTGTCGAGTTGTTTCCTGCTCTGGTGGTCATCTGGAAGCTAGACCCGACTGGGGAATTGCCAAGAGTGGCTACTGCCCACTTGCGGAGTGTCCCCTCAGGCCGTGTATCTACCTACGTAACATGTTCACTCCAAAGGCACGGACATTCATCTTTCGTTCGTCAATAGACAACCCACGCAGGCCAAGCTTATTAAGGTTAACAGTAACCAATTGCCGTTATACATAGCGAACAGTATCGCATCGCCCGACAGTCTCAACCGTACCACGAGGACTAACTAGCACAATTATTTTATGGCGAGGTGTTTGTTGGTCTAACACCACTGACCAGAGAACCTTGGACCGTCTCTCCTGGTCAACATTCCTTCCCGGGTTGTCTCCGAGACACCATCAGCTTGCACGCCTATCAGAGCACGTTCCTCTATCGAAACCCACGGGTCACCTCGCACCAGCCATAATCCCCGATAGTAGGTAAACGTAAGTTGGGTGCCTGTTCTCATCCTTGCTGTTTGTGACGGCCGTGTTGTTTGTGTACCTGGAGCCAGTAGGATCGCTGCAGGTTCTGACGGCTGTGGTACAGTTGATATGTGTCATCTCGGTTACAGCCCACAACACATTCTGGCATATAGCACAGCCTGTCGCTGTCACGGCTGGTCTCGTCTCTGTGATCACAGGGCTGACTGGGAAGCTGTTATCTAGGGAAGAAAAAAGACCAGAACAACTTGGTCGCCGCTCTCCATCCTAGCCTGGTATCCTGACCATCGATGCCGCGGGGCAGGCAGGGGGACCAACGGGCTGTCGCGTCTGCCGAGCCAGCAAGGGGGGGAGAAGAGCAAAAGAAAAGAAGAATAAATTCGAAAAGAGCGAAAAAAGGAAATAATTCAAATTTCACCTGACCAATTGGCACACAAAATGGAGGTAAGATTAAGACAACCCGTTCCTTCTTTTATTTTTTTTATTTTATTTTTTTCTCTCTCTTCGCCCTCCTCTTGCTTCACCCCTTGTTCCGCCCCCACCGATGCTCTTTTGAATTTTTGATAGCCAACATTCTCTTGTCGGGTGCGTTCCGCCGCTCCCTCGCTATTGTCGCTGCCGCCGGTAATTTCTCTCTCATTGTGACCCCCGACACGCCTGGTTGACACGTACATGTGACGTACTATGCCTCCTACGACTCACTTCACCGCTCAGCCCCGAATTCTCATTTCTAATCTAGCTCAACCCTTGATTACCTTGGGTTTCATGATATCCCATGGCCGCCCTTCCCACCACCCTCACCAACCCCCCATCAGTAAGAAGCTACCGCCTTGTCGCGAATAGACATGCATAACCATCGAGAGAGCAAATCTCGGTAAGACTTGCGATTCGGGCATTCGGGGGTATTTTTTTTGGTTTGATCACCTACTATGTACCTGTGCGACAGTGGGATCAGCGTGATACATACTCTACTCGCACCTCGCCGTCTCCCATCTTGACTTACAAAGTTCACTCGGTGCAACTTCAAACCCCCTTCAAGAATCCCAATAACCATAACCTACCTGCCCATATCTTTTTTTTTCCTGAGTACGCGACCGATCCGATATCCGACTTTGGCTGCGCCGTCCCATCCCTGCGTGGTTCCCTGTGGCACTCTCGCCTACCTCAAAAGCTGGGTCGGGATTCTAGGGGAAGGGCGGTAACGTCGTTTGCAGGCTGTCCCCCAGCATCCCCCCACCCCTGTGACGAGGCCCAAACGAAGCTTGAACTCCTCACAAGGACAGAGGGGGGTAGCCTGGAAGAGCGAACAACGGAACCCTCCTCATGAGATGAAATGAAGCAACCCTCATAGGGGTTTGAGTGCCTGAGACCTCGATTATTACATAACATCCGACCACTACTAGACAAGCGTCTCGATCTCATATAGCATATCTCGTGATCTGCAGTGACTCCCAATCACCGCGCTGAGCGATTATGCACTCTCGTCTGCGAGGGCGGGATCTGCCGTACGGGGACGGCGAAGAATCGTCCGGGCCCGGAGATTACTTGCGCAGCCCTGCTCAACAGAATCTGACACGGTTGTTTGAACAGAATCAGCAGAGACAGCAGAAGAATGCTGCCGCGAAAGCTCCTGAGCAGACGCCCGAGGGCGCAACCAAAGGCAAGCCGAGATTGCTGCTTATGGGGCAGAGGAGGTAGGTTCTGCAGCCCTCGGAGACTTTGTGGTGGGAGCACGCAGGCTCACCGACGGCAGGAGTGGCAAGTCGTCCATCGCGAGTGTGGTTTTCCACAAGCTGCCGCCGAGCGAGACCTTGTTTCTCGAATCGACGGCTAGGATCCAGAAAGACCAACTACCGTAAGCTGCACAATGAAAAAAAAAAAAAAAAAAAAAAAAACCCTGGGGATGGGTGTGTTTGGGTGTGAAGAAAGCTGACCACAGACCAACACCCCGTCTAGCTCCTTTATGGACTTCCAGGTTTGGGATTTCCCGGGCCAGATCGACATATTCGAAAACCCGACTTTCGACATCGACGCCATGTTTGGGGAGATCGGGGCGCTGATATGGGTCATCGACGCCCAGGATGACTATATGGAGGCCGTGGCACGTCTCAACGTGACGATACTCAACCTGCAGCGGACCTATCCCAACATCAAGATCGAGGTATTCATCCACAAGGTCGATGGCCTGTCAGACGACTACAAGCTGGATATTCAGAGGGACATCACGATCCGGATCCAGGACGAGCTCTCGGACCACGGGTTCGAGAACGCGCCGGTGACGTTCCACTTGACGAGCATCTATAACCACAGCATATTCGAGGCGTTCAGCAAGGTGATACAGAAGCTGATTCCTCGGCTTGGCATACTGGAGGCGATGCTGACCAATCTCTGCCGCACGTGCCGGTTCGAAAAGGCATACCTGTTCGACGTGACGTCCAAGATCTACATCGCGACGGACAGCGCGCCGGCGGACATGACGAGCTACGAGATCTGCTCCGACTATATCGATGTCATTATAGACGTTACAGAAGTCTACGGCAGCTGGCCGCGGTCACAGGCATATCGGCAGGCGCTCGAGGGACCGCCGTGGGAGCAGAAGCTGGAGGACCAGGTGGCGTCCAACTGGGCGGAGAGCTGCATGGTGCTGAGCGACGGGAACAAGCCGCTCATCTTACGCGAGGTGGACAAGTACCTTGCGTTGGTGGCCATCATGAAGGAAGACAGCTACGACAAGATGCCGTTGGTGAATATGAATGTCGAGGTGGTTGTGCAGGGGCTCAAGGACTTTTTCGAGATTACGAAGCCGCGGTAGGTGGTCAGAGAAACTTATCAGGCGAGTTGCCGCTGCCGCTGCCGCAGCAGGTGATGATGTTTTGTACGAATAACGCCGGAAACGACTTGGCAGCGTGCTATATCCAGCTTCTGTAGTTCCCGAGTGTTTCCGTCCCGGCAGACGTGTGCTGTCCAGAGGAACGGGCACAAAATTTGTACATAGAGAGTAGTACTTTGGATTTTGCTTTTTAGTACATGGTCTGCCTGCACGTGCCTCTGCCAACTTTCTTTGTCGGCAGCAAGATGCCGGGCTTGCAGCTGCAGCAGGTGCGTAGCGAGACACTATCTAAAATATCTAGACTACAAGTTACCCCATACTGGGGTTGCCAGTCGATGTGACCCGGAAATAATTAACTAATAGCATTACAACCCCTCTTCAATGTCGGCAGGGCAGGCTTTTTTTTTCTCTCCCTTTTCTCCCTTTTCTCCCACATTCCTGCTGTTAATTGAAAAATAGCCCTTAGCCCTTTCAGAAACCCGGGCAAAAAAGAGAAGGATGCGGCTCACGAACGGGGCAGTTTCACTTGTCGCGCTGGGTGCCGCTCTCGTGGTGGCGACCGACGATGGCGCACAACAACTGGGCCAATTCGCGCTGCAGAAGTTGTTGAAGGATGGGCGGGACGTGTTTGGCGACTACGTTGACGCAGACATGCCTCCTTCCACTTCTTCGTATCCCTCAACGAACTACTACGCGAACTGGATGGCGGGCTTGCCGGACTCGATCCCGCTGAGCCAGCTGAATATCCCGGGCACGCACGACGCGGCGACATGGAACTACACGCAGGAGACGCAGGAGTCGCTGCGGTACGCGACGCGGTGCGACGGGACGGTGCCGGCGGCGGCGCGGGCGTACCGGTGCCAGCGGGCGTCGGTGGCGGAGGCGCTCTCGGCCGGGGTGCGGTTCCTGGACCTCCGGTTCGCGCTCGACCCGGCGGACTCCCGGCTCGTGTTCTGGCACTCGGCGGCGCTGCTGAGCGACACGGCGGGGCTCGAGGACGTGCTCTTCGGCATGTACGCCTGGCTCGAGGCGCACCCGACCGAGGCGCTCGTGCTGAGCCTCCAGTACGAGCGCGGCACCAAGGCGGGCGCGACCTCGGACGCGCGTGTGCAGCGCATGCTCTGGGACGCGCTCGTCGACTCGGCCGCGGCGCGGAGGTACGTCTGGCAGGGGAGGGGCGTCGTCCCCACGCTCGGCGAGGTCAGGGGCAAGATCCTCCTGTTCCGGAGGTTCGACCTCGACGCGCTGAAGCCGGCGAACGACTACGAGGGGAAGATCCCGGGGCTGCACATGAGTCCGACCAAGTGGCTCGATAACAAAGATCCCGGGTTCGAGCTGGTGTATAACGAGACGACGAACGCGACGGCGTATATCGAGGACTACTACTACCCCACGCCGCATCTCACGATCGAGGGCAATATCGAGGCCAAGTGGAAAGTTGTCACTGAGCATTTGCAGAAGGCGGCGCAGGGGGATTACGATAGTCTGTTTGTCACTTTTACTTCGGGCACGCAGTGAGTTTTCCTTTCCCGTTTTTCTCTTTTATATCAGTGATCATCTATAATAGTGATTGACGGAGCCGTCTTTTCGCAACGATATCAAAAAATGAATACAACTGACACACCCTTCCAAAGCGTCGACATCATCCCGCCCGTCTACCCCGAAGTCATGGCTCTCGGCCCCGGAGCCGGGTCCAGTCACACACCCAGGTCCAAGTCCAAGATCAAGACCAAGGCCAAATCTGTAGACGGAATCAACGACCGACTACACGACTTCCTGCAAGGGATGAAGGGGAAGAGGTTAGGCATCGTGGTCATGGATTTTTTTGAGGAGCCGGACGGGTTGATTGATCTCTTGCTTGATTTCTGATGGCATGGCATGACTGTGTTGGGTTATAGGTCATGTTCCGTGTGTGCATCTGGCTTTGGGAGGATCTTGTGTGCCCTCCCCGGTATGTGTAGTGTGGTACAACTGTACTATGAGAAGTATAATATATCTCCCTCTGCGTGTGTGTGCGCGTCTGTTCTTGGAATCACGTTGAAGCAAGCCTCTGCTGGTGGGAAGACCTTTGGTGTAAGTGGTAAACTGCCTTGATGATAACAACTCTGTGTAATAATACTGCAGTAAAGGAACCAGCACAGGCAGAAAAATAGTTGGGGCAAGCGGTTCGAGTCACATCACCATGTCTTTCCATAGCCCCTCCCTCTCATGAGACGGACGGTTTCCGCCGAGACGCGGTGTGGTTCATGGCTTACTCAACAACAACAAGCCGACACGATCCACGGACACGGCAGCGAAACTCAGGAGAGACAAGGAGTATGCAACTAGACCAAGACAGAAAAAAGAAATGGCAAACACACCAATCAGGTAGTGTCACGGCGCAAGAGTCCAGATGTTATAGATATATAGTCTTGTCTCACCCATTTACTCGCCTTAGCCGTCCAAGAACGAAGGGGGTCTTTACAGGATAAGATAGCTAATGAGCATTTTCTAAGGTCTCGTCTCACAGGCTATCTAAGTATCCATCTATACACCCGATCTAGTCTACATGCACATTATTTCGAGCACACACACTTGCTAAAGCACTGATACCGACCAATAACTACCTACTGTGCATTGCAACCACCGGACTCTCCAAAACTCATGTTGCAGGTCCGGGGACCACGTCATTTGTGCATGCTTCGGTAGGTTAGGTTAGGTTAGGCAGGTCGGGTATATACAGACGGGAGACGACACTCTATTTGCATCTTATCGGAACCACGGCCACGGACATGTGACGAGGAGGAGCTCGGCTGCATCTGACGCGCGCGTGCGTGCAGATGGAATAAAGAATGTGAAACTATCGCGCTATAACGCGCACTGTCCTCTGATCATATCTATATGTGGTAATGTTGTGTCTCTGTCGTGATAAATTGGTGGCTTCAGACACTTCACCAACGCAGGAACACATCACGCAAGGCATCGAGTTGTCGGATCCGAGAATGCGCCTTTTCTTACATGGTTCAAATATGTAAGTAGGCATGCATGCAGACTCGGTGACCAGCTCGGGGTTGTGTGTGACCCCTGGACGTACTTGAAAGTACGCAGCCCTATCAGCAACCTGCCCACTGCATCCGAGGGTAAGATGCAAGGAGGTCTTTTTGGTTATAATTCAGATCACAGAGTGCGATCAGTCAGATAGATGGGACAGGGGGCCTTGGGCATGCGGTAGGCACATTTGAGGTGGTGTTGGTAAAACGCATGATGCTGCCTTTTCAGGTCAGATCATGTTCGAGGTTCGGAATTAGAGTGTCGGAAGAGGCGGAGGGAACGAATGACTGTATTCATGACTGACACGTAGGAGAAGGATGCTGGATTTGAGACAGAGACACATGCACAGGCAGAGGAGATACAAATTATTCTAATGCAAAGAAAATTCTGATCTATCTCAATCTTCAACCAACTAGAGATGAAAGCACTGATGCAAGCGGCCTGGTTTCCATCCAATCTTACAAGTCATTATTTGCTAAGGGGCAGAAGCCGGTCGAGAGGAGGATTCTACACACCCCGCCCCCTGCCAGCCAACTAACCTAGAAAATACTTGTTATTTTCAACGCAGTTGTCTGGATCAAATTTCATCGGAAAAATAAGCCGATAACATATTCGAATAGGGCATGTTCTCCAGTCTCTTATAATATTTTTTTGCTGTATGTAAAGTAAATAGAAGCGGTGTTATAAGATAGTCCTATGCAGTTGATATCTGTTGTGTAGGAGGACTGGGGTATGTGTAATTTCCATTTCGGTCGACTTCTGAAGGGGCTCTGGAGCTGACTGTGCGCCAACCTGGGACGAAACGGTGATCGAGATCATATAAAACAAAATCAATGATGACGCCTTGTGGCTGGCGCCAGAAAAAAGCTGGACGTTTGCCCCGACGGGCTGGCTGGACTGCACGCCAAACTGACATCCGGATGGGTGGGTGGAAAGGGCTCTTTCGTCTGTGATTTGTTTGCCAACTCGAACTGCGGTCCCTAAGTGCTTGAAAGGGCAAAACATGTGAAAGAAAAAAAATCTCACAGCAAGGGGGTAAGGGGAATGAGATGCAAGTCAGGATACATTTCCGCTAACCTCGGAGCCAACTAATCATAATGGGCATATAGCCTTACTGTAAGGGTCGGATCATTCCGCGTTCCCGTCTCGCTTCGACATAGCTACCTACATAAGCTTTGCTTTGTAAGTTGTGTGGATTCAAGCTGGAATTGAATTGAGAATTGCCCAAACCCAGACACCACATCAGTAACAATAATACCGGTATAAAGGCACAGGGTACATTGCTTCTTATGGCAGGGAGGAGCTGAAAGTGCCCCCCAAGCGTAGAGCTGCTTCCGTGGGCATGGAAAGGGGGCACGATCCATTGGCACTCTTACCAGCTGGACAGAAGACCAACCTAGGACTGGTTTCTCTCCCTTTTCTTGATTGACTGCTCTTGAAGTGGTTGTCTCCAAAGGACCGTGGGTTGAGTCAACTACCCGACATGATATGATATAAGGTAGTAATGAGGTGCCAGTTCCGTAGGATTACACCAGTACAATGATAGAGCAAAAAAACAAACAGACAGCACATGGCACAGCAGACAACGCGTGCAACAACACCCCATTACCGCTAGGGGGATGTCTTTAATGTGACAGTTCCAATCCCACATATGCTTTGACCTGCTGTTTGCGGTGACAATCCCCACGGGCTCATACTCCTTCCAGGCAAACAAAGTATGACAAGAGAAATAGGCCCAGACCGGGCTGTCTGTTAAAAATTGCTTTGAATGGAAAAACATCGGCGTAGAAAACAAATGAAAAATAAAGAAGGCACCGGGTTGCTGACGTGGATTCATAACATGACGGACCGAAAAGGGATGTACCAAATCGCATTGGGTTGTGAATCAAAGGAATACGAACGGCAAATGCAATAAAAAGCTTAGAATTTGCATAGGTGGGTATTTTAGCGTCGGTAACTGATCGTAGATAGGTAAAGCCGCAACCATCTTCAATGGACAGTTGACCGTTTAACGGTTATTTAGTCTAGAGGTGGGGGGTCACAGAAAAAACTTTGACAACTTGGGCCGCAGAGTGGGAACTCGAGAGAAACTTGAAAGGACCAACATGGAGCCAAGGCCGGCCCTCCTCCTCTCCCCCGACAATTGACCGATCGATAAATGAACGGCTTCGAAGTCGGTCGGGTCTAAGGCCCCAATCGTGGCAGTCCATCTCAGGTATGCACCAGCCCCACACGCCAGATAGGGTATAAACCAGGACCACTCAAGTTTCTAATAAATACTAGCGCAGACTTTGCTCAGATGCAGCCCAAAAGTAAAATTTACAATTACATGAGTGCATCTACAAGTGGTGGCAGTCTGTGGTCAACTTTTTACTTCTAGAATAGTAGTATAAGTACTTATTGAGTACGCAGTGTGCCTATCTCCATAAAATATAAGAAATTGCCTAACAAAATATTTTGAAGTACTTACCTTTACTACTAGTGACCGACCACTACCCCTGTGTGTGTATACCTGGGCTGGAGTTTCAGTCATAAAATGAACTTCATTCCTGAGGCCACTAAATTCCACGCCAACCCAAAGGTATGGTACGTGGTGACTTACAGGGGGGTTCATACCTGATCTCGTGTGTAGTCAGACGGCCCAATCCGTCTGGTAAATGGCTTGTTTCATGTTCAAGCCTCGACCTCTTCCCCTCCCGACTGACGATTCTAGCTCCCAGCTGCTAGGCAGATAGTGTCACAAACTACAAGTAGTGCCGTCTAGTCTAATGACAAGCTTGCGTACAAAAAAGTCGTGGACAGTGGACACCCAACCTTTATGGTACAGATTTGTATTGAGCGGTTGATCCGATCGGGTCCAAGAGCCGCCAAACGATTGGCCTACCTTCTTTTTTCTAGTGCCTAGAGAGGTACATGATCGCGCAGAATTGGAGTGCAAAAACTCGTATTGGTGAGGGGGTTCGAAACCGGGCGGTCTAACGGCACATATTTGCTTGTCCACTTGAGCAGTGGCTGTGTTCAGTTGAAGTTGTCTGTACTGCTGTATCCCGAGCCTCATCAGGAAAGTCGCTCTGGCATAAGGAGTATTATGATGAGGAGTGTTTCGAGTCTGATGAGGGAGCTATATCGAAGGATCACTAGTTCTTGAAAGAGAAGGCAAGGACGGGAACACACACCCATGTGGCATTCGTACTGGATGGAAGGAATTTCGTTACCGTTACAATTTACAACTCGGGGAGGTGGTTACTTGTATTGGCAGGCAGATACCTGTGGCGCCTTTTTGACTGTTGCTAGGAGTGGTAGGCAAGACAGTTGGAGGTTCTCCATTTACCATTCTGTCAAAAGAACAAGATTGATGCTATTCTTAGGTTTCTGGGCTCCTTTCTAAAAAATGCGATGGATATTTTCCGGTATCCGCAAGTGATCAATATATCTAGCTGAGCTGGGAGATTTATTGAGCATCTTGTGGCTCCCTTTTACCAAGTACAAAACAGAATAGACCACACACCTTGCTTCACGTACTCATGTAATGTAATGCACCCCGCGGGTGGGAGAGCTTCGCGTACCTTGCAGCTGAAGACATACTGTAAGCTCTTGACGCTGGGAAAGTGCGGAATACTACATGGCGGTGATTGGTCAGTTTACCCACAATATGTTTCATCTCTACCAATCAACAGACCCTTTGTTGATATCAGCGTTGGTGTTGATGAGGAAAGCATTTATGATTGGTGGTGGGGCGATTCGCTTCCCATGAGGTTTCAACCTTGAACCCTTCAATCTGAACGAATTTTGTCAATACCTAAGTACATAATGTACCGGCCGTTCTGTTTACCTGATTTGTATCAGGTCACAATTTCCATGGCCATTCTCTTTGTTGTCTTATGAAATAGTACAGACAAGGTAGGCAGACACGTAGCAACGCAACTGTACGCTATGGAAGTGATTTGTAGGGCATGCTTAACCGGTCACACATATTAAACTTCAAGTCCTTGACCACGTGTACATGCTATCAGTACTTTACCGGCCCTAACCTCGATAGAGCTTAATGGCCCGACTAGGTAAGTGCAGGTGGTTTTTTGCATCGGTTCGTTCCGGATAATCCGAATTAGCCCCGCCTTGTCAGGTACGCGCTCTCCTCTCCATCAGGAAATCTGTTCCTGCAGCTTGCAGCCAAAGGGGGTCTCTAGACTGTCTCAGCTTGCGCCACTACCAAGATTTGTTTCTCCCAACTATTCTCACACTATCGAGTCATGTCATCACTTCTAGGAAACACTGCGCCTCTCTGCTCGTGCGTACCCACCCAATTACCCCGTAAAAAACAAACAGTTTGTGAAGTTACAGAATACTTGCTGTGCACATTAACGACAAGCGGTGCCTGTTTGTCTGAGAAAGCACAGGATCCCCGGACGATACTTTATACCATGTGTCACCTTCTCTTTTCCATTTCGCCCAGGGATGCTGTGGAATGCAGTGGGTTGGTACGGCATGGGTTCTTAACGAAGACAAGGAAAAAAAAAAGAAAACAATTGGGTCGAGAGTCTGGCCCGGGGATATCTGGGCCCCCTTGTCCCACCTGGGCTGCCACCTCATCCACTTCATGGACAAGTTACAACCCACCACCCCACCCCTGCATCTACATCTGCATGCCTCTGTCGTGGGTGTCGTCGATGGTCGACGTGTACATGCAGATGAGCGTCTCCGGCGTCAAGCCAGTGGCACTACCGCCGACAGGTCCATCCTTGTCTAGAGACTCTAGACGGACAGCGCTTATGGATCCGGGGGGCTGATAGTAGAGTATGATATTAATATCGGGCGCTCCCACCTTCGTGCCGATCCCCTTCTCTCCTCTCCTCCTGCTGTTACTCCCCTTCACCGCGTTCTTCGTGAAGACCTCGTCGTGTGTGTGTGTCGGCAGTGCTGCCCCTTACGATCCTTTTCTCTTGTCCCATAGTTCATACAAACGCTCTGCCGGCTCAGTCCTTCTCTTTGTTGTACCTTCTTTATCGTGTTGGCCAGCCACACCCTGACAAAACATCGACCCCTGATTTATGACCTGCCATATCCCTGGTGCGATCTAGCTTGTCGAGATACCCCCTAACACTTTCTTCGCTGCTCCGGTAACAGCGCCTACAAGAACCCTGCAACAAACTTCTATACTCTCCTTCACAACAAACAAGTGATCAAGACGTTGACTCCGTCCCTTCCCAGTACACTTGAACAGAACAGGCCTCGTCCTTTCCCCGGTCACGTTTTCGAGAAACATCGAAAATGAAGTTCACTCACTCTGCCCTACTGGCCGCCTTGGCCTCGATGGCCTCGGCCAAGGACAGCCGCACCTTTGCTGTTCTCCGCTTCAACGGAGACCAGTTTTTGACTGAGGGCCCCATCGACCCCGTCGTCAGCCCTGGCCGGCAGTCCACTCACTACCACACCGTCATGGGAGGAAGCAACTTCGGCGCCACAGTCGACGGCACTACCCTGTCTGATTCCCAGTGCACGACGGCCAAGATCAAGAATGACAAGAGCAACTACTGGGTCCCCGGTCTGTTCTTCCAGGATCCCAAGTCCGGCCAGTTCCAGAAGGTGCCGCTGTACTACATGAACGTATACTACTTCTTCGAGCCCACCGACGACGAGATCAAGGCATTCCCTCTTGGACTGAAGATGCTGGCTGGCGATGCCCAGACGAGGTCGCCTCCTGCCTCGGGCGGCGCCCTCAACCTCGACCCTGACAATGGAACGCCCATCAATGCTGTGCAGTGGACGTGCCCGCGCCAGAACTACGACGTCCCTTCGTACCCCGTCGACTCGGACGGCAGCATGGGTGGCCAGGTGGATCCCCATAACGAGGGATCTGGCACGGGCTTCCCCTTCCAGCGCTGCGACGGCACATACTCGCCCCTGCGCATGGACATCCACTTCCCGTCATGCTACAACCCCGAGGCCGGCCTCGACGACTACAAGAACAACATGAAGTACCCGTCCAACGTCAACAACAAGCAGAACTGCCCCAAGGGCTGGATCCACGTGCCGCACATCTTCTTCGAGGTGTACTGGAACACGCCCCTGTTTGACGACAAGTGGACTCCCGATGGAAAGTCGCAGCCTTTCGTCCTCTCCACTGGCGACGCTACCGGCTACTCCTCTCATGGTGACTTCGTCTCCGGCTGGGACGAGAATACCCTGCAGACCATCATCGACTCTTGCAATGCTGGCTCTAGCGGTATGGATCTTTGCCCTCAGATCCCCGGCGGCCTGAACGACGACAACGACTGCAAGGTCGATCCCGTATTCGGCAAAGTCCTGCCCGTGAACGAGTTTTTGGATGAGCTCCCAATCGTCGGCAAGAACATCACCGGCTGGGGCAAAGGGGGCGTCGATGGCGAGCCTGCTCCCTCATACCCTCAGGCGTCTCAGACGTACAAGGCTCAACCTTCTCCTTCCAAGACAAACCCGAAAGAGCAGCAGGCCACCACCTACAAGGCAAACCCCGTCCCAGTTTCCGTTGGCCAAGGCAATGCGCCCGCTCCCGCTCCCGCGCCTACAGCTCCCGCCTCGCCCCCGGCTGATGGGAACATCGATGGCGGAGTCCTCACCGTCTACGACTGGGTAACTGTCACGAAGACAATGACTATCGCGTCTGCCGAGGCGTCGCCCCTACACCGCCGAGCTCCCAAGTTCTCCCACGGCCATCACCACAGGCACTTGGGCAGTTTCCATGGTCGCCGCCGCTAAGGGGGAACCGATGGTAAAAACGAAAAACTACTTCGATTCTTGTTCATCTTTTTTTTTTCGAGTTAAGACTTGGGGAGACCCACGAGCCTCCAGGGAGGGAAAATTCACCTTTTATCCACGATGCTATGATACGAAAAAGAACCACTTTTCACTTCTCTTCTTTAGGAGAATAACCATGGTGCATACATGCATGAGCAGTACCATTGATTTTGGGCGGTTTGGATTCATTACAAGTCGTTGCGTTTATACCCTGCTTTTCTCTTTTTTGACAGATTAGCAAGAGGTATTCTTCTTCCATTCCTCTGTATATACTTATCTTTGATACCATACTTTTGGAACCACGAGATTCTGAATACAAGTGGCCATTTTTGAACAAAATTGGTTCATTATCTGATCGTCAATGTGAGCTTAGTCTATGTTTCTTTCCTCGCGTCTGGAGATGTTGTCCTGCTGCTGGCCATCGTCATCGGGACGGACTAAAGACAACCAGGGAAACCGCAAGCCATGGGACAGTGATTGTTTATTTGTTACCAGAAGCTGTTTGTTTGCTGTAAACAACCCTTGCAATTTGTACAGGTCGGTGCTGCGGAGTTCTTTAGGTTAGCAATCATTCGCTCTCCTTTTCTATAATGTCGGTATTCCACATCATCTCATAATCACCGGCAGGGTGATAGACACCGGAGATATGAAGTATGTTACATTTTCCATCTGTCGGTTTGGGCCCTGGCTTAACTAATCATCGAAACCGTCCCAGCTATCATCAGCGCCATCCTCTACTACTTCCACCTTTCTTTCCTCTTCTTGTATAGTCTCCTGCTTTTCCTTTCTCTTGCCCTTTTTCTTCCCTCTCTTATTTCCCGCTATCGATCCCACTTTTACAGTAGTCTCGTGATCTCCAGTTTCGGCGCGCGCTTCCTCCTTTTCTTCCTCTGCAGAAGCAGCAGAAGGATCCCTCACGAAAGCAGCGACGAAAAAGCCCATGACCCCCCTGCCGTCGTCTTTGTACGAGCGGATACATGCCTCCGCGACCTCCTCGAAGTTCACCTTCCAAAGAGAATGAGGATTAGCATGATCGACGACGAGCTTCTCGTCGCCCCTGACGGGCCACTCCCTCATGCCGTTGACCTGTTCCTCCCTCCTGAGGACACGCCACCCTCTCTTTCTTGCAACCTCAGAGGCGAGCACTCTGAGCACGACCCCTTCGTTCTCTTCGCCGTGTACCGAACAGGTCGAGTACGTGACGCGACGCGCCGAGGGGAAGGAGAGGGCGTGGAGCAGGAGGGTGAGCTGGAACTGCGACAGCGCTTCCAGACGCTCGTGAAGCTCCTTGGGCGAGTTGACGACGAGTTCTTTGCCGTCGTCGTCAACTAGGATTTCTTCTTTCTCGTTCTCCTTCTTTTTCTTCTTGTTGCCCCCGCCTTCGTCATCTCCGTTCGTCGTAGCATTAGTCTCCCGTTTCCGCTTGCGGTTCGGAGTTTTCGTATCTGCGGATGTCTGGGTGCCAGATTCCGGTAGATGGATAGTCGGCATGGCGTCTCTGCCCACGATGCCGCTGCCCGAGCAGCTCGGGTCGAGGAGCAGCGCGCCGACGTCTTTGTAGAGCGGGGATTTGGGGTCGACTTTGAGGAAGTCTTGCCCGGGGTTCAGCGTCGTGACGGCGTCTGCGCCGGCCAACTTCACCATCTTCTCCAGTGTCTTGGCGCGATACGGGTCCTTCTCGAAGGCGTACACTTTCCTTGGTTCTCCCACGGATGATTGCAGCATCACCAGGGAGGCCACGTGTGTGGTCTTGTTCCCTGGGGCCGCGCACGAGTCGATGACGTCGCCGTCTTCGGGCCCGGGGTCTAGGAGGTACGCGGGGAAGCAGGAGGCCTTGTCCTGGATGATGACGGCGCCGGAGGCATAGGCGCGCGTTTTGGTGATCTCGAATAGGGGCGAGAGGCCCAGGAGGTTGGGGATGTGCTCGTCCACGTAGTACGCCTTCCCCGTCGTCGACCTGATGACGTCGTCGAGGTTCGTCACCTGCTCGAAGTCCTTGAAGGTGGTGTCCAGCTGCTCCCGCAGGGTCGTCTTGATGGTGTTGACCCTCACCCAGCGGGGATGCGCTCCGGCCTCCACAAGGGACTCGACGGCGACGAGCTGCCGCAGCGCGTCAATGGAGCCGACTTTCCGGCGCAGACGCGCCCGCGTCAGCTCAGAGGTGAGACGGGCCTTGTGCCGCTCGATGGCGATCCTCAGCCCGTGCGAGGCGGGCAGTGCGATGCCCTTCTTCGCCAGGAGGAAGTCATGGACAAGTAGGAGGGCCAGCACCGGGGTGAGCTTATGGTAGAATTGTTTCATTAGCAAAATGGGTTTTTTCTTATAAGAGAATATTATAGGACATACCTTCCGCTCATGTCGAAGGAGCTCTGAGTTATCGACGACCTCCTTCAGGACGGAGCTCCACTTGCAGGTTTCCGATGCCAGGGCATAGACAGTCTGGGGAGGCGACTTGAGTTTCTTGACGTTACTGAAGATGCGAGTCTTCAGGTTCCCGCCCGACGGTGATGCCGACAGGACGTCAGCTGTCTCATGATACAGAGACATGTGGAATAGGGGCCGTCCTGCCTTACCCGGGGGTTGCTGGAAGCCGAGCCGAGCGAACTTGATCTTTGGCTTTCATTGTGTACCAGGTAATTTTTGTAAGACGATAAGGAGGTACTTCGATACAACTTCACAGTGTGGCTCGTGTAGGGAACTGTACCTTGCAGGCCAACTAACCTCAATAGTTACACACCCTAAAAATGAATACTTCTTCCTTGCTTTATGCAATACGTCTTACCTACATACTTTGCTGACTGGCGGCCTCACTTGCTGCTACCAAGAGCTTATGGGATGACATCATCCGCGCCCAGGCCTTTGACGTGCCTGGTAAATCTAGATTGGCCAGGCTGGTTCTAAAAAGGAACTCATCATCCTTTCAGAATCTCACATGTGTCACAACATCACCAGCAACTCGAATGCACAGGAGCTTTCTTTGTTCTTGTTGGTTTTCTTTTACCCTTGATTTCGTACCGCCCACTAAGGAACGTCGCGTTACAGGATGAAAGTGTCGATTTGTCAAGGGATGAATGAATGATTGCTTGTAGGACTCGGGATGCGGGTCTTACATTCTGATCTCTGTGACTGTGCTACCATCCCTCAATTTGGAGGTGGAATTGTTTGCAGACAGGACGGCTTTCACTTTGCAGCCAAAAACGAGGCAAGGAGGGATCCTAGCTACTTTGGTCATATTTATTCGTTTCAATTGTGTGCGGGAGACTGCTTTCTGTGGCTGCTTCCGATAGTACAACTTTCCCGGTAGTCCGGCGTGCATGCTGAGTCTGCACTGAGGCAGGCGCTCGAGCAGGCAGAGCTGCACAATTTGTCAATACTGTGTCAACTATCTCATACCAAGTCTGGGAGTGGTGTTCCGGCCGATTCCCGAACCCACCGAGCTGGCCGTTGAAGGTCTTGGCTTGCACATCCATCGGTGCGGGCTGCGTCAAGATGTCCAAGTCGAACCTGTTGGGTCTCTCTCTCCAAAGCTGGAATGTGACTCTGCGTGCCGTTTTCCCGGGCCGCCCCCATGATACAACCCCCTGTCTAGACGACTAGGTAAAATTTTCATCTTCAAAACGGCAACTCTCAGGCTGGAGGCCGCTGGACGTTTCTCAAGACTGGAGGGAACTACCAACTGCTTGACCCGAATGCCACCAAATCATGGAACTCTAATAAGGTGAGAAGAGGGGATTTCCTCCTCTTATTCTGTGGTAGGCCATCCTCTGGTGCTTGGTAGTGTAAAACCCTGATGCCCATTTGGCAGCAGAGAGAGGCCTTGGTGTTTCCACCTCTCGGAGAAGCGAGCTGCTTGGCCACATGCTAGTTCCCATGCCCAGCGGCTGTCTTACCCATTATGATCTCATTGGGCCGAACCTTGAGTTGTGCATGCTTTATGTAACCCCCCGATATAATCGAAAATGCTCGCGGCTCAAGGGATGTTGAAAGCTATCTCTCCTAGAGATACCTATATACTACCTATGTTTGTATACTGCTGTATATTGCAGTGACAGGACCTGCTGCCTTCCAAGACTCTGTTCCCATGAAGGACTCCGCACTGTCCTTACACTTATCTTCGAATCTGGGACAAGACACAAGCCCCCAGATCCAAGACCCAAAATGGCACGATTCTGTAGACAGTGCAGCTTAGCACCAATAGATCTGCTAGGGCTGTCACTACACCGTTGAAAATTACACAGTAGCGCGCTTAAAGTTCTCTGGGCAAAAGATTCTCCAAGGTAGCGTGTTAAAGTCCACGTGAAAAGGCCGAACGGTTAATGTGTTGTCTGTATAATAGCATCTCCCTTATAGCTGTATACACTTCGCTTCTTGATGCCACGGTCTTGTGTTAGGTATTCCTGTATATAGCGGTACAAATAGCCTGGAGACAGAAAGTCTTTTGAAGTAAAGCTAGGTTAGTTTGTTTGGGCTTGAGGTCTAGATACTCAACGTGTGATCCTAAAGAGATGGAAACATTCAGCAGTTTGCTTCGAGGCACAGAGTGATAGGAGGAGAGAGAAATACTATGTAGACAAACGCTCCTGCTATTTAAGTAAGCATGTATACACAGAATTGGGCAGGGGTCGGGATTGAAAAGTGATCTAGTCTAACCTATACTGGCACAGCAGTCAGTACCTAGCTCGGCCTACAGGTGCCTGCCGCCCGTTGAGCTGTCCTTGCAGGGTCGTGGAAGTCGTTGGATTCCTTCAACTCCTCTCTGCTGTTTCATACTCGATCTTCCCGTGTACATAAAATTAACCTTAGACCATAATCTATCAGATACCTACCCTGCCGAGCAGGTAATGGCGATATTGCTATAGTGGCAAGCTACTGTAATCCATCCGCGAGTCACCTACTAAGAATTGATCAATCCCGACCTCTCAGCTATCTCTTGCGACCTACAGCAGTACAGCTGTACTCCGTACCTACTTACCCAACCGAGCGACTACCGAACACTGTTTGTGTACTGGGGTGTGAACCTAGGCTATCTGCTTTCCACCCTCCTCTCACCAACACGTTTTCCAGTGTCTTGGCCGGGTGACACGACAACGATATCTGGCCGCTCCGTACTCGATTTGGCCGTTTCCAACCCGCGTTGCGGAGCCGACCGTGCGGGCGTTGACCAGCGATTAACAGGGGCAACACGGTGCGCCGTTACCATCTCGAACCAAGATCGGTGCCGAACGACCGCCCACCACGAGTCTTCCCCCAAAATGCTACAGGGGGGCTGGTCTTCCCACAAGTGATGATTCCCGGCTTTGCAGAGGTGATTCAGCTTTCCGTCACCTATACCTCTTCGCCCCTCGTAGGGCTGGCACGCATATCTTACGCCTCCAAGCCGGCTCAGTTCAGATGACCCCCTCCTCGCACCCCTCACAGTCGCCGGCAGATCGTGCCACGCCAACAGCCTCCCGCCCCCGGGCTTCAAGTTCGGTCGAAACTAGCCATGCCAACAAAAAAGATGGACAGCCAGCCGAGACCGACGCCGTCGTGTCTCCCGACGCGCACAGCGATGAGGAGGAGGAAGATGCCGTCAAGCCATCCGTCTCGCCGAGTTCTGCGCCGTCCGCTCCTCCACAGCAGCGCCGTCGTGTGACACGCGCTTGCGATGAATGTCGTCGGAAGAAGATCAAGTGCGACGGGAAGCAGCCTTGTGAACACTGCCAGATCTACAGCTATGGTAAGATCAGTCCGCTGATATCCCTTTCTTCGGCTCTCGAATTGCTCACCGGTTTTCCAGAATGCACCTATGATAAGCCATCCAATAGGAGAAGAAATCCGGCGCCCCAGTATATAGAGGCGTTGGAGAACAAGCTCTCGCGCGCTGAGAAGCTGCTTCGCCAGTTCATGCCCGATGTCGATCTCAGTGACCCTGATTTAGACCCCAGTATTCAGCAGGAATTCCGCATGCGCGAACAGGCGAGACAAGCGAGACTGCACGCGCTTACTGCCCAGACCCAGAAGAAGGACCAATCGAAGCCGTCGACGTCTGATAGTCAACTGCAGTCGATGCTCTCGGGCATGGGCCAGCTTGATCTCAATGAGAGCGGCGGCTATGATTTTCACGGCACGTCGTCCGGCTCCATCTTTTTCAAGCACCTGAAGAAACACTTCCGAGCCATTTTAGGCAAGGATTATCAAATACCGTTCATGCCGCGACCCCCCCGGCCTTCGGCCGTATTAAGCCTCGATCCCCCGAGGCGGACTCCGTCTTCCCCGTGGGACCCTCCGCCTACTCCGGCGTACAGTCTACCGCCGAAACAGCGCGCCATTGCCCTGTGCTCCGAATCCCTAGATAATGCTACCTGCCTGCTGCGGATCGTCCACAAACCATCTTTTTACGCCATGTTGGATTCGCTGTACGAGAAGTCGCCCGACGAGTACAGGACCGAGGACAGGAGAAACCTGGCGCTCGCATACTCGGCCATGGCGCTTGGCTGCATGTACAACGTGCCCGAGGACAGAATACCTGGGTCGTCTCCCTACCAGATCGCCGTCGATGAAGCGTAAAGAATGCCTCGTCCCCATACATGCCAGTCGCGCAGAGACAAGCTAACACGTACTCTCAGGCTCACATACTACACATCGGCCAGGTCCCTGATACAGGATATCACCGATTGCCAGGATCTGACATCACTGCAGGCCCTGCTCTTTGTCATCCTGTTCTTACAGTCCATATCGAGCCTAAGTACCTGTTATGGTTTCGTCGGTATTGCGCTGCGGTCCGCTCTGAGGATGGGCCTGCACCGCCATTTCCCTCGCCTTAAACTGGACCCGATTGAGGCCGAAACGAGGCGGAGGGTGTTTTACATCTGCCGTCAGATGGACACATATGTCTCGGCATTACTAGGATTCCCCCTGCTGCTGAACGATGACGATATTGACCAGTTGCTGCCCACTCCTGTGGACGACCAGTTCATCACCAGAGAAGGGATCAACACTCCGCCAGCCGGAACTCCTTCGTACATTGAGGCTTTCAATGCTCACGTGAAGTTGATGGACCTGTTGAGCAAAGTGGTCAAGCATATATATCCGTTGAAGCGGGCCGACCCGAAAGCGACAGACGTGGACGAGTCGCAGTCGTCCTACATGATCAGCTACGCGCGGATAAAGGAGTTGGAAGAGGAGCTTCAGCAGTGGAACGAGCAGTTGCCCGACACCTGGCGGCCGAATCCCGAGGGCCCCGTCGAAGTCGTCCGGTAAGGTGTCTCTCTGTGGCCTTGAACAAGCCGGGACCGAGGGCTAACTCTGATATTCTAACACTAGTATCCGAAACTTGCTCCGATTTGCGTTCGCCCATGTCCAAATGGTTCTCTACCGACCCTTTCTTCATTATGTCTCTCCACGCTTCTGCGAGGGCAAAGAGATCAGCGAGCGCGCCTACGCATGCGGGGCCGCCTACATCACCGTCGCCCGCAACATTGTTCACATTGGAACCGAGATGAGGAAGCAGGTGTCGCTCGTCGGGCCATATTGGTTTACGCTCTTTTCTGAATTCTTTGCCATCGTCTCCTTGGTGTTCTTTGTCTTGGAAAACCACGACAAGCCGGGTGCCAAGGAGATATTGGCAGATGCCGTAGCGGGGAAGAACACGATAGCCGAGCTCGCACCGAAAAGCATGGTTGCAGAAAGGATCGCGAATAATTTGGAAGTGAGTTTCTCTCCCCTCGGCCTGCCATGCGCTCCAGAAGTCGGCCAACTGACCTGTTCCAGACTCTTTTTGAGCAATTGCCGGACAAACTCAGAGGCGCGGACTGGCAGGCGGTGCCCAGCAAGAAGCGGCGGGGGAACCTTAGTTCGTCGTCAGGGTCGGCTCGACGTCCTTCCAAGACTCCCAGCTTGACAAAGGCCATTTCAGCAAAGCTGCCGAAGCGCTCGGCCGCGCCGGTAGCCCACCGTACTCCCTTTATTCCCGAGCACGTATCTAGCCCGGAGTTTGGTCCGCTCTTGGGCCAATACCAATTCCCACCCGGTTTCACGGCAGCGCCGCAAGACAGCATGGTTGCCGCGAGCTTGGGGGAAGCCAGTCAAGCCGAGCTCCAATCCGCCCCGCCAGGAGCGGCCCAGCAGATCCACCGGCTCGACGCCATGATGTTTCCGTCGGACGACCCCCTGGCCTACCCCTATCAAGCACGGGCCGACTTTGGTATGCACAATTCCGGACTCCACCCCGCGGCCAACCCGGGAGACATGCTCCAACACGATCCGTCGGCGTTTTTTGTACCGCAGTCGTACGATGGGATAGAAGGCCACCTGCTAGGGCCGCTACCGCCGTACTTGCTGCAGCCCCAGGGACAGCCGGGGATGCAATTCCCGGAGCAGATGTACCTGGGGCCGATGCTCCCATCGCAGCATGCGCATAGGCCTCAACCGAGGCCTGAGCAGCACCAGCAACAGCACCAGCAACAGCACCAGCAACAGCACCAGCAACCGCAACAGCAACAACAGTCAAGTGAATACGGTGACGTGATGGTGAACACTTCTTGGCAAAACATGTTTCAACATGGGATGGAGTAGCAGCGGTGCAATGGTACAAAAGAGAAGAAAGCTCATTTTATGCCCACCGACCGTTTGGCTACACTACATCCCGGATATCAGTGGTTATTTTGGATACTTCACACAACTTGGCGATAGAACAGCATTCTAAGTTTTGTATATATTTCTCGTGATTCCCCATGAACCAATTAGTCACTAGCGAGTTGTGAATCCGGAGTGGCTACCCAGGCGAATTAGAGTCCTGTTAGAATATGGGAGTGTTTGACTACTTGGCAGGCCTGGAGTGCTATTATTCTTTCTCCCTGAAGCCAGGGTAGGGAAAGGTGGTGCTGTTGGTAAACCATATTTTGGCTGACTGGAAGAGGGACGGGGGTTGAGTCAAACATATAATGACCTAATTTAATCAAGAGGGTTTAGGTTAACTTTACATATGTATCTCTGGACCAGAGTTGAGGTAATACCAAGTATACAAGTCCCACATGTGAACCCCTTGTCCGTTCAGATTTAGAAACACGTGGCGGATTAAGTAATCGTACCTGACCTTAATTAAGCAGGGAAGCTACCTTGGTACTATTTCATCTGACCACAGACGACAGCGAGACAAAGTGAATTAATTAGATTCACAATTCTTTCTGACAGCGACAGCCCAACTCCTGGTTCCGTACCCGGAGGTGACTGAAGAGACATGGAGGCCGTCGACTTTGAGCACGACCTCGTGCTGGAAGACGAGTTTGACGCTCTGTAAGCGTTCTCCGTCCGTGATAGATCGCTGGCTGTCTTCGGTGCTGTCGCTCTAACCATTGGCTTCCTTGCCTGCCGCTGTTTACAGGACCATTGCCGTTGAGAACAAGCAGGCAGAACAGGAATTGGCCCAGAAATATCCCGGTGTGTGACCGTTCCACCCTCTTCAGACTCTCCCCGGGTCTCTTACTCGAATTGATACGAGGGACTGACGGCCCTCTTTCTTAGCTAAGCGCCATGCTCGGCGGGTGGCTCGGAAATTGGGCGTGGTTAAGGGCCTCATCTATCTCGCAGGTCAGAAGGAGATGTACTGGGAGGACTCAGATCAGGGGCCACCGTTCAGACAGCGCCGATAGTAAGTCGAAGCGGATTCTGAGCTTTTGAATTAATTACCTTCTGACACATCATATCGCAGCTTCTACTACCTGTCGGGAGCCGATTTTGCCGGCTGCACTGTCACCTATGACATTGAGAAGGACTGGTTGACGCTCTGGATTCCGCATTCCGATCCCGCCGCGATCCTCTGGTTCGGGAAGACTCCGTCTGCGAAGGACTGTCTTGCCCGGTACGACGTGCACGAGGTGAGGTACGTCGAGGAGCTGAAGGAGTATATTCGGGACCTGCGTGGCACCATGGTGTACGCGCTAGGCATCGATATCAATCTCCAACAACTCCTATTGGAGCCCCCGTGTGCGATGGGGAAAACCTTCGACACGACGCGCCTCCGGCCGGCCATGGACAGGGCGCGAGTGATCAAGACTGGCTACGAGATCGCCATGATAAGAAAGGCCAACGCGGTGTCCTCGGCGGCACATAGGCTAGTCGCCGAGAGGATCGGCGCCATGGTCAACGAGTGCCAGCTCGAGGGCGCCTTCCTCGGCAGCTGCGTGGCGCAGAACGCGCACGCGCAGGCGTACCCGGTCATCGCCGGCTCTGGCGCCAACGCGTCGACGCTTCACTACGACGCCAACAACGAGTACCTCGCGGGCCGCCAGCTCGTCGTCCTGGACGCGGGCGCCGAGTGGGCATGCTACGCCAGCGACGTCACGCGCACTCTGCCCATCGCCCGCGCCACCTTCTCGCCCGAGGCCAGGGCGATCTACGACCTCGTGCACAGGATGCAGGAGGAGTGTATCGAGCGCGTGCGCCCCGGGGCCGTGTTTCGGGACTTGCATCTGCATGCTTCGCGTGTTGCTGTCGAGGGGTTGCTGGAGCTGGGCATGTGAGTAATAACCACACCCTACTTACCTACCTCCTAACTCGGATCTGGGCGGAAAGTGAAAAATAAATATGCGCGGGTAATCAAAGGGAGAGAAGGACTACGCTGACATCCGACCACAAAAAAACAAAGCTTACACAACGGCACCGTCGAGGAAATATACAAATCAGGAGTCGTCGGCTTGTTCTTCCCGCATGGGCTCGGTCACCACGTCGGTTTAGATGTTCACGAGTGAGCCTTTACCCCCCCTAATTCTCCTACCACTGTCCTCTTCCTCTTTTACTACAGTACCGCAGCTTGTCTCTTTTTTTCTTAGACCCTTTGAAGGTCTTCTAACTTAACCATTAAATATCTTTTCCTCTTTTCTAGCGTCCAAAGCAAGGGTCTCCTCCACTCCTCTGTGAGCAGCAGCAGCGGGCTGCAACCCGGGAAGCAAAAACAAAAGCGGCACTTCGCCGGCATAGCCGCGCTACGAAGCATGCTCGAAGCAGAAGGAGAATCCAAGACGGAGGACACAAACAGGAACCAGCTCCGCACCAACATGGTTGTGACCATCGAGCCCGGCATCTACTTCTGCAGACCGTATATCGAGAGTCATTTTACGGAGGACGAGGACGAGGAGGAGATGGTAGTGGCAGTCAAGAGGTATGTAAACCTCGACGTGCTCGAGGGCTATTACCCCGTCGGAGGCGTCAGGGTCGAGGACTGCATCCGCGTCACCGCGGACGGATACGAGAACCTGACGACGGCGCCCAAGGGAGAGGAGTTGCTTAGGCTCGTCGGGGTATGTTGAAATAAGTTATAAGCGAGCAGATAAACTAGCACATAGGATCCAGCTCGGTATGGCTGTGTCATTTCATAGCGTTTTTGGGGGGATCTAAATTTACTGACTCCCTACGCTACCCATTTGTCTAAATGTTGTGATTTCGTTTTGGAGGAATGATAAAGCACCATCCTCCTGAGACATATATATCGGTGTATATGATTTTATATATGTAGGTTAAGGTTGATAAGCTCATGAGTTTCGTAATAGACATTGCTCCTATACAATGTGATATCATACCATGAAAAGCGTAACGCAACATGAAATACGCATGCCCCTCTAAAGCTGGAATCGAGTTTTGCTGCAATTGAGATGTTTACCAACGTTTCTCTTTATTTCGTCTTCTGCTTGTTATTTCTTTTTCTCATTCATTCATCCGACTGTGAGGCTGCACTCGGTCATTCCTCCCCACTTTAACCACAGTCCCTTATGTTCACGGCTCATGCGGATGCCCCTATAGATACTTCTTGGGCAGGGTCTTCTTGCGCTCGTAGTAGACATAGCCGGCCACAAGGACGAACTGGCTGCCGATGATGACAAAGATGAGCTTGCCATGACCGGGAGCGGCCTGCGTGGCCTGCGTGGCGACGTGCTCGAGCATGCTGCCGTGCGTGGTGCTGATGGACCGCTTGATGTTGTTCTCCGACTGGCTGACCTTGTTGTTGAGGTCGTTCTTGACCGCCTGGAGGTCGTGCTGCAGCTTGGTGACCTCGTTGACGATGTGGTCGAGCCGGTCGATCCGGTCGAGTCTGAACAGGGCCTGCTTCAGCTCGCTGATCAGCTGCGACGTCTCCTCGTGCCGCTTCTCCGCCTGCGTGCCCTGGTTGGCCACCTGCCGGAAGATGGTGGAGAGGTGGTGGTTCACGCTCTGCAGCCGGTTGTGCAGGTCCGCGAACTGAGCCTTGGAGCTCGTGATTGTGTCCGGCGAGGCGTCGGCAATGTCGTCGTCGAAGCCGCCGTTGTTGTTGTTGTTGTTGTTGTTGTTGTCGGACCTGGCAGCTTTCTGGTTGTTGTTATTGTAACTGGTGCTCCGGCCGTAGCTGGTCTGTGCCTTGGCTTGGCTCTGGTCTTGCGCTTGGTAGCGCTGCTGCTGGTAGGACTCGGATGCCTGCTGCCCGTCCGCTTTGGCGTGGATGTCCTCGGTCATGACGACCATCTTGAAGAGCTCGAAGGAATCCGGGTTGTCGGCCGAAGCGGCGGTGATGCCGAACTGGTTGCCCGGAGGCATGGTGATCTGGTCGCTCTCGAAGCATAGCCGGCCGTCAATCTCCACCTTGAAGGTTGTAGAGGTTTGGCGCAGCTTGAGCTGGGAGGGGCGGCCTAGGTTGCGGTAGGGATAGTTGCAGTGGGCGAAGGCAAGGCTGTCCACGCTGTGGTGCGTCCGGTAGTCGATGGTCCCGTCGTTCAGGAAGCCCCTGATCATACCGCCGGACCCGCCGTGCTGGTTGATGACGAGGGCCAGACCGTCGAAGCGGCCGACGGTGTATATGCTAGACGAGCCGACGTCTTGGGATCCGCCCTTGGCTAGCCAGATGTTGAGATTCCCGCCGCCCCTGTCTGGCCCGTTGGTGCGGAAATCGACATCGGCCACCCATTGGCGGTACTGGTTCGGCTGGTTGGCCCATACGGCGGCGCGAGCGTTACCGGGCGCAGGTGGCGTGAGTATGATTCGGTTCGACAGCACTTCGGGCGTGTTCGGTGTGCCTTGGACAGAAAAGCCGGGCACGCTGGCTTCTCCGTGGTCATTTATCCTGCCGAGAGAAATCTGTCTTAGCAGGCGGCTCTACCTTCCTCCTGTATGCCCGGGTCCAAGATACTTACCGCCCGGTGTGGCCAAAGCTTAGCTCACTGACGAGGAATTGGGCTTGTGCGGCAACAGCGCCGATGTTAGCTAGCCCGAAGGCGAGTATAGAGGGCTGCGCGAAGCGCATCTTGCGAGTGGCACAAGCTATAACCGCCTGCGGGCCTTGGTTAAGTAGGTTAACCTAGGTATACACCAAAAGAGAGGCCAAATCACCGACACAAACAGCATACAGGTCGGGCAGGGGAACAACAGATAGTCCTGTCGCAAAGCCTAGACTAAAATTGGCCCGATATAGAAAATAATTGTGTATATTCGTCAAAGGTATTGTGCTGTTGGGTGTTCTCAGACTGGACCCTTGTTTGGGATTACATGACCACCTGGGCAGCTTCGTGCTAACTTCAGCTTTGTTTTAAAGTTGGGGTTTTGGAGGAGGGACTTGGAGAGCTGGAGAGGACACTTTGCAGCAACGCATTAACCTAGGCAGGTCCCCCAAGTGTGGAGTTTTTCCCCGGAGCCAGACGACGAAGCTAACACAGCTAAAAACCTACACAGTACTGCAGCGCGCGGTCCAGAAGTTGTGTGAAGAAATTGCCTTATTGGGCACCACTAGCAGCTTCCTCCGATGAATAGCTCAAGGTGTACAGAACAGGGTGTGATGTGACGGGCACTAGGGCAGATATACCGCCCTTTTGCATTGTTTGCCGGACAGCTGAAACACTGGATACATCTGGCGATGCTCCAAAGTCGATTGAGACAGCTCCATATTATTTTTAGTATTATTCAGGTACATACAGCAGTGGACACCCGCCTTATCTTATCAGAGCTCCTCCAAAGCTGTATGGTGACAGACTGGACTGGTACAAATGTACATATCTGTTACCTGTACCATCACGAGCCTCTTGCTCAAGGTCGTGGTGAATCGGGCGAATCAAGTCAAATAGTCCATATGCATACACCATGCCCTGTGGTCAGCCTTGTATGCGATGAGACTACCGATTACAGTGACGCCATGAGCGAGACATACCCCACCATTGCGCAATGCGCAGTCGTTGCGACCGCGTTCAAGATCCTCCTCTTCCCAGCTTAGTATGTATGACCTGCCCTGCCTCTCGATGTACGAGAGCTCTCCTAGGCTGACGTCGCACTCCCCGTTGCTGTAGCAAGTCGACCGACTTCGAGGTCCACCGGAACTGGTTGGCCATTACCAACAGTCTTTCTCCTTGGGAGTGGTACTACGAAAAGACGTCGGAATGGACCCTCGACTACCCGCCCTTCTTCGCCTACTTCGAATGGCTCCTCTCACAGCCTGCGAAGCTGGTAGACCCGGCCATGCTCCGCATACAAAACCTGGGCTATGACAGTTGGAAGACCGTCTTCTTTCAACGGTCGACTGTCATCGCGACCGAGTTGCTGCTAGTTTACGCCTTGTTGCGGTATGTTCCCACCCTCCTTCGATCGACCCTTCGATCGCCATTTCCACTCACCAGTTGGACATGTGGGGCTGATGATTCTACGCCAAACCCCAGATACGTGAGGTCCTCCCCGGTGACCAGCAAGAAAGCGGCGCATGCAGCGGCCATCTCGGTCCTCCTCTCTCCTGGTCTGCTCATCATCGACCATATCCACTTCCAATACAATGGTGCGATGTACGGCCTGCTGCTTCTTTCCTTGGTCATGGCCCGCCAGAAATCCACCGTGCTCTTGAGCGGGCTGGTCTTCGCTGTCGTTCTGTGCATGAAACACATCTACCTCTACCTGGCACCGGCCTATTTCGTCTTCCTCCTCCGGACTTACTGTCTGTCGCCCAAGTCGATATTCCGGATCCAGCTGTTGAACTGCGTGAAGCTTGGGCTCGGTGTCCTGGGTGTATTCGCTGCCGCCTTTGGCCCCTTTGCTCTGAAAGGCCAGATCCCCCAGATCCTCAGCAGGCTGTTCCCGTTCTCGCGTGGCCTCTGCCATGCCTACTGGGCGCCTAACGTATGGGCACTGTATTCCTTGGCGGATCGTGTCCTCATCTACGGTCAGTTTAGACAGTTCCTCTCTCGCCATTTGTGATTTGCGACTGACGAGCTAGCAGCTGCGCCGCGTATGGGCTTGCCAGTGAAGGCCGAAGCCATCAACAGCGTGACGAGGGGCCTCGTGGGAGATACCTCCTTTGCAGTACTCCCTGAAATCACCCCTAGGCTATGCTTTGTCCTGACGGTCCTTTTCCAATCCATACCTCTCCTGAGGCTTTTCGCCCGTCCCAGCTGGGATGGCTTCGTTGGGGCTGTGACCCTCTGCGGGTACGCCTCGTTCTTGTTCGGGTGGCATGTTCACGAGAAGGCCATCCTTCTCGTCCTGATCCCCTTCAGCCTCATCGCCCTCAAAGACCGGCGCCATCTGAGCGCGTTCAGGCCCCTCGCTGTAGCGGGCCATGTGTCCCTGTTCCCACTCCTCTTCACGGCAGCCGAGTTCCCCATCAAGACGGTATACACGGTATTCTGGCTCGTGCTGTTCTTAATGGTGTTTGACCGGTTAGCGCCGGCGTCGAGGCGGCCACGGTTCTTCCTCTTTGACAGGCTTACGATCATATACATTGCAGTCAGCATTCCGCTGATCCTGTACTGCTCGCTGCTGCACCGGATCATATTCGGCAGCAGATACGAGTTCCTGCCGCTCATGTTTATGAGCTCATATTCGGCGGTGGGGGTTATTGTAAGCTGGGTGGGATACATGTTTGTGTATTTCACCTCATAGTTCTTATTCGGCAAGAGCAGCGTAGAGCACTCAATAATGAAATTTCTCGAAGATTTAAGATTTGCACGAGGCGTTAAGCACCGACCGGTTTATACTGTCGGGCGAAGTTCACAAAGTTGCAGCATCTACGGTGTTTGTAGCCATAAGGTTCATTTGTGGCTCTGCGTAAGGTTAGCTGAAACTTGAAAGAGCACCGAAGGTTGGTATTAGCAAACACTGGCGCAATGCCAGCCAGTTCCACTTTATAAAGTAAAGCCAATCAAGATAGCGCATTTGTCTACCGCCTTCCTATTGCGGTACTTGGATGTCTCGTGCCCTCCAAAAATGCTATTCCAGGCATGACCCCACATGTACCTTTCATACACTTGAGCACAGTGCCTCCCTCACTACGGTCTTTCTAAACTTATACCAAATTTGAAGTTTGCCCATACGACCAGCAGGTCGAAAGAGATACCTGGCTTGCAGACATAAGACATACCACATACAGTTCCAACCTTTACAAAAATGTCCAAGTATCTGTATCGGGCATGGATGCATCTGCATATTCCTTATGTCTTGCTATTTTTGGTCGGGCAGCACGTCATACAAGAGAGTTCACCACAACGTCATGTAAGGGATTCAAATATCAAATGTCAAGCTCCGTGCCAGTGATTGAGTTTCCATTGCGGTAGACGGCCTGCAGGAGATGTATCGAGGCATCTTCTCCCTGGGCGCCCCCTCATTGAGAAATAGTTGGCTTCCTTCGCGACGCATCATTGATGACGGACGGGCTGCCGCAGTTGTAAACCACGTGCAGCGTGGGATATATGTAAAAGCCAATATAGGTTTCAAGTCTATTCTGCCGTAATGTAACCCCAGCAGCATCGTTGCATCTGTCGTACATCATTGCCAACTGCCTTGGACCTAGGTGCCTGCATCTATACGCCATCGACGGCTTTTTCAGGCACAGGTGCTGGCGAGTACAGTGTTACTAAAACTCAGGCCAAGACAGCACATGAACTAAAAATGCAGGGGAAGTACCGATGTTTGGCTCTCTGGTGGACCACGATTCATGTTCTGCCCAGTGCCCACTGCCCAGGCATATCGACTAACCCAGGAGTACCCAGCCGCGCCAGCCCTTTTTTTTTTAAATTGAACACAACGGGACGCGTCCTCTTCAGCTCACTGTCCATCACGATGGCGCGACGCATATGGCATGTGATGAGCAGATGGCAGGAAACGTGACTATTCTGAGCTGGCAGTGAAGAGACGGACCATCGATGGTAGCCATATGAGATATGAGACACCCAGTACATTACACATAGGCTGCGCCCTATATGAGAAACATACCGAAGCCTTCAGCGGCTCCGGTGGGAAGCGTTCGGAGCCCAGTACCCTTCCGAGAAGACTGTCTCGATGAATTGTGCTTCAACAGGTGAGTTTAGGAGGGGGTATCCTATCGTGCCTGGGCCAATGGCTCGAGGATAGAACCGCTTCTTGGTGTAACCAAAGATGGAGAGACACCGCGGACGCTACCTTGACTCTACGCCGTCTTCCGGCGTTGATGAATCGTACACAGGTGGTATACCACCCAGCCCGCCTCGGCGAATGCAGGATTTGAATGAGGCTGTCACCGCTGGGTCTGGTGCCGCCATGAGTAGCATAGTCAAGCAATCTCAAGCACGCTATGATAGAGAAACGCTCTGGAGCTATCGCTGAATAGCCTCACGGAGGTATATGCGATGGCGTCGAGGTGCCGAACTGAGAGCCAGAGCGTGGCGAATGTGTCCAGTGGCCAAGGGATGAACCAAGATAGCCTGGAGGGCTGTGAGCAGGGCAATGGTTGGCTGGGTCCGCTCTTCTGTTTAAACAGGCGTGCCTTAAATTACTCGGATAGGTCGATATCGATAGCAAGTTAGCAACCCAGGTTCCAAACCCCAATGCCAACCAACAATCAAGGAGGCATGAGAACCGACAGATGCGCGCGTCTGCAGCACGTGTAACTCGAACAAGAAATGCAAGGGACCCGAAGAGAGAGGATCAAGAAATGGCCCGGCTTGGTTGCATCCCTCTCGAACAGCGACTTACACTTACTCGAAATCGGGCTAATGACGAGCGCGGCAAGGAGCAAAGCATGCGCTCGAGCCTTCAAACGGAACAGACCTGTTGATTGAGCTGAGGATGACATAAAATACTACTGCATATGTGATGTGGTTGTGGTGCAACGCGTTGCAGAGGTTTCGGTTGACGTCGGGGCTAGCCCGCCCTGAGGCTTGGGAGACCCAGGGTTGTAAAAGGAGACAACAGGATCGATCAAGCGCTACAAAAGATGGGAATCGATTGAGATCCTAGACGTTTGGGTGCTCGATCTTCTGCCCTCGAGCTGGCGGTCAAAACGAGTATAAAAAGGTGCGGGCGAGAGGCGAGGGTGGCCGGCTAGAGGCATTAGAGGTAGACGATGGGGTAGGTAGGGCAGGCGGTAGTGGCAGATTCGTCGCGTTTGAGACAATGTCCAGACATTTCGCAGCAGAATCGCCAGGTGGAGGACCTTGGAGCCCATGCTAGATCTAAATAAGCGATAGACCCCACAGCCGGAAGCTGAGACTGGCCACTCAGCGCCCTCAGCGGCCGCCGTCATCCCGGCCCTGGCTACTTTTCCATGTGGGTACTTCCCTACATACAGGTTAAAGTTCCCGCAACTCTGACTACGGAATATCTGCATGTATGTACAGCTGTACAATGAGAGGCATGTACATTGTAGGAGTAACCCGACCTGGCGGTCTCTTTTCGGCTGGTATCTCTCTGGCAGGACAGGTACCTACCTACCTTCCAACCTAACTTACCTAGCCCTACCTTACCTACCTACTTTTTACCTACCTACCTCTAGGTTACCCTGTCTTGACTCTTCACTCCTCCTCCTCCTCCTCCTCCTCCTTACGACCTACATACATTTACCTTACCTACCCTGAACCTTAGGAGGTAGCTAAAAATTACTTAGTCGGGGACTACCTACCTTCTACCTATCTACCTCTGGTTTCCTCCCTCCTCCGCCTCAAAACCCAAGCTCCTCTCATCTCAAAATTCCACCTCCCTTCCTCTCCTACCTTTCTCACTCTCGGCGCCGGCACTGCCCTGCCCGCCTCCCTCGTTACGTCTGACGCGCGCACCTCACACCTTCTACTCACGGCATCAGCATCGCCGCAACAGCCCGATACCTATTCATTATATTCTCGCTCTTGCGTATCTGATAGACCCATGTCTTTAACTTAACGCGTCTACGCTCGCTGACCGCGTCCTGGGAATAAATTTTTATATCCCCACCACTGTAAGTAAGTGAATGAGTGAAGAGAATGGCGAGCCTGCTCGACTCTTGCCCCATTACCTACCTACCTACCTAAGACCTACCTACCTACCTAGGACCTACCTACCTACCTAGGACCTACCTACCTATCTACCTAATGACCACCCCCCAAGTATGTTCTTGCAATTGCCTTTCGCGATTGCAAGCTCTCAACCTTTTCTCCCAACCTTTCCTCGACACTGTTAGAACGAACACCACACCTACTCGGTACACTTTATATATTGAGACTTGCCAGGCCAGTCCGACTCACTCCTCTTTTAGCTACCTCGGGTCCTTTCCTTTCTGGTTGTGATACCACGGCCTCGCGCCTAGGCAAAATTTGTACTTGTCGACATGGTAAGACATATGGGCCTACAAGAGGCATTCACTTGGTTGGTCGCACCTTGGCTCACTCTTGCCTTGACAGGTGCTCTTCAAGCGCAAGCCGGTGCAGTTTCTGCAGCTGCCTCCCATCGACGATGATTCCGCAGAGGTGGGTAACATCCAGACATCTACCATCTCTCCACGGCCTATGCTCGGTGGATTCTAACTCTGCCTCCAGGTTTGGCATATACCACAGACGGGCGAAGTCTTTTCGAGCTATGAAGCATATTTGGCAAGGTAGGTTATTCCCAACCATTAACCATTTTAGCCACCCCTTGGAACGGATACTAAGTAAGAGCTATTCAGGATCGATTTTTATAACCAAGTCCGTTCTCCATGGTAGTCTGCTAGTCTGCTAGTCTGCCAGTCGATTGGGTTGATGGGATGTCGCTGACATACGTTTAGCCACGCTTCATCTGCCAAATTACGGGCCATTCTGGCCTTACATTCTTTGAGGCCCTCAAAAGCGAGGTAAGCTAGACCCTGCTCGAGCTCTGGTAATGTTGTGTGAAAATGCCGTGACGTGCTCCTAACCAGGCGCGTAGCTTGCTGGCGCCCAAGAGGTCGAGCAATCCTTTCCAGAAGCCCTCAAAGGCCCCGTCCTCCGCAGAGTACAGTTTCAGACCATCTCACGAATCGACACATTGGTTGATATGATCTATGACGAGTTCAAGTCAGACTACTATCCGGGCGAGACGGTGACAATACAACTCATGACCGGCGAGCGCATACCCGGCACTGTCAGGGATAAGACACGACTGTCTCGCAAGGTACTGCCTGACGGCACGATGACGCAACCGAACACGCGCTACTTCACGACCCTCAAAGGCCGCGGGACCGACGAAGCAGTTGTGGACGGCGACCACATCTCTCGTGACAGGAAGATATTCACTAAATCGGTCTTGCGCTCATTTATAAAGAAGACGGTCACGCGGGAGTCGTGGAACGGAGCCCCCTGGCTCGTCAAGCATGATGTTGCCGCCCAATACCACATCGATACTCGAGTCCCTCCGCACCTTCGACATGACAGCAAGCTCCTCGAGCGCAAGCAGCAGCAGGCGCAGAAGCGGGCCCTACAACCAGCGAACGGCCTGCAGGACGGCAGTGGAGGACTAAATGGCACGATGAATCATATGGGCCTCAATGGCGCCTTCGCCAACGGCGGCCCAGCCCGGTTACCCGAGCTCAAGCCAGCGCCCAAGGCGATGAAGGCCCAGCCCCCGTATGCGCTCGATCAGCACCCTAGAGCGTACCTGAAGGCGGGCGCGAACATGTACTTGGACGCGCACCACGAGCTGCTACCCCCCGTCCCTGGCGATAACCCGTACCACTTCCCGGTCCCGTTGCGCAAAACTGCGGCTCCTCCGGTTGTCTTTGCCCAGCCGGAACCCCCAGCACCCCCGCCACCACCCAAGTATCCCATCGAGGATCTTCAACTCGAGCCTCGGGACGACTACGTGAGACCGCCTCTCCGATTCCTCTGCCGTGACCCGCCCGAAGGGGTTGTCGACAGCGGCGCGCAAAACGACAAGATCGTGATGAAATCAGTTGGACCATTACTGGAGACCTGGGACACTCTGAACGTGTACTGCGAGATTTTCAAGTTGGACTCGTTCACCTTCGACGACTTCGTGCAGGCTCTGGAGATCGCGAACAACGATACACCATGCGAGTTGCTCACCGAAATCCACTGCGCCGTGCTGAAGCAGATTGTCAGCTCCGAGGAGGACGGTGGCAAGCTGCAGGTAACCCTACCGGAGCTGGACGAGGACATCGAGGACGAAGACGAGGATGGCAATGCGACCCCAGCTCCGGAGCCGGAACCGGAACCCAAGCCAGCCGGGCGCGCTACCAGAAGTAGTCTGGCGAAAATGGAAGCGGAGCGGTTAAGGGCCGAGGCGGAGGCAGCCGAAAAGGAGAAGACGCCCGAGGTCGTCATTAAGCACCGTGCTGCCGAGGTACTCGCCGGTTTCAACTGGATCGACGAGCTCAAGAAGCGTACTTTCCAAGATGGTGGCTGGGAAATGATCTTGGTCGGACTACTCCACCAGTTATCCAAGAACCCGCGGCACACAGCAGCGTGCGAGGAGCTCCTAGGCCATCTGGTGCCGCCGGATCAGGAGCCCAGCCGAGAGCTTGTGCGCAATCAATACTCGGCTCTGGACTTCAACCTTCGCGTCTCGGCCCTGCAGATCATATGCATGCTGACGATGGAGACGAAGGCTATGCGCGGCTACATGGAAGACTGTGCCGAGACCATGACTGGGTATCGCAAGGACAAGATCGAGTGGCAACGTAAACGGAGACAAGCGTAAGTGACAATGACAACAGAGCCTCGGCTCATATTCTCGTCCCATCGGGTGCCTGCTGACAGATGCGACAGGATGGAGGATCTTAAAGTCCTCCACGATCAGCGAAAGATCTTGCTACCGGATAACATGCCACCCTCACCGCCGGCTGACGATCCGGACGCTACCAAGACCAACGGCGAGGCGAAGGTGAGCGGGAGTGAAGGCTCGCCCGAAGAGCATAGCGACCTGGCGAATGACAGTGACGAGGACGGCCGGACCCGACGCAGTCTCCGTCGGGGTGGTGGTCGGGCAGCGGAACGTCAGAGAAAGCGGGAGGAAACGGAGCGTAAGAAGGAAGCTGAATCGGCGGCCAAGGCTCCCAAGCAGTCCAAGCAGTTCTTGAAGGTCCTGAAGGACATACAGAAGAAGGAAGACGAGATCAAGAAATGCGAGGAGGAGATCGCGGTGATCGACAACGACCTGCGGGAAGCCGACTGCGGAAGGACACGAGTCCTCGGCAAAGACAGGTTCTGGAACCGGTACTACTGGTTTGAACGCAACGGGATGCCGTATGCTGGCCTGCCCGACAGTTCGACGGCGCATGCCGGGTACGCCAATGGCTGTATCTGGGTCCAGGGCCCGGACGACATGGAGCGCGAGGGCTATATTGACTTGCCGCCCGCACTCCAAGACGAGTACAAGGCCAAGTTTAAGATGACGGTACCGCAGCGGAAGAAGATGGAGGAAGGCCGGACGAGCGTGTTCAACGCCTGGCAGTGGGGTTACTACTCGGAGCCCAGCCAGCTCGACTCCCTGCTGAACTGGCTGGATCCCCGCGGCTTCAACGAGGTCAAGTTGCGGAAGGAGATACTCTTGTACAAGGACAAGATCCTGACCAACATGAAGAATCGGAGCGAGTATCTGGGCATGACAGATGGGACCAGTGCCGAGAAGGATGAGGAGACGGAGAAGAAGGATGAGTCCAAGCGCATGACTACCCGGATCCAGGCCCAGACTAGCCCTGAACCGAACCGCTTCCGCTGTCTCGAATGGACAAACAGCATGGCGATCGATGAAATGGGCCATCTTCATAGCGAGCCCCCACCGCCGCCAAAGCCACGAAAGAGCGGCAGAAAGAGTCGCGGTTAGTTGTGGCAACCCAAACTCGCCACGCCCGTACACTATCTCGTACGAATGCATGGCTTAAAATCCGTCAATCGTCCCTCTCTGTTCTGCCTGCCACCCTTTTGACGCATAATATGGAGTTTGGCGTAACATATAAGGAACGGAGTTTTGTCGGCGACTTCTTGCAGATTATTAACAGGAGCACAGGTCTTTCTCTCTCTCCAGAGTATCTAATCAAGACAGGGAGGACATTGCACATCACATGGATGATCAACACGTGTGCAAGGGGTCTCACATGTGACGCAGGAAGGCAAAGGACAGGAACAGCAGTATCCATCTCCTTTATTTCGTGACAGGCCCAGCTGGACACATTTTCTCTTGTTGCAAAAGTAAGGTTCGTAAAGGTTCATATGGTATATGAAAGATCCTGGGTTGCATGGGAGAAGGGAAAACCATCACCGTGTCAACCTTTGCCCATTGTGCCTAACCTAGGTAGCCTCTAAGGAAAGTGTAAAGGTGGCACTGGTAAAGGAAAGGATAGGAAGGGCAAGGCTTAACCTAGATGTACATAAAGTAAACTACATATCAGTGATCACCACTTGATCTTCGTATTGCCCTCCAAAAAAGTGAAGCTTCTATATCTTGAGGGCATCCTTATCTTGATCTCTGCCTCTCTCCTCAAACCTAAGCATTGTCACCGGGGTGCACATGATTTTGTAAATTTCACCTTTGCTACAGTTTCCTGGACATGTTACATGGTTTATTCATGCACATATTGGGCAAGTAATGAATGAATGAATGAGTGTGTTACATGGATCAAGACGAGGGGCCTGAGCCCCTCGAAGCATTCTTTATTGGGTTTGTTATCTAGAACTCTCCTCTAGATACACGCCTCCATACACACATAGTTATATCTAAGGAGGCGAGCGACTCAGTCACCTATCTAACTTTAGGGCTTAGCTTGCTGAGTGTGGTCGCACCGCCTTGGAAAGCCCAAACCTGCAGTCCAGTTGCCTCTTTTTTTCTTCTTTTTTCTTTTGTCACCCACCCCTATGAGCTTGATGTAAGCAACTTGAAAGAATAACTGATATCTGCTGATGGCCAGTTCTTCTCTCTGCTCCTCAGCCCTGTCCCATCTCGCTGCAGCATGGCCGCATGTTGTCATAATGCCTCCCTAACCCCCTCCATTAGCAGACTGGCCGGTCGGAAGGAATCGAGTGGTGAATGGTGGTTCATAGACCCTGCTTGTCCGTCGAGTAGCAGTCTTGTGATTTTCTGCCGGGACAGCATAGAATTGAACGGGATAAGCGGCTGGGTATCTCTTTCCCCCGTGTCACTCTCGCTGATTTTTTTTTCCGTTTCAAACTCTCCGCTTGTCGCCAACATGGCTACAACACCGACGGAGATCCCAACCCCGGCTTGCAGTCTATCAATTGATAGTCCAGCCGAGGCCAGGAGCATACCGATACCAGCAGCCATGGCGTGAAAGAACACTGCGAGGTTAGTCTCCACAACGCCGACAAGAGTTCACTACATGATCAAATATCAGAAAGGGGGTTGTCTGGCTCCAGTTTGTTCGTCATGCCATGCACTGTCGTGTTGCCTTAGCCCGCAGCGGTGGCGGGTGTCGGTTGTTGATGTCGCTTTGGCGGCGGTGCGTGCCCCTGCGAAGCATATTAGCAAGCTTTTCCCCCCCTCACAATAGGGTGGCGGGGGGCTGCTGTCGATGATCTGATGGCAGGTGAGAAAATCAGAATCCCACAATCATCACCCTACATACTTCGGTTGGTGCAATGCGCTTCTTTGAACCCGTGGCTGTCGTTGGCGCAGCCGTGCCGTTGGGAGCCGGCCTCTTAAGCGGTCTCGAAGGCTTGACCTCGCCCGGCTCGAATACATCGTCCGGAAGATCGGTACTAGAGGTTACTGAGCAGCTGCTCATACCGTAATGACCGGGGCTGGACTCACTTTCTCACGTGTTGGATGCTTAGGAAGTTCAGATTCGGCTTGTACTTCTCCCACTCGTATAACATCGCTTTGAAATCGTTGACGTAATAAGAAAGATCAAGAGATTTGGCACCTGGCGTATCATCAAGTCCCGGTTAGGAATTTTGGTCTTGTGGGAGAGATCCTCCCCGCCCTTTGTCCTTTCGTCTTTTCTCAATGGCGGGGAGGGAACCCAAGAAGCCGACATCGAGACACAGGAAATGAGCGATGGGAGTAGTTCAGAGCACTTACCTTGCGTAAGCCCCAGGCCTACGTAGTGCGTTGTCGTATACAACCTCCTGTTCTTAGCCGTCTCCTGTTTCTCACTCTCCTGCTCCTGCTCCTTCTCCTCCTCCTTGACCTTCTGATCTATGCTTTCCAAGTTGGCTTTCGGGTCTGGGCTTTCCGCTTTGATACGGCGATCTGGCACCTCCATCTTCACAACCGTGGCGTCGGCATTGGCTTCGATCTTGACTTTGGTCTTGACTTCGGTCTTGGCTTCGGTCTTGGCTTCGGTCTTGGCTTCGGTTTTGACTTCCTCGTCTGCTCCTACAACCGGGACTAGATAGTTCAGGTTGCCCTTCTGGACCTCCTCCGCCTCCCGGTCGTCCTTGACAAGGTGTTGGCGTTCGTATCCCTTGTTGAACGGCCGGGCGAGTGCGATGGAGGGGTGGCGTTCCAGCTCGCCGACGAGGAGGCGGACCTTGGACTCGACATAGCCAGACCATATCTTATGCGCTTCCTTGGTAGTGCTCGTGGCGATGACGGCTAGGTAGTACTTGTGGTCGTGGGTGAAGAAGGTATGCTTTGCGAATAATGCCTTCCAGGGGAGCTTCGAAGCGACTATCTTCTCGGTGATGTCCACTCCGCGCTCGAGCTCGCGCTGTATGATGGCCTTGGTAGAGTGAGTGATATTGTAAGTAGCACACATCTGGGGGTAAGCAGGAGTGATGACGGGCATCAGGTGATAACTGTCAGCCTTGTATATCTTTGGGTTCCAGACACGGACGTTCAGAGGGCCATCCTCCATGTGCTTGAGCTGCACGGGTATGGGCCACGGCCAGCCCTTCATTACCAGAAAGAACTTGGACACGATGGTCGAGCTGGTGGCTCTGGGGTAGAGTTGGCACACGCGGGCCACCATCATGGCCCACACCACTCCGCCGGGAAAGCCGATGATATTGGCGTAGATTGCACGGCGCTGGGCCCAGAGCTTGATGGTCCTCAGCGCGGTGCGAAAGGTCGACTGCTCCGGCACCAGGTTCAGGATCTCCTTGGTGACGCGAGTGCCGTTGAGAGACCTCAGCTCGGCGTCGTCGAGCCCGCGTAGATACTCGTTGTTCGTCAGCTGCAGCTGATTCTTCGGTGGGAACTGGGTTAGCGTGGCAATTCTCGAGAAGATCAAGTCTATACTGATGCCCCAATACTCAAACTTGATGATGGGCACGAAAGCGTCCTCGACGGCGGTCAAGTTGGTGATGGCGCCAGGAGGAGCCATCTCGACGAGGAGGTCGGGGAAGTATTTGAAGTAGTCGTCGCGCGTGACATATCGCGGGGCCGTCACGAGGGTGTCGATATCGGACCCGGGGCCGAAGACGCCGAGGCAGAAGCTACCGTACGTGAAGACCTCGCCCCGCGCATCCCGAATGAGAACTTCGTTGTGAGGCTCTTTGACCCTTGCGACCTTGCGAACAAACTCATTGGCGATGCGTTGTAGGTCATCGAGAACCCGGTCCCTACAGAGGCCGAGTCAGATAACATAGCCCACGCACAAAACATGTCTCTCCACTCCTCCTTTCTTTCTTGATTTCCAAACCTTTTCTTGGTCTCCGAGGCCGACTCGAATGTATTCTGTCGCCTCAACTCCTCGAGGAGCAGATTTGTCAAGTGTGTTTCGGCAGCTGTAGGGGGCGCTACGGAGATGGGGTCCGTGATGCCCCAAACTTTTTCCGTGGTCGCCATCGGCGTCTTGTGTGTCGTCGTCGTAGTCCGTCAAGGAAAACAGTGGAAACGTCAGAGAGTGAGATCGGCTCTTCGAAAGGGAGAAGCAACGGTCGTGTCGCCAGGTCGCGATCACGAGACGAAGGAGAGGGAAGGTGTCTTCGTCGATCCGGTGGCTCGGCGTATTATGACAACTCAAGCGGCGCCATGCCCATAAGTGGTGGAGAGAATCTGGCAATTGAATTTGAACTGAAAGAAAGAACCCGCGGAGCACCGCACGGCCAGGGCGCCACACTCACAATACTTAGAATAATAAAGATTACTTGTGCGCTGTGATTGCAGATAATCGATGGTCAGTATTAATCGAAGACGCCCCGTCTCCCGATATTTCCCAATGTACTGTGTAAGGTTAAGTTTAATCTGACTGGGAACCGTCACGGTAAACAATCGCTACTACTACTGCATGTACAGCCGTAAGGTTACATAACTTATATAAGGTACGGAAGTACTGCAATACAGCTGTATTGCTGTAATAACAGGTAGTTTAATTTCAATTTTACGGTACCTACATACTTAGAGCCTGTTCGTTTGTCGGCGTGGCCACGCTCACTGAGTGACTTGGTTACATCCAGCCCTTTAAACTAGCCACTTTTGGAACTAGGGTCTACACTAGCATGAACCCTGTTCGAACGTTGTACTGGCTGTATTCGAGGTCTGGCTGTACTAGACTACAGTCTACAGACACGAGGTATGAAGTGACGAACAGTCATGAAATTGCCTTTACAGTGGCATTTCTAAAATCGCAGTTCTGAGGGGCAGTTCTAAGGGGCAGTTCTAAAGTGGTGGTTTTTGAAGTGGTGGTTTCTGAAGGGCAGTTCTGAAGGGCAGTTCTGAAGGGCAGTTCTGAAGGGGCAGTCTGAGTGGCAGTTCTGAAGGGGCAGTTCTGAAGTGGTGGTTTTTGAAGTGGTGGTTTCTGAAGGGCAGTTCTGAAGGGCAGTTCTGAAGGGCAGTTCTGAAGGGGCAGTCTGAGTGGCAGTTCTGT
>MU280817.1:183099-197840 GCA_022385605.1 Xylariaceae sp. FL0594
GAAGTGGTGGTTTTTGCGTGGTGTATTCTGTGTGAGAGCAATCGGCGTGGCCACGCCGACCATTTCAGAGGTCAGAGAACACCAAAAGGGCTTGGTTTGGTTTGGTGTTATTTTGGGTTAGAACGCCAAGATTGGTCGTTTTTCAGACTCAGTGACCTGAAATACATGCGAAATGCCAGATGTGGAGAATTTGGACAATGTACCGCTCAAACGCTAATAGATTTGCAGTATAGCCTGGCGCCTAGCGTCTTGGAAGGTACAAAGAGGCATCTTCTGACCCACAGTTGGCGTGGCCCACGCTGACAAACGAACAGGCTCTTAGCTTACCTGAAAAGGCCAAGAGATGTCGAAATTGCAAATCAGCCAGTGCCTACCTATGTACCTGGTAAGTATGTAGGTGTAGTACCGTACCTGGCGCTGAGGTTCTTCACTGTACCATCGCATAACATTACAGTGCAAATACTGTGGTTTCGGAGTCCTCGTACAAAAAAGTACATATAAGCGCATGTACTAGTACCTGCTTGCTTGCTCTGCTTACTTACATGTACATATATCAGTAAGGGCAAGTTTAGCTCATCGCTACATTAACTAATAAATTCTTGCTATGCAAATGATGGCGAAAGACCCAGGTCGAGTATCGTGTTGTGTGCGAATGCGTCGGTATTTCTATCTGGGAAGTGTCCTGATAAGTTTGAATATCCGAACCTCTGGAGTCGGTTGAGAGGTTATGGGTTTGTCCGCTTAGAACTTCAAGATCGCTCTCCACTCTACCATCTCTCCCGACCATGTGTGCTGTGAAATCCAGACCAATAGGCTCGCCACACCCAATGTGCCTACAACCTCCAATGCCATCCAGCCTTTCGCCTTCAAATCTGCTGCCACTTGAAGGAGCCCCAGTGGATCCTGTTGGTGTCGCGTTTTACCGCTCCGGCTTCTCAGCAAACTTCTCTGCGATCTCTTGCTTTTCTCTCCTGCAGAGTTGGCTTCGCTGCCACTTCTTGCCGCCACCAGCGTGCCGTCTTGGATACATTCGTGAAGCTTCTCCGTAAGCCACACTGCTCGCTCGCCGCGGAGGAGTGCTTCGTACTGTCGCCTCTCTGCCGCTCGGCTTCGCTGAAGATCTGCAGCCCAGTCCGCCATTTGCAGCCGAGCGGAAGCATTGTCGGCCGTGTGTCTCTGCCGGGGAACTCTGGCAAGAGCCTGCGAAGTACGAGCTGGAACGCAGACGTTGCTTGGCTCTGGAAATACAAGCGGGTTCTGCAGAAGGTTGGCTCCTCTCGGCGTCTGCTCTCGCCATTGCAAGTATTTCTTGGCCGCCGAGTGTCGAAGCCACGATGCTCCATCCAGACTGAACATCCTTTCAACCAGAAAGGCGAGCTCTGTTGACATCAGAGGCTGCACGTAGTCTGGACTCATCAATAGACTGGCGTCCATAATCTCGTGCTCAGAGACGCTCGCGCTGGATACAGTGTACGGAATAGAAGGCGTGGGGTGTGCATCGGGGCCCTGCGCCACCGTGGGCGTGAAGGTGAATGGTCGGATACCAGCCCTCCGGAGTTCCGCGAGAATCTCCTGTTTACGTGCCGCCATTTCCGCCTGCGACGATAAGTCCGCATGGGTCAACACGGGGATCACGTTCGTGAAGAGGACGAGGCGCCGAATATATTCCAAATCGACAGGTTTTAGGCCTTTAGTTGATTGTCAGCATATACTGGCTGTCCGGGGGGTGGCAGGTGCAACAACTCATACTTTGTGAGATAAGATACAGCACAACGTCGACCTGGCAGCCTCCCCCTCCGCCAAGCATGTTCATCAAGTCCGCATCGCATAGTTCATCGGATAAAATTTTATTAAAGTGGGATTCGACATAGTCGACACAAGGTACGATTGCCTCCATTGCCTGGAGGAGCATCAGTTTCTGGTTCTCGGGTGCCTGGGCACACTTACCGATAATGCAGTGCCGTAACCGGGCGTATCGACAAAGCAAATGTTCCGTTCCAATATCCTGTCTCCCAGGCTTTTTCGCCTATGCGATGTACGGGGGGCTTCTAGCTCTTGCCACCACTCGGGGTAGGGCTTGGTGCTGGCGTAGACTTCAGCGATGGCCGTGGTGGATGGCAATGTTCTCCTTGAGGGTCCGGCCGAGGCAGCGGATCGAGAAACGCTGGGTCCCATTTCCCGCGAGAGCGAGATAGGGTCTACATGTATGATATGGTCACATGTCTGAACAATGGCCTTGAGTAAAGAAGTCTTGCCGGCGCCTGCGGATGACCGGGTCAGAAGGGTCAGTCAATCGCTCTGGTCGGTTGGGAAGCATACCGGAAGGGCCAGCAAGGAGGATCTTCAGCCGCCCGAAGCTCTTCCCAGTTTCTGTGAAGGGGCGGCGGCTCGGCATCTTGATGCTGGGCATGATGAGCTCGGGCACGCTGTCGCCCCCTAGCGTAGTTGAGGCTAAATGGCCGGAGAGCTGTTCCTCGCCCTGTTCTTGGTCACGGTTGGTGCCAAGCTCGGAGATGGAGCTTGTGATGGAATGTCTTCTCGACGACGTCTCACTACCGCCTGAGCCAATGCAGGACGTCTCGGGCATTATAGGTGTCAAGGGGCGCGAAGTGGGTGGTTGGAACTGCGATACGAGTGACGTCGAGCTTCCCGAGAAGGGAGACGGCCGTGAAAACGGTGAGTAGGATCGCAGGCCGTCTCTTGCGTGGTCGTTATCCTCTTTTCGTGGCGGCTCGGCGGTCTTTCGGCGATCTGGAAACGGCGTTGAGTGGGCTGGCTGCTCGAGGTAGGAATCGACAGTAGCCTCATCGGCGACACAGAAGGACAGGTTGTAGTTGGGAGCTAGGCGGGCGCCATGGTGGGAATCTTGGTCATCCAGCCTGGCAGAGCGTCCACGGTGCCGGCCTACCAGGGTATCATCTGTATGTAGCGGTCTCATGGCAAATGAGAGGGGTGAGAGCAGCTGTAAGGAGGAGAGACAACGTCAAGAAGGGACGAACTAAAGACGTGATAATATATAGATCGGGGGACGAGTTCCAGAGATAGATATACATTTAATAGCTAGAGCGAGCCATGGGGCATACGCAAGCTACATCAAGCTTGCGTAAAGTATGGGTATGCCGCTGGTGTAGACAGGCTGGCATATCGATACAAGGATCAAGTCCTCGACCGGACAAGGGTGGAATAGAGATAGGTACAACAGCAAAGGCCCCGGGATGGTCCCAGGCATGGAGAGGGAAGTGTCTCAGCAACCGCGGGATTGTATCTTATGGATTTTAAATGACAAACGCATATGGGCAGTTCCTATTGAGGCATGCAGCCCACCAGTTACGATGAGGAATGACTTGGTTGAGTTGACAAGAGGGGGGTGTTCAGATAACCTTACTGTGCAAGCAAATACATATGTGCCACCAACATTGAAGGAGCCTGGTAATCAGTCAACCTACATCGTATCTTCTTACCCTTGGTCCACAACCCCGCATGGCGAAGAAGGGAGGGAGGGACCTACCACTCCTGTACAGGTACAGGCTTAGGTAAACTTACGTATGACATCCTTGTATTACGGAGTAACTACTATCTACGACTCACGAGCAGTTGCCAGTTGCCCCTCACAAGACATCCAACGAGGGAAGCCCAGGGAAGTGTACCTCCACCTCAAGGAACCCACAAACCTTGTATGCCCATTGATTGGTGTACATGTAGGTAAGTAGCTATCTGAGGTCAGGTAGAGGTACATAACTTAGTACCTAACCTAAGTCTAGTCTAATGAATGGGGTTAATTGCTAATTCATCTTAACCTAAGGACAACAAGTCATCCTCCCATCTGCCCTAGGTTAATTATACAGCGTTTCTCAGTAAAACGGGCTGGAGCAAGCTCGTCCACTACCGGTGACTGTGTCCGACTGAACGACCTCACCTGTTCCCGAATATCTTTATTGAGCGCTTCAGTTGTGGTACCTGCTCTGGGACTGACCACAAAGGCTTATTCCTCCGTCTATCGACCGAGTTGGAAGACTTGTTGTACGAAGCCGGTATCATTTTGGGCCGACTCCCAGCAGCACCCTCGCGACATGGACGCCAAACGACATCCGAGCTCCTTTCAGCAGCTGGAGAAGCTGGGCGAGGGCACATATGCTACCGTACGTCTTCTGGCCTTGCCACCCCCCTTTCCTCCCCTGTGTCTAACAGAACAATTGTTCGTGTGACAGGTCTTCAAAGGCCGCAACCGCCAGACTGGCGAGCTCGTCGCGCTGAAAGAAATCCACCTCGACTCGGAAGAGGGCACCCCCTCCACCGCTATTCGCGAAATCTCCCTTCTGAAGGAGTTGAAGCACGAGAACATCCTTGGCCTTCACGATGTCATTCACACGGAAAACAAGCTCATGCTCGTCTTCGAATACATGGACGGCGACCTTAAGAAATACATGGACACTAATGGGGAGAGAGGCGCCCTGAAACCAATGACCATCAAATCCTTCGTGTATCAGCTGCTCAAGGGTATCGACTTCTGCCACCAGAACCGCGTTCTACATCGAGATCTGAAGCCCCAGAACCTCTTGATCAATAGCAAGGGGGCCCTAAAATTGGGCGATTTTGGCCTCGCCCGTGCCTTTGGCATCCCCGTCAATACTTTCTCGAACGAGGTGGTGACTCTGTGGTACAGAGCACCCGACGTCTTGCTGGGCAGCAGAACATACAACACGAGCATCGATATCTGGTCAGCTGGTTGTATCATGGCCGAGATGTATACTGGCAGGCCCTTGTTTCCGGGTACAACCAACGAGGACCAGATCACACGCATCTTCCGCATCATGGGCACGCCAACGGAGCGTACTTGGCCAGGTATCACACAATATCCCGAGTACAAGCCCAGCTTTCAGATGTACGCCACCCAAGACCTCCATGTCATCCTTCCCCAGATCGACCCGCTCGGCATCGATCTGCTCCAGCGTATGCTCGTCCTCCGACCTGAACACCGCATCAGTGCCCAGGACGCACTTCGTCACCCCTGGTTTACGGAGCTGCTCATGCCACATCAAATGCAACAGCAACAACTGCAGCACCAGCATCAACTCCAACATCAGCTTCAACACCAACACCCACAGCAGCAGCAGCAGCAACAGCAACTGCACCCGCAAGCTAGAGTTTACGCCCCGCAGCCGCTGCACCCCCAAAATGCTTATGATCAGGGGTATTAGGAACAGCAGCAGCAGTTCCAGCCACAGGTGCGACAAGTACGACACTTTCAGCCGCCATCACAATCGCAACGAGGTTTGGAATATACGGGGATGGGGCTGGGGCTGATGCAACTGGGAGTAGATGAGCTGCCGTGCCTGAATAGACCATTCCTACCGCTACAGCAGCAGCAACAACTACAGCTACAGCAGCAGCAACGGCAGCAGCAACAGCAGCAACGAGGCCAGTACCGGCGGCGACAACAATAGCAACAACAGCAATGTCAATAGCAACGGAAGCAACGACAACGGCAATGGGCAACGGCCGTCGGTCATCATGGCCATCAACAGCGGTCATTACCCGCGACAATGGAGACCCAACAATAACTCAACAGGTGCGACTACTACGGTGATCGCAGCTGCATCTGCGCTTATTCCCCGAAGCGCATGCGCTTGCAGACAAAGGTAAACTTATATAACAGATGGTAGCAGGCAATCACGCCATTTTGCCCGCAGAGGCCTGGGGAAACGTCCTGAATGGCGCAAGTATGGAAAGGTGTAGAGATCAGGCGTTTGGCGTTTGGGGCACCAATGGCGTACCTGCGAAAAGACTGAAACCTACTCATTAAGCTCCAGTGCTTTCTGCCAGCAAAGGTTGTGTGATTGCTGGAAATCAAGGCGATTGTAATGTCTAGAAGGATTGGGGGGGTGGCAGGACTAATGGCTCGTGTGTAAATATCTGCTCTTGCTCTAATGTAGCGCAAAAGAGACGGGTCAAGGTTTCCAGAAGAGCCCTTTGTTATTCCATCAGGCCCGGATGGAGAAAAGCCATGTGCGTGCGCGGGTGCTGTGCCAGGATGCCGCGGTTTGCGGAGGGGTGTCATGCAAGCTATCTTTGACTCTACCATTCTCTTGCCATGGCCATCATAAAGTAGGTTTAGGTTGTTGGTCATTGTCTTTTGTTGACCATACTATCGTCCACATTGCTTTTGAACTTCTCTTTGGCGGGTTCTCTGGCCCATGTCTCGGCGAGCTCGAACCCCGGAGGTTCTTGGTCAGGGTATCCCAGATTTCCCCGGACTTTCAGCACCTCCTCACGCACCCTCCTGGCAACCTCGACCCTTATCTTCACAGCCCTCTCTCCGTACTTTAGCTCGTCTGGAAGCTCCCCCAGGGCGTTTGGGGCCTGGCGGTGTGCGTCGTTGTGCCGCCTCACCAGTTCCTGCCACTGGGCACGGAGATCACCAAAGGTCTTCTCTGTGTCCAGAGGTTCACCGAACGCCATCCTGAACCTGACGCGGAACCGGGGGAGGAAGCGTGGGAACCCCCTATCCTCAGGCATGATGCGTTGCGTGCCGTCAATGAAGATGGGCACGACGTCGGGCATCGGCTCGCTCTCGAGTATCATCCGCGAGATTCCCCATTTGAAGTAGCGCATGAACATCTTTGGGTGCTGGTGTACACAAGCCTCAGGGAACACGTGGACCCAGCTGTGTCGATTCTGCTCAGGGATCGTGAAGAGCTTGGAGCTACTCTCTCCTTGGCTGGTCAAGGCAGACGAGGAGGCCTCGAAATGAGGTCTGGATGAAAGCAGCCTGATTGCCTGAGGCACCGTGGGTTGGAAAAGTCCGCCATGGGGCGAGTGTTGGAGGCGGTGGGTAGGAAGTACCTGACCTGCGGAAAAGAAAGCCCCCAGGAGACTACCAGGGGCGGAGAGATGAGTTTAGTAGAAGCGGCGAGGGGACCGGTCTGAGGTATCAGGGACTCACCCATTTTTGAAGCATATATCATGAGCACCCAGGCCCCATCGATGATTGGAGGGATTGAAGGCGTGTTTGAAGGGGAGCACCCCCCACATGAGAGGGTCGTCAAGTCTATATTGGATGATTGGTTCAGTATTGGTTGCTACCTCGGAGGATGGCCAGACAAGCTGTTGCCGACATACACGCTGATATGATTACAAACTGGTTCCTGTCAGCGACGGGTCATGGAGCTGGCTGCCGCCATATCTGCAGTCCTTACCGGTAATGAGGCCCTTCTGGCGTTTCTCAACATCTTTTCTTTCATCGAGGATGGCCAGAAATCTGTCCAGGCCAGTGACTTCGACGGTGTTGAGGCCGTACAGGAACACTCTCGAAAGACCTGCTGTCAATCCCATGACCAGGGACGATGTCATGCGCCATGGCAGGCTTGGCCGCTGCTGGGGCAGCATGTCAGCCGAGGGAGGATGTGTAGACATGACGGCAGTGAGAAGCGGCGGATGAGTAAGGCTCTTAATTTATACGGACATCCCAGTCGACGCCCCCAGTGGTTGCTTTCAATTCGAAGATAAAAGGAATGGCATGATAGTACATGTACTACGAACTTGAAAAGAGCGTATATCACAGTAACCTACTCCAGATATATGGGCGGCACGGAGGACAAGTTACATACCTGTTGGTGAAGTTGGTCATCTTAATAATAATTTTATTTATTACAGCTAACCTTAGGTTAGAAGCAGTACGGTTAGGTGGTAGCGTCCACAGTGCTGTACAGCATAGAACCATTTATATACGTGCCTTACAGCAGTACACAGCCTTATCAGGCCACTAATCTTAAATTTAAGTACCTACCTTATGTACATAATAAGGTCAAGTAAGTATGTAAGCATGTACCCAAGAGCGAAAGCCAAGCTCACACATACATTTTCACACTGCCTGAAGCTATCTGAGTAGACAGCGGATATCCTGATTTCCAATATCCCACCCTAGCGGTCGCCAATTCGGGCTACGAAACGCGGAGAGCGCAGGACGGAATACGGACTGGCCATAAGATCTCTGATCATGTCTCACAGTATGCCCCTCACGTCACCAGCTTCGGGTTTCTTTCTGCACGGACTAACAGCAGCAGGCAAGCGCAACACCTCTCGCGCCGTCTTTACATCGTATGAGCGCGAGCTAGCCCGTAAAGCTTGGGGAGCGAACAAGGCTCGCCTCGGAAGCGAGAGCTTTCTTGCCTTCTCCGCCTGCCGCCTATGCCTCGAGACCGCCGTGGACCCTGTGTCCTGCACCCACGGCGATATATTCTGTCGCGAGTGCGCCCTTAGTAATATCCTCGCTCAGAAGAAGGAGATCAAGCGCCTGGAGAAGCTGAAAGAACAGGAGGGACGCGAGGCGCAGGAACGCCAGGCACAGCTCGATGCCGAGGCCCACGAGCGAGCCATACGTGAGTTCGAGATGACTCAGAACGGCCTCGATGTCCGGTCGCGAAGCAGCTCCGCCAAACCGATCCGCGATGAAAAAGAGACGGGCCACCACGATACGAACCCGAGCGAGAGCGACAAGACCAGGAAGCGGAAGTTCGAAATGGACGATGAAGAGCTGAAGCGCATTGCCGCCGACGACCGCGCGAAGGCCCGAAAGGCCATCGACGATGAAAGGGCCGCGAGGCCGACGCTCCCTTCGTTCTGGGTCCCTGCGGTCACGCCTTCCAGCAACAACCGGGACACCCTACACGAGGTGGCCAAGAAAACGAAGTCGATCCCCATATGTCCCGCCTCGTCCGAGGAAAAGCCACATGCATACTCGTTGCACTCACTGGTCACAGTGCACTTCACCGAGGATCATGACGAGCAGGGCAGGGAGACGGTGCGCATCTGTCCGTCCTGCAAGAAGGTTCTGGGGAACTCATCCAAGGCCAAGCTGGCAAAGCCCTGCGGCCACGTGCTCTGCGGAAACTGCGTCGACAAGTTCATGAGGCCCAACAAGCACGATCCGCACGCAACCGAGCCGGACAGGCTCCAATGTTACATCTGCGATGCCGACCTCACTGGGCGGAGCATCGGGAAGGAGGGGAACGGCCAGAGGGGCCAAAAGAAGAAAGATAAAGACATGATCAAACCGGGCTTGGTCGAACTGAGGAGCGAAGGAACCGGTTACTCGGCTGGCGGCGCCAACGAGGTGCGCAAAATCGGTACGGGCGGGTTTCAGGTCTAGAGATCTTCTACAGGTCTTCTACGGCATCTGGGTCCTGGAAGTAGTTTCTTACTGGCCTGCGTTGCGCCATACCCGTGGGAGCCCCGTTCGTTCAACCCAATTCTTTTGGAAGAGAAGGACTTCAAGACGAGAGACAGACGAAAGTCAGCGGTCGAGGATGGTAACAACACAAACAAACAACTGGCATGTTTATGTTGGAGGGATGTTGACAATAAATTCACAGTCTCAAAAATCTACCTGGTTTTGGGCGGACGGTGCGCTCCGTGCACCAGACCTGCAATGGCGCTTGCAAGGCCGCATTGGCTCTTGGCATCTAAGCGGTACTGCCATGTGCGCGGCAACATCTGTAAGAGTCCGGCCTCCTTCATGGACAACCGCCGTCGCCTGAGCTCAGCAAGAATGCTCCCAACCAAGAGATAGAGCTTGAATAGGAGCTTGTGCACGGCATCCTTGGCCACCATGGTGATGCCGTGACTGAAAAAGCCCTTGAGCAGCTCGGCGCCGACGCAGTCGTACAAAGACACGATTCCTTCGGACTGCACAATATGGGCCACCATTCCGAAGGTACTCTGCTGGGTCAAGGCTTTAACCAGCCGGATCGGCCTCGGCCCCGCTATCTCTTGCCTACACGTTACCTCCTCGTCACTCGCTGCTGGTTCCTTCTCGCCTAGGTCTTTAGATGAGTCCACCGGCACTCCGGCCTGCAACCGAGTCTTCGCAACTTGAAAAGGATAAGTGACGAAGCTCGATACAGCCTTGCTGCTGGCAGCAAACAGGAAGGTTAGCTGTGGGCCTGGGTCGTCGTACTGTTTATCAGCAAAAGTCGATTTCAGAAACTCCTGGAGAAAGAAGGTAAGGCTCGGGTTGAGGGTCAATACGAGGCTGGCGGAATAGCCCGACCAGAAGCCAGTGATGCCCTTCTCGTCTAGTATACTGCGCGCGATGTCGGCCACGCTGCCGGTGCCCTCCGGATCGCGCAGCGTTGCCGTCTGCTTGCGGGTGACGATGTTGGCGATGGGTGCGGTGAAGCAGCGCGAGCAGGCACCGGCCGCCATGCCGATGGCGATCTCCTCGACGACGCCAAGTCCCCTGACCTGAGCTCGATGGGAGCCCCACCGAGACCGCAGGCGCCTGCGGAACCATTCATAGAAGAGGAAGAAGAGGAAAGAGTCCAGCACGGACTTGGGAGCATCTGTCTGCGAAGGTTATTACGATTCTCCAGCGCAAAGCAAACGTGTGCTTTCCTACGAGGAGGCCAGGGTATGCGTACCTTGAGCCAGGCCAGTGTACAACGCTTTCACCCCGCCATCTCTCCAGGACTTCCAGATCTGAGAGATCGCGTCGGCTATTCCCGCATACTCGGACGGCGGTGGTGGATGAGGTGACGGTGCGCGTCTGCTCTCACGACGAACCTGGCGCTGGACCTGTAGGCGGGCAATCACAAGCGACAGGGGATACAGAGCGCATGTTGAGACTAGGGTGCCGAGGGCACCCGATGAGGCGTGGTGCAGCGCCGGCAAGACATTGTCGATGTCCTTATTGTGCTGAGACGATGGCATGTCGTAAAGAGGCTAGAAGGTACGGCGAGGAGGTGACGCTTTGTAGGTGAGTCTTGTGGCTAATTTGCAAATAAGACACCGATAAAAACACGAATACACAAAACACCCAGCGGAAGCCGGGTGTAACCTAGAGGAGTCCAGGAAAACCCAGGGCTCCTCTACCTCCACTCTGATGTCTGCCGTTCTTCTGCTGTATGTTAACATGAGTCGTAGACTGGCCAAAATGTCCCGCTTACAGCAATTGCCAGTCGAGCAATTCGCGCTCTGGCTGTAGATAGAAAGGTAGGATTCTTAAGTGGGCAGTTTGTACTGTGTCAGTTCGACTCGCTACCTACTTACAGAGAAGCGAGGGTACAACGTAGGGATTGACAAGATGAAGACTGAGGCTAGACTAATTGCTATTTGCAGTGAACGCGATTCTGGGAGCAGAGAAGCGTAACCTTAGACTAGAAGACGTCATGGGCCTGGATTGCTTGTGCTGTGCTACTACCTACTTGGTAGTAGTAGTAGTACTACATATGTAAGTATTGTTTTAACCAAACTAGTACTAGTAAGGCACTTATTACGTAATCCGAGATTAGATCAATCTCGGTACGTATATTCGCTGATGTTTCATTTCGCGGACATCTTTCATCGAGTGCCCAGCATATATCATATGCACTACAATGTAGGGAACATGAGGTTGTCAACAATCGTGAGAGTAAAGGATGATCTTGGAATGAATTGGGATCTAATCTAAATACAGCGGTTTCAATGTCCAGGATATCCAAGCTGCTGGACTAACCGCGTCACGTTTGACCGGCAACGCGTGCGCCATCGGTACACGATATAGTGGCAGGAGCTCGTATTCTTCAATTGAACGATATTCTATGTCCGGAACCTCAAAAGGCGTACATCCAAAGCATGATAGCATACCATAGCACATGGACAAGCATAACTCCCTGTACGGTTGAAACCCAAGGAAACTGCGAAACATGTCAAACCACAACTCCAGACCTCCCAACCGCTGCACTACAATCTATAGTGTATGATCTTGTCCCAGAACGCCGTGCATAATGTCAATCGCTGTCAAGACCACCATGCCGGCCGTTTCCCCCTCTCATCTCGTAAAATGGAGTGTCGTTGAAAAACATTGGAACAAAAAAAGGCGCGTTGCGCCTGCCTACAAGAGCACGACCGAGTGGTCATCCAAATAGACAGACAGAAAGAGTACCGGACACCCTACACCTTGCTTGCGACCGACGGACGGCGTGAGGCTGTCTGGACACTGAAGGTCGACGATCTCCGGGCAATCGGCACCGCGGACACATCCGGCTCACCGGGTGCGTCGAGATCCATGGCGTCGTGGTTATTGTCCGCCAGCTTTTGAGCCCCGAGCCCTACTACCTTGAAGATGTTGGTGCGCCCACCGTTAGTGGCCGTTAACAACTGCTCGCGGAGCCGTGCTAGCTGGTACGTTCGTTTGATTGGCTGGAAGACGGGCTGCGGCAGCACCGGATGGGGATGCCATCGGGATAACGCGCTCATCACCGCCGCCGTTTCCTCGTCCGAGTCTACCGGCCCTGCATTGGCCTCGTCGTCTTCCTCGAGCGGGGCATTGGCATCCAGTGCCGCTTCTACATGCCCTTGTCAGTAACCGCCCACGTAGCGCACTATTATATAGATATGTACTGTAGCCATGCTGATCTGAAAGAGATACCCACTTTGTTGCTTCGCCTGGTTTTTCTTTTGATATGCGGCAAGCAGCATGTCGTAGGGGAGTGAGCGACCGGCTACGGCACGCTTGGCACCCATGCTGTGGCTTTTGCACGTCAGCGAGCGAGCGCACGGCTGGCCATTGGGCAACAAAACACCGCATTGCTTCTCAACGTCGACGGGACCTAGTGTAGAGAGGCAAGCGGTTGTTAGCACGCGTCATCGCAGTTTTTGGAAGGGAAGGGTGTTTGTTTTGCCATTTGTACCTTTAGGTTTAGGAACCTTGGGCTTCGGCTCTTCCTTCTTCTTCTTGTTCTTCGGACCCTTGTCGGCGTCGGTGTCGGCCTTGCGTTTCTTGCCCTTCAGCTCGCCGTCGGGCTTCTTGCCGCCCACCTTCTTCGGAGCCTTGCCATTGGCGCCCTTCTTCTCGACGCCATCCTCGTCGTCGTCTTCGCTGTCGTCGTTCATCTTGCCCTCGCCATCCTCGTCTACTTTGCGCGCTTCTTCCTCTCTAGCCTGCTCCTTGGCACGCTCCCTCGCCTCCCGGGCCTCCTTCTTGCGCTGCGCTTTTTCCTTCTTGATCTTCATGCAGTTGTCTATGTGCGCCTTGGCCGCCGTTGGGATAACCCCCTTCTTGCAGAGCTTGCATTGTTGTAGGTTTAGGTGATCTTCGAGAGGACGGGCGCTGAAGAAGGTCTCATAGGAAGGTTCGTCGATCTGGTTTACGACGGGACTGGGCGCGTTCGAGTTCGCGACGGCGCCGGCAGGCACTGGGACGGCTGACGGGCTACCCGTACGCTTGGCTTTCTTGTCGTCTGGTAGAAAGGGGAATCAATCAGAAGTCACAGTCCGGGTCGCAGTCGGGATGAGGAATTCGGGAGGAGGCGTACCATCACCAACGTTGCCATCTCTCCAATTGCCGGGCTTTGTCTTGTTTGGTAATGACCTCTTCAGCTTCAGCAGGCCGTTCGACTTTAATTTCGCCATCTTTTTTGGAAGGTACGTTAACGGACCCCTCTTCGTCGGGACCTGTATCCAGGACGCAGAATATGTATTAATGATGTAGATCCGAGACACTCGAGTTACTTACGTCAGCAGCCTGGGTGAAAGAGGTACGTGGGTGAGGCTAGGCAACATGAATCTGTCCAACCTTTTCGCGCCTCTGCGCCCGTCCCCATGTTGGGGAAGTTGTGCTTCAATACAGTGCTGTTTAGAGATTATTAAGAGGAAGCGACAACCGTGTGGGAGCTCTAGGCGCGTGTAAGAACTTAGAAGTTTAGGATCAAGATGTACAAATGATCATGTGTGCAGTCAACTAAACTAGGTAACTTCAGGTTTACATCACAGTACTATCTATCTATTATATATTGTAGCTTAAAGACTTAATAAAAACAGAGACACTATTTAATAATGTTAAAAAGAAATAAATAGTAAGTTTTAAATAAATATTAGTAAATACTTATTTCTTAGTTTAAAAAACTATATTTTTTAATAAATATAAAAGGTTAAAGGCCAAATAGCTTATAAACAATGCTGTTTATAATCTAGTTTTAAAAAAACTATAATATATATATAGATATAAAAGCAGCTAAATAGTAGCTCTTTTCTAAAGTTCAAAAAGTATAAAGTATACTTTTTGAATAGGTTAGTATTTACTAGCTAATTTATAATATACTTCCTTTCTACTTTTTTTGCTTGTTTACTATTGCTATAAAAAATTTACTTTATTTTTATTTTTTTATTTTTTTACTATTATGCTGCTAACTTTTTACTTTAAATTTTTTTTACTTTATTTTTTTATACTTTATACTTTAATGCTAATACTTTTTTGCTATTACTAATAAAAATAAAGCGTTTATATCCTTTTCAAATAGCATTTACTTTGTTTTAGCTTTAAAGCTATTACTAAGCTTTTTTAGCTGTTATAACTATTTTTACTAGTAAGTAAATTCTTATAAATATTTTGCTTAGTGCTATTTTAATGCTTGTTGTCACGGCGGGCACAATGGAAGAATCAAAACATTCTAATGTACACCTATTGACCTAACGATACTCGACAAAGAGAGAAGAGAAGTCTAAAACAAGCTGCTGACGCCGAGATCTCTGATGAAGTCCCATCCAGAAGCTCGGGCCATCATGATCCTCACTCTCGACATGGGGCGGCCGTTACATTACCCCCTTCTCAGTGCCGAAGCGACCTCGCGAGGCGTGCTAGAGGCGCTTGTGTCTCCTCGTCCTCCTGTGGCCCTTCGAAACTGCCGCGTTATCATCCTTATGGGCTACAACTTCTCGATCTTCCTCGGCAGCTCTCAACCATTCCTTTAAGCGTGCCGGCGGTC
>MU280818.1:0-56753 GCA_022385605.1 Xylariaceae sp. FL0594
AAGGAGCGACTAGGTACATAGGAAACGTCCATCATTATATAGACCGACCTCCTTCCCTCCTTACTCTAGGGATCACTGTTGCCCTCGTGATCCTTTTCTTTGCTCGCCCCGATCACCGTGATCCGAGTGATCTCCGTAGTCCTCACGTGACCGTGTTCTGTTTAGTTGATATGCTCCATGCGTTTTAACGCGATATTCCTTTGTCGGTCATGTGGCCTGCTATCGGGTCGCATAAGTCCTTCTACCCCTCCGGGCTGAATCCGTTGGTTCTCCTTGTCGGGTTGTAACAAGTATTCAATTAATATTAACAATTATATTAATGCTTTTAATTAATTAAATTTTAAAAAAACTTTGCTAGCTAGCATTTTTATATTAAACTAATACTGTACTTTAAAGCAAAAAGCTTAAAACTTTATTAATAGTAAGTCTGTTTTAAATATTAATAGTATAATTATTTTTGCTATAGCACGTTTTTTATATAGTTAGTTTATAGCCTTTTAATTGCTTTAGTATATAAAATAATATTAAGCAATAAAAGTATATATTAAATATAAAAAGTATAGAAACTAAGCTATGAAGCCTTGCAATATTATTAAAAGCTTTAATAGCTATTTGAAAAATAGTATTAAATACTATATTAGGTTTTTTTGTTTAACTTTAATAATATTATGTATTTAATCTTACTTACTGCTTAGTAAGCTTTTATAATCATTTAATAATATACAGTCTTTATAATTTTAATAAAGTTGTAAAACTTGTTTAAAGCAAAGTTATATTAAAGTTATAAACAATATAATCTAGAAAACTTAATAAATGTTAATTTAATATTTATATAAAGCTTTATATATATATATATATATATAGCAGTTTTTAATTAAAAAAAGTTGCTATTTAAAACAATATAGCAGCATGAAAAATATATAAAACTTAGTAATTATTAATAGTTGTCACGATCGCCATGTAAACATAACAGCTTGTATTGATACTACAGACGAAGATTCTAAACTAGAGAAGAAAGGAAGGAAATAAACAAAGGCGAAGGCGTGTCGAGAGTAATTGTACATTTAGAATTATCGATAATATGTTCGTCGTAGCTTAGTCATCGCTTAGTCGTCCACCACAACCTCCAGCCATGATGTCAGTACGCACGTTCGTAACAGTTGCTATATAGTAAGCTAAGTTAGATATAAAAGCTAAAGCCTACACTAAAGTATAGCTTTTGCATTTAACTTAGCTTACTGTATAGCAATAACTGTCACGGCGTGACATTCCACCAGTTCCAGCGTATACTAGATAGCTGCAAGTAAGAATGACAAGACAACTTTGTTGTTCTGGTTCCCTTTTGCCATGCGATGGCCTAGTGGGGAGCGGTGTAGCTTTGGAACTTGCAGCAAAAGTCTTCGCCGTTACAATAACCTATTTAATTTAATTGAAATCTATACTGTTAAAATCGCCTTTATAAAGGCTATTTTTAACTGTAATTTTTATTAATGTTTGTCTATATATTGTTGTATTAGCTGCAAAAGTGTTTTAAAGTTTTAATATATACTTAGATATATATAGAATTATATATATACATTAGTATACTAAGCAAAAAGTTATAGTAAACAAAGGGTTATATTTTAAATTACCTACTATTACTTGATAGCAGGTTAACAATTAAGCGTTGACCTATAGGTAACTGCAAACCGTTTTTAAAATCCTATTTTTTCCAAATTTATTGTAGGCAACTAGACAGCAAAAACCTCCGCGTACCAGTATAGCACTTTTTTTGTTCAGGTCTAGAATACGGCCAATTTCCAAAGTATTAATATAAAACTTTATACTTACGTAGCTATGCCAATTCCCTAGCCCCTACAGGTCACTATATATTTCTGCCTATTTTTGTTGTCTTGTTATGGCCAAGTAACTTCAAGGTATTTTTTGAGTTTGTATAGGGCGCGTACCGGTTTAAGCCTTTTTTTCTGATCCAGTACTCAGACGTCTTTCATAGGCCCTACACGCAGACCCCACTTAAATTAATAAGCAATCCCCAATTCAGCCAGAAGAGTAGGGCGCGCAGTGCGCGCCTGCCCATGAAGAACGTCTGAGTACTGAGATAAGTACAGAGCACCTTGGGTAGATACAGGTATGTTGTGCTGCATGCTGTACATGAGCATATGGTTCTTCTTCACCGACCCCAACCACAGCGTGAGGGAAAAAGGAAACGAGAGAAAAGCCTTCTATTACCCCTCTTTCACCTGCATACTGCAACTTTGTCCAGCCTCCATGTTCCATAATTCTGAAGGAGGGAGACAATGGCATTGAACGACCAGCGTTCTGTTCTAAAGACCGTACTGTGGTCAATGTGTGATCTGATGCAGTATCACCTATCCAAAGCCCGGTTTGATAGAGCAGTACTGACTGGTAGGAGTAGATACGTGTCATATGAACTGGATGCACTTGCGGAAACATACATGATCTCTGAATAGCCGAAGCGTGAGACACCAAAATCTTCTTCATTAGCATCTTTAGCATTCTGCCTCGCCGTAACACAAATGATGAAATGGAAGAGAGATGTCATTTGTGGTACATATCGTATCAAGAAGTCATCATGCCACAACTAAAGATAATCACTAGGATGTATATACCGTTGTTTGTGGTATGACAACATACACGGTAGGTATCCGAGATCTTATCCCATGTCTTGACATCCCACAACAGCAGTGCATTAGCACACATGTTGTGTCGACTTACCTACCTAATCAGAAGCCAATCTGCAAGGCTCTTGTTAATAGCTTTAAGCCGCAGCTGGACAGACAGACGGCCATGTTTTTTGACTCGAGTCACATATATACACAGAGCATCGAAGACAACAACGGCATGTTACCTGAAATTCAAAAATAAGAGCCTGCAAAAGACAACTTTGGTGACAGGGCAGAATCTAGAACCAACTGGTGCAGAAAGAATTCAGGAGGTATATGCTAACATACATTTTGAAACTCTGAAACCATAAAAGTGCAAGACTATCACACAAATTACAGAACCCAGGCAAACGGTTCTCCTTATCCGTTCATGGTCCTTCACTTTCGTACCTGCATACACTCAGGGGTACCATACCCAATTCGTTTAGCAGTATGTGGTGTAATCTGAAGATATTGCCAGTTAGTACTGGAACTAGCGTCCCGCCCTTACCCTTTTTTGTGGTTGATGGGGGCTAGGCCGACTGGAACTTGAAGGCTGGCATAACTTGAAGTTTGAGGGCTGATGCCCCTTGCAGTGAATGCACAACCCCCCTGGCCATTGTTGGTGGCTTTCTAACGGATTTCTTCAATGTTCCTCCTGACCTGCGAAGGGTCATTGGCTGTCGCCTAAAATTGTCCTTTTCCATCCCCAAGATACCTGGGTACTGTGTATGTCCGTCTCTGAATCAGTTGTGGAGTCTTACCTGTCAGGGACTCAGGGTCCCAGGGACATGTTCAATGTGCGTCGGGCTTTGCTGTGCAGCACACCAAGAGGTACATAAGGTACAGTAGGTTACAAGGTTTGTACAGTTGCACATCTGCTGCATGCTGCAAGCCTGCATCAGCTTACCAAGGCCGGTAGTCTGCAAGAGGACAGGAAGGAGCAGGGGGAAAAAGGAAAAATTAAACGGAAGACTGAATCTACCAACCACATTCACTCAGCGCTATCGGTCCCACTAGACATGAACTTGTAACCCCAGGGTTAGGTGCTTTTACAATACAGAGTGAAGGTACCTGCCCCCTAATTTCATCCCCGACTTTGGTTGGGTTTGCATAATTTCTCTCTTCTTCCCGACTTCCAGCGTCGCAACGCACGCGAAATCTCCATAACCTCACTTTGTCGATTCGTGTTTGCCGCTATTATGTTGTTGTTGTTGTTGTTGTGGACTTCTCGCTCTCCAGTCTTTACCAGTCATCTGTAATCGCTGTGCTTGCATACCAACAACTGTAAGGCTCACTTGTCAAGAAGGTCCAATCTCGCCTTACAATAGTACCACGTACTACAAAGCATCGCTACAATCAACCAAACAGCACTGCAACACATGGCACATGAATCTTGACAGTCTTGCCCAGGCTAAAAAGGGTCACAGTCATCGAGCTTTGCGATCGATATTATTTCCAACTCCGGTTGTGTGCGTTGATGCAAGCTGCGCTTTTGCATTAAATCCGTTCGCTTTCTCCCAGTCTCATCTGGACCCTATCTGTACCGATACCGATACCAGGCAGCACGTCTTTATTCACCTCCGGCCTACTTCGCGCCGTCGACGAAACACTTATTTTGCCACGCAACTCCTTCTACAGCCCAAATTCAGGAAGGGGGCTAGGTTCTTTGGGAGATCATTGCCAATATGGCAACCTCACCCCCAAGGTCTCCCAGCGTCACGCTGCCGTCGCGGCCGTTGAGCGCGATGGTAAAGCCATCGCCTCGGAGCTCAAGCCGTCTGAGCATGACTAGTAAAGCCGGCGGTGGGAGCAGAGCATCGGATGAGGATGGCGGTCGCACTGCTGTTAAAGTTGGTACGTGCTTTTCTTGTGGTTTACAAACCCCATCCGGTCCTGGGTTGTCTGAGCTAATCAACGATTGGGAAGCTGTCCGTGTTCGCCCGCCACTACAACCGACCGACCCCGGCTACGAGCTCATTCCCCAGCGATTTCAAAAATCCATGGTTCAGACCACCTCAGACACCAGCATAGCAATCGATACACCTCAGGGAAAGAAAGTGTTCGTCTTCGACCGTGTCTTTGGACCTGAAGTTGGCCAGGCCGGCGTGTGGGAATATCTTGAAGAATGTATCACTGCGTTTGTCCAAGGATACAACGTTTCCCTTCTGGCCTATGGCCAGTCTGGCGCTGGCAAATCTTACACTATGGGTACCTCGGGCCCTCTAGAGCAAGGAGATCTCGATTCTATGGGTATGTGTAGATAGTGCCAAGTCCGACACCCGTTTGATTGACCAAGCAATGCTTACACGAGTGTATGACAGGAGTAATTCCACGTGCTGCTACCGAGTTATTCGAGAAGCTCGAGGGCACGACAACCAGGAATCCGAATCGCAATTCCATGTCTCAGCTTCGCGCACCTTCCAGATACTCGATGCAACCGCCGCCAGCCAAATCCGCTGAGAAGAACTGGCAGCTGAAGGCTAGTTATGTCGAGATATATAATGAGCAGCTTCGCGACCTGCTGGTGCCCGAGAGTGTCGGGCCTCATGAAAGAACCCCTGTTACTATTCGTGAAGACACAAAGGGCAATATCATCTTAACCGGTCTTCACCAGGTCGATATCAACTCAGTTGATGATCTGATGAATGCGCTCAATTTCGGATCCAGCATCCGCCAGACAGATGCGACCGCTGTAAATGCCAAGTCGTCGCGTTCGCACGCAGTGTTCAGTTTAAATCTCGTCCAACGGAAGCACAAACTGCAGTCCGCTCAGGGAGCGGAGAGGCGCTTTTCTGTGCCATTGGAGGCCATGTCGGGCGGAGAAGGTTGGATTACAACAGACAGCAAGCTCCATTTTGTCGATTTGGCTGGTAGCGAACGCCTGAAGAATACCGGCGCCCAGGGCGAGCGGGCCCGAGAGGGTATCAACATCAATGGAGGGCTGGCTGCACTGGGCAAAGTCATCTCGCAGCTCTCGTCCCGCCAGGCAGGATCGCATGTCTCTTACCGTGACTCGCGACTGACGCGCCTTCTCCAGGATTCCCTGGGTGGCAATGCCGTCACTTATATGATAGCCTGTGTCACCCCGGCCGAGTTCCATCGCAGTGAAACCCTGAACACGGTGCAGTATGCACAGAGAGCTCGTGCGATCCAGAGTAAGCCGCGCATCCAGCAGGTGGAGGATGGAGATAAACAGGCCATCATCGAGCGCCTCAAGGCCGAGGTCGCCTTCCTGCGCGAGCAAATTAGAAGTTCCGACCGTAGCGGGGGTGAGAGGGGAAAGGTGCTGGCAGGCGAGAGGTCCGAGCGCCAGAACGAGCGGGAGACAGAGCTGCATAACCAGCTGTTGGATACGCAGGAAAACTACAATACGTTAAGTCAACGTCATGCAAAGCTCATTGCGGAGATGGTCAAGGCTCGGGACATCCAAGCCGCCGCGAATCAAACCTTAAGCGACACTCTGCCTGGGGACAGTGCGACAGACCGCCTAAAGCGCTCCAATTCGTTTGCAGAGGCAGTCGAGCAGGTCATTATGGAGTACGAAAAGACCATCCAGTCGCTGGAGCAGTCCTTGTCCAGTACCCGAGCTATTCTGTCTGCCACCGAGGCGTCCTTACTGGAGAAGGAGACGAAATGCGCCTACGTTGAGGCCATCAACGGCCAGCTTTCGAACCGCGTACAGAAGCTGATTGATCGGGAAGCCAACACGGAAAGCTACCTGCAGGATCTCGAGGCCAAGCTCGACGGGCAGACCTCGGGGGAGGAGAAGAACGCGGCCATCATGCAGGAGCTGCGGAAGGAAATTGCCAGGCTCCGAGTTAACGAGGCAACCTGCGAAGATTACATTTCGACCCTCGAGGAGAAACTTGCCGAGTCCGAGAAAGATCAGAGAGAGATCGAGCGCGAGATGGTCAGTCTTCAGCAGGTCATTGAGCGCCAGCGGAGCCTTGGAAAGCTGGACAGTCTGCTTTACGAATTAGATCACATTAACGAGGATGAACACGCAGCCGACCTGGACCCGGACCCGGACGTCTTCGAGCATCAAGAACAGGGGCACCGCCGTACTTTCTCCGAGCGATCCGCCAGGAGCCATGCCAGCCGTCCCAGTCAAGGTCATCGGGAATTTCTCCCCAAGGTAACTGAGGGGGTCGAGAAAGAGGCTATTGAGGAAGAATCTTCCGAAGTCGCCCCCTCGGAAGGCGTGAATGGAACTCTAGAGCACGATCATACGGCCGAACAGAGAGACGGCAGAGACGAGGATGTTGATGACACGGAGCGACCACGTCCCAGCTCAGCGGAGAAGAGCCAGTTTATAAACGACAAGCTGGAGACCGTATCGCAGGAACTTGTGAATCTTCAGGTCGAACACGAGGCTACGTTGTCTGATTTCGATCAGCTTCGTACAAAGTATGACGAGGCCCTCAAGGCGCTCGCCGAGTTGCAAGATCAGGTCGACGAAGCACGCCACCCCCCAAGGCAGCGCGACTCGGTCCTGTCTGTTACCTCCCCGGACCAGACAAGACCGTCGTCTTTTTTATCCGACGGCAAGTCCAGCGTTGGCATGGACGAGACGCAGCCTTCCTCGCGCTCATTATCTTCGGAATTATCGTCAGCTATGGACTCCCCTACTGCTACCGCTACTACAGACACTGAAGTCGCAAACGATGTCACGACCGAGACCGTGGCAGAAGCGGCGAAACCATCAGGGTCTAGCGAAACTCTGACGATCGAGGCCCCAGCCCCCGAGAGGGAGATGCTCTCGGTTGAGTTGGAGAAGTATAAAGTTCTGGTGAGCGAAAAGGAGGCGGCTGAGAAGGAGCTTGCCGAGCGGTATGGCCAACTGGAAGAGAAGTACCAGGAAACCCTGGACATTGTGGAGGAGCTGAAGACGGAGGTTGCGAAGGCCAAGTATGCCGAGCCTCCCTCCCCGAGAGCCGGGGCCACTCCAGTCATCCGACGGAAATCCAGTCAGAACGTGATGATCATTGACCGTGCCCACCGCTCTTTTGCGGCCCTGCGAAATATTGCGGCAGAGAATTTCGAGCGAAATCCCGACACTATGCAGAATTTCGAGGTCAATCTGAACGCCGCAATGCATGAACTCCATGCTAGGTCCGAGCGCATCCAAGAGCTGGAAGCTGATGTGGCCAATACCAAGAAGGAGATGGAGACGAAGATGACCATTATTTCAGGCCTCACGCGGGAACGCTCCAGCTTGAAGTCCAGCCCCGTTGATATGAGCGTCGTTGCGACGATGAGAGACCAGCTGGAGCAGAATGAGAAACAGTTCAAGACCATGCAGGACAGCTACGCTGCCCGCGAACGGGAACTCACTGCTGAGCTTGAAGCCCTCCGTGAGTCGTCACGGAAAGCTGCCGAAGACAAACACGACTCGACGACGCAGGACCTTGCTCCCACGTCTCCCGTTGAGGATGCCGAACCCCGGGCTGCGCAGGATAAGAAGATCTCGGAGCTTGAGGCCGAACTTTCGAGTTGGGAGGTCAAGCATCAGAATGCTTTGGAGGCCATGGCAGTCGCAGAGGCGACGTTCAAGGAGAGCATCCGATCCTTGGAAGCTGAGCTGTCTGCTATCCAGGCCAAGTTTGCCGAGGCTCAGGAGAAAGAGGTGCAAGCCGGAGAGGCGGCAAAAGAAGCTGAAGCCAAACATGACAGCCTTACAGCCTCCCTCCGTGCAGAGATCGACGAGTACAAAGTTATCATCCAAAGCCATAGCAGTAGGGTGATCGAATTGGAGGAGGCTCACGCGGCGACTCGAACCCAACTTGAAGCTGCATCCAAGGCTAGGGATCTAGTCGCATCTGAAGCTGAAGAGCGCAACCAACTGATAGATCGATTGGAGAAGCAGATAGCCGAACATGCAAGCGTGCTGAAGCAGCACGAGGAAAATATGGAAGCTCTCCGCTCAGATCACGTCCGTGAAGTGGAAGGTATTCGGGCTACCTGCAAGCAGGAGTATGATGCGCAGCTCGACGTTCTCATGGCTGAGCATGCCGAGAATATCAAGCTGTTGGAGAGCGACGCCGCAGAGGCTCGTGAAGCGCTGGCTAGCGTGGCCAGACAAGTAGGCGAAGCGCTCGGTCTTGAGGTCAGCGTCGAGACCCTCTCGGAGCGCATCGGCGACGTCTTTGCAGAGCAGAATGCTTTGGTCGCGCAGCACCAGAAGACCGCCGAGAGGGCCGTCGAGCTCGAAGGTCATATCGACGAGTTATCGACGATCAATAACACGATAATGCGTGATCTGGAGGCTGTCAAATCGACATTAAATGACATGCTACACGAGGAGGGCAACGACCTCAAGGGTCCTTATCCATCGGTTCCTGAGCAGTTGGCAGCCGTGCAGAAGAAGATGACGGATCTGCAGAACAGGAACAAGAAGCAATCACGGATTGTCGAGGAACTTGAGGACCAGCTTCAGACCAACTTCGACCAAGCTCAGATCACCAACAACAGACTGTCGACTCTGCAGACAGAGCGCAACGCGCAGCTAGAGGAAGCGCACGCTGTGAAGGCGAAGGCCGAGGCCGAGCTAGAGGCGGTCCGCCAGGAGCTGGCCGTGCTACAGGTAATTCCACGCTTCTCGACACGCCCCCATACATGCATGTGCACGCAGGCTGACAGCTATCATAGGCCCGTCTAGAGGAAGCGGAGGCGCTCAAGCGGACGAACTCGATAACTTCCCAGATGCGCAAGACGGCGTCTGTCGTATCGTTACCCTCGCCCCCACCGGCGATTCCGTTGCCACCTCTACCCGCTGGTGGCGCTACTGTCTCGCCCTCGTCACCTACGCCGACAGGTAACCGGCCAACTAGTAATGAGGTCGCCTTGGCTCAGGTGCGGGAGGACCAAGAAGCTCGGATTAGGGGTATCGAGCGAACTTTGGACGCCGAGCGGCAGCTTACCCAGACACTGGAAGAGGCCCTGACCGATGTCGAGAATCAGTCAAAGAAGCTGAAGGCAGACGCCGAGGCATGGAGAAAGCGAGCTCAGGAGCTGGAGGCAGAAAACAAAGATCTTAAGGAGAGGCCAGCACAAGACAATCGCTGGCGTGACAGCCTCCACCAAATCGAAGAGGAACGCAAGAAGCGTCAAGAGTCGGAGCGGGCCCGTGCCCAGCTCGAAGAGCGGATGAATGCCATCAACAGCAAGAAGAAGAAGAAGGGCAGCCTCAACTGCTTTTAGTAGAGGTTGAGGGGCTTTGTGCTCCCCTACTTTCTTCTTCTGTGGTCCGCCCGCCACCTCCTTTGACCTGCTGTCTTCCCAACGACTGCGTGGTTTTCCTTTCTGTTCGTTTTGCTCAGTTCGCATTCACAGTACCCCGGGGGCCTAGCATGAGCGGACACCATTTGTACGACGACATGATTTGAAGAGAGTTCACACGTGTATATTGGCATGGAAGCCTAGTTCTGGCACATATGGAGGGCATCTTGGTCCATTTGGGCGCCCCTTTCCCCTGACGTTTCATATTGTCGTCTACCTACCTACTTTACTTGCAGTGGCTTATAAAGGTGGGATTGACCGGCAATGACTGACTTGACGGCTTCCTTTTTCTTTTGTACTCGCTCACAAGATACCACTTTGTTCTCTTTCGAGCAACCGTTCCCTGCGGGTCTTTCGCGTGTCGTGTCAATGCGTTATCTTTGCAAGGAAGGGGAGGGGCTTGGACATTTGATGTCCGCCTTGCTGAATGTTTGTCCTATTGTTGTACATAATTTGTTGATTAAGTCTAGGGTTTGTGTGGGCGGGGTAATAGGTATGGTGAATACAAAAAAAGAATGCCAATCTGTGTACGAAATTTGTTATATAACACCACTTTTTCCGCTGGAGCGATCTAGATCCTTTTTCGTCTCCTTTTCGCAGCTACTGAGAGTTTGGATCTACTGCTATTAGAGCCAAAACAAGAAGTGTTGGGAGCCTAGATCTGGTCTCGCTCTCCGCTTGTTCACTTGCGTGGCATGGATATCCAAGCCAAGAAAGGTATAGCAGCTTGTTCGAGACGCTGTCAGATCCCTACTTGTAAGGTTAGGTAGGTTATTAGTCTGGGACCCCTAATCTTTAATTAAAGGCGACTTTTTTTTTGATCCCCGCCCAAGGGTCCAAAACATCCGATCTTTTTCGCCCGTTTAATAAACCCCTATCCGCCCCTCGCGACAAAACTTATCCTAGGTTAGATTACTATGGAGATGAACTGTTAAAATTTTGGGTGATATTGCTGCTGCTCCTGCTGCTGCTTTGGCCGGTTGGTAATCTTTTTTTGTTTTTTGTTTTCATGATTCGAGTCTTTTACGATCGATCTCAATTTTGAGTTTTGACTACTCAACTCACTTGGGTTCATACCCGTCTTCTGTCTATCATTAGTTTGCGAGTAGAATCCAATCACCGGGGCTTGTTTACAACGGACCAACCATTGTCGGGATTATTTACATTACCTACTACCGCCTCTTTTTTCTCAAACCTACCTTACCGTGAGAATAATACCATTCATCGCTTACTTGCTTTGCTTTGGCTGAGGAACAAAGGTGAAAAAAGAGAGAGAGAAGAAAAACAAGAAAATGCTGTCCTTCCACCTCTTCAGCGCGCTTCCGCCCGAACTCCGGATCGAGATCTGGGCGTTCGCGATCCACGGCGCGGCGCGCGCGCGGCTCGTCCTTGAGCAGGAGTACCAGGTCTTCGCGACGCTGAACCTGGTCGCGGCGTCGCCGTTCTTCTCCGTCTGCGTCGAGAGCCGCGATGTCGCGCGCGAGGTGTACTGCGTTAGGTTGCCCGTCTACAGGCAGATGATACAAGGTGGTGGTGGGTTGGGGAAGAAGAATGGGAATGGTGGCGGGGTTGTTTATGTTACTTCTCTTCATCCTCCTCCTCCTCCTTCTGTTGAAAGGATCGGGATGAGCGATAGTGGGCGTGATGATATGGAGGTGATGGGATCGTGGATAGGAGAGGGGAAGGAGGATACAGATACAACAAAAAACGTCCACGTGGATGTAAGTGTTGTGGAAGTCGTGGATAGTAGTGACTCTGAGGAGGGCGAAAAGAGAGTCCACAGCCACAACCACAACCTCGACAAGCACGAAAACAACCACCACTACGACAACGAGAATGGTGACGACTACCAAGGCTCCATCTACCTCTCCCCCGCGCACGACGTCCTCATCTCGCTGCACCCGCAGACGAAGCTGAAAGGCCTGTACGAGATGAACCTGAACCTCATCCTCGGCAGTGCTGGTACTCTTTCCAGTAGCGGCGGCGGCGACGACTTCTACTACTTCGACCGCTCGCCCCGATCCAGGGCGACGGCGTGGCTCAACCGCACCTCGCCCCTCGACCTCACGCACAGTGCGCGCAGCCGGTTCCAGAGGCGCGCGAGCAGGTATTGCCTCGTGAAGCACGCGAGCGAGAGGCTCGGGGTCGGCGAGTGGCGCGAGGTGAGGGAGTGGATCGGAGGTTTCGAAGGGGACGAGTATAAGAGGGGTGTCCGGATGTTGAGGGGGATGGGGATTCGGACGTGGCAGTTTGAGGCGGTTTTTGGGTGGTAAGGGGAAGTGATTTTTACTTGCTCGTTAGGAAGACGAAAAGGGAAAAGGGGGCCGGAATATAGGGGATGGGGAGAGAGAAGGGAGAAGATGGTCTGGGAGAGTTGGGGAATGGGACTGGACTTGAGCTCTTTTCTTTTTTTTTTTGGACTTTGCAACTTGACCTGAAAACGCTGGGTAGTTTTTGAACGGTACGAGATGGAGCATACATAGGCATGATAATGACAAAGTTAATGAGAAGAAAGAATGAAATCTGCTATCTCACGAAGTCGGAATTGCAATATGAGCAACGTCTTCGTCACCAGACCTTTTACCTTTCCCTCTAACCTTAGCAGGACCTGACTGCAGTTTGGCAGCCGGTAATCATTTTTATCGAACAAAGCATGATAAGTCGGCGTCTCAATACCTAACCTGCATCAAACGGATCCGGGCCGGTAATCAAGAGTGCTTTGCCATTCTCTTCAAGCATTCAAGCAAACGCCCGTCCGACCCGTCCACCCGGAATTTGTCCCCGCCTAACAAAGATCCTATGCAGTGCACGTTGCACTGCATGAGAAGCTACCGGGGGCGGAAGGGTCGGACTTGCTTGTTGCGGTATGATTCCGGCCTGCCTTGTCTCGTCTTATGTAATGCATGATACAACGGTTAAGAACAAAAGACGCAGATATGTTTGTCTACAGGGCTTGGAGTGGTAGGTAATAAGTACATGAAGGAACGTATATGGTCTGTAACGATACACTTCATCAGCGTTTCACCTTCCGAGGAGACTGAGTCGAGTAACTTGTAGGTGTTCCGTCCAATCTAGAGGGAGATGCCAAAGGAAGAAGAATAATTCAGAAGGAAAAAGGGCAGAATTCTTCAACTTCTGGAGTGTGCATGTGCTTGGCGTGCACCTGAGAGGGGACGAAGATATACGTTGGCTGCATTATCAGTGATCACAGCCTGTGCCAACTCTGCCCACCTGACATTTACTGCACGTTGTGACTTTTCGGTCTCCTACGTGTTGTATTGTGTTGTGTTGGAGACAGATTGACTCGAAGAGCGACAGGTATATAGTATGCACGTGCGCTTGTCTCTCTGTACTATGTATGTAAGTGTCGTGTAGAAGAAGATGGCAAACGCTCTCGGCTATTGCTCTATTGGGCAACCCCATACTTACAAAGTATGCATATGAGCCGCTGTGTTTTTTATCTTTCCTCTGACTTGCAGATCACTAAAGCTGGCAATCGTAGGCGCAAAGACTGTTTAGGTCTGATACGAAGTCAGGACTTAGGAGGATGGCACAGGCAGTAAGCAGGTGAACGACTGATTGAGAGCTCGTGAGAGCGGACGAAGGAACGCCGATGGTTGTAACCTAGTCCCTGACGTATCTGAAGGTTTGCAGTGGAAATGATGATAGGTTAAGTGGCAATACGTAAAGAACACTGCCAATTCAGCCCATCTCCATCTCCCGTCTTACAGAATCATATCAAGTTCTTGGTTTCTTTTTCTTCTCTTACGTAGGTAGGTGCTGGAGTTAGCAGAGTGCCAAGTGAAGCATTTCGTAAGTGGCTTGCCGCCGTCGTAGCTGCTAACTATCCTCGGTTATTGATCGGGTATGCCGCTGTCCAGCTGGAAAGCTTGCTTGCTCTCGTCTCTTTCTTTTCACTTCTTTGTCTTTACCATCTGCCTGCCACGAGGAAGTAGTTTCCCACATTGTTCCTACCAACATCTCTTGATTCTCCAGATTTCATGCTCAGCTGCACGTTTAATAGGGCGGCAAAGAGGGGAAAGGAAGGTGCCCAAATAGGGATAGAACCCATATGCGACAAGCGTGGTTATGCGCCGCCTGTCAGTCACCAATGCCGAACCAGAAGTAGCATGGCAGGCAGGAAGGTACAGCCGTACTGCTGTACATGAGGACTGCACAGTAAAAATTCGTTCGTTTTAGGACACAGATGAGTAAAGATTGACGTTACCTGCAACAGGGGTGTAGCCCAATACAGGCCGGCAGGGTCCCTCCTTGCATACCAATTCCTGCAACTTAAAAGATCCCTTTGTTGATCCTTCACAAGACTCTTTTTTCTTCCCATGCTTCTTATTGCGACTTGAGCAGCGGCCTTTACGACACAAGACAGATCTTGCCATGTGCTTTGGCGCCCCAAAAAAGGTATGTGTTGCCGCCTCTTGTTAGTCCCTCAGATGGTTGAAACATTTCGCAGTCTAGAGCGCTTTAGGCTTGGTATGACTAGAATGTAACGAAGTCTAAACTGGGCAGTTAGACTAGGCATGTTGGGGTAACTGTTTTGTAAGCGGGGGGCTATCTAACTGCTGTATACGCCCTGAATACTGAGGTTAACCTGTCAGCTTCAATTTCCTGACCATCAAAGTCAAAATAACTAATAAGCTCAAGCAATCATAACCAGGCACTTACCCGAGTATGCTGAATTATGCAGCAGTAGTCTGGATTGCTAAAGTGTCTCTCGGCGCGCATCGTGAGCAGCTACGCGTTTCTATGTTAGATGCAGTAGTATAGCTGAAAGATCTGCAAACGTGGGTCTTCAAGACTTAACGTCAAGGTTGCCTCTCCCGGCAAGACCGTTGGCAAGGGAAGACCCTACTGGTAGGCAGTCTCAGCCCCATCCTTTCTTCTAGAGCTGTAGGTTAAGCTTTGAAGTAGTTATCAGATGTAAATAGGACATACAAATGAAAGCAACAAGCAGATTGTTGTATATGTACCTATTCTCGGCCGAGATATTCGCTCGAGGACAGAGACTGCTAGTGCTTGTCTTACATCAATCTTACAATGGCCATATAAGTGTTGTGACATGAGATACTGAGGCATTCGTATTCCCATGGACACTTTTGGATGTTACCTTAGCAGGCTGATATGTCACTTGGCCTAGATAGAGGCTGTTGTACAGAGCAAATCGCGACTGCCAATGTGGGGTCGCTACTCGACAGTAAAGTGCTTCCCAACCATGCAGCTACGTAGTAACAAGGGAAGGGAACACAGGCATGACAGGCTCCCAATCTTTTCACTTCGCAGGATTGGCTGACGGTTGGTGGGTAAGTACCTAAGGTAGGATGGAAGAAAGAGGGTGGCAGAGGAGGGCCCGCCTTCCAGGATGATCAGGGACAAAAGAATTGATGGAAGAACGGCACTGGTGGGTGTATGACATACATATCTGTGCCTTCTCCCAACTCGGTTTCACCGGTGTCACTGGTATTTCCTTCCCTGTAATCCCACACTTGGCCTCTCTATATATGCTTACACATCTTTACCTAACTGTCCAACTCTCTCGCCTACTCTCTGTTGGTCGAACATATCCTTTTCAATATAAACGTACATTCACTATCAATCAAGTGCTGGTTTCACTTCAATTTGACTTCCCTGGAAACCTTGTTTGGATCTTGTTCGAGTTGTCTACTTTAGTACCTGGCTGAACGTACCTTTGCCGTCCGACATAACCAAAGACCCAACCCCGCACTAAGTATTATCAGGGATCAAGATGCAGGCCAGATACCTGTCGCGGACACACGCGGACACGCCCTTCCTCAATTCGAAGAGGTCCCTCAAGCTGCCCGGCAGCAGCAAGACGGCGAGCATCAGCAGCAGCATGGCTCCGACATCGACAATGACGGCCCTCGACCAGGTCCGGGCGAGGTCCAACTCGACGGCGTCCAACAAGACCCGCCGGTCGACGCGGGTGCACTTCGAGATCCAGGAGGCCACGCCCGAGTTCTACGGGTCGAGGTGGCTGGACATGCTGTCCCTGTACTCGGGATCGTCGAGCTTCGAGGTGGCCATTGCCGCGCTATGCTCGCTCGGCCTCTTCGTCGCTGTGCGCCAGGGCTTCCTGGGAGGTACCAGCATGGGCGTGGCCCTTGTTGGCGGTCTCTTTGTCGTCTCCATTCTCCATTGGGCCTTGGTGTACCTCTTTGGTGGGCCTCAGGCCAGTAGCAAAGACACACGTAAGTATTTTTAATTCGAGTCCCAGATTGCTTTTGTTTATCCCCATTGTCTTCCTCCCCGATCGGGCGCTTTGTCTTACCGACTCAATGTCTGACTAACTGGTTCGGGTCTTGCAGCACTCTCCCGTATCCAATATTAAAGTGACTACGATTTCATGACGCTCCCTTATCTCGTGCGCCCTCTCTCGGCTAGCCCATGCTTATATGTCTCGAAGTCACGGTCATGGATTGAATGTGCAACACAAGTTTAGTTGCCCAACCCAAGGCCGGGGCTACCTGCGTCGAGGTGCCTCAAAGCCAAAAGCAGGACGCGCCAGTACTGAAGCGGGGCGCGACGGAAGCACAAGCACGACGAGTCGATCACGAGCCGACGATACACTTTCACATTTCTATGACATATACGCCCAATATCATGACACTTCAAGACGGCTACTCTTCTATAGACTCACTCCGCCGGAACTTTCTTTTGGACACTGCTTCTTCTCTTTCGGAACATATAGGCGTTAGCAACTGCGGCGAACTTTGAGTTTCCCGCTGTCTCTCTTGTCACGGATTTCTTTTTCGCTGGTCATGTCCAGGGTATTTTCCTTTTCTGGTAAAGACCCCACGTTTAACCTAGCTAGTATTCTGTACATAGGTACATAACAAGATACTACGACCAAAAGGGTTCGGATACCAGGTTAGAACAATCCGGCAAAACACGCTAAGGATCGGCAATGCCTAAAATGGCACACAACGAATTGCATACATATATTCATTCATTACAAGTACCTCTATGCATGTCATACCATTGTCATCCTCGCGACGGTGAGGCAAGATACGATCGGTCGGTTTTATCCGTACTGATGGAGAAAATGAGTGTCTGTTGCACTGTTTCGCGCACACAAAGAACGATAGCGGGAAAGGAAGAAACGGCGTAAAAGGGCGAGGAGTAATTGTAGAAGATGGCTGTAGGTTGTCGACGGCGATGCTACTATTTTTATATAAAAGTCGGAGAAGATTGACACAAGTTACAAAGTAAAACATGAGACATTGTCTTACCAAATGATTTGCAATACGGTGTACCTGCTAATATATTTATGTGCCTAGATACACAGTACTCCTGAGTCTACTCTTTCGAGCCTCACTTGTATATCTGCGTCAGGGACTGGGTTGCCAGAAAATACGGATAGCTCATCCGAAGTCTTTTGGGCATCTAGGCCCGACCTTATCTAACTAAACATAATTAACCATCAAGAAGAACAAAGATGAAGGGAACAGGACCGGCTTCGTGTTGCCTTAGTCATGAGACAGGTACTGTATCTGAATCTTCACTTTGCCTACTCTCTCTCACGCTCTCTTTCCTGGCTACTATTTGGCATGCGTCCGAATCTGCATAGTACACCATGATCCAATAACTTCATCACCTAACCTAACCCGATCAATGTGTATGAATCTCAGGGCATATAACTTCCTCTCTCTCTGATAATCGAACTCTTTACAATGCAAGGAGTTTAGAGTACATATATGCATGCGACCCCGACAGTAGCGCAACGGTCGGGCCATGATCTCTGTTCTGTATCTACTATCCGTACAGCTGTACATTCGAGCAGGATCTTGCCAAGGGACTATGATCTCTTCTGGTCTGGTGGGATAGAAAGGTTAGATGCCAACTCCTTCCTTTATCAGCACCTTTGTCGCCTTGGGCAGCGAAACCGCGGGAAGTGACCGTAACCGCAATGGCTTTGGCAGCGTCGCTCGGTTTGCTCAAGAAACTCCCTGTATCCCATCCTTGGCAACCTTATGCTCCTATCTACTTCAGCCACCTGATAAGTGAGGCGATGCGAGGTAAGGTGACGTTGGATGCTTGTTTTGTTCTCGTTATTTCTCTATCGCTGCTCTCTCTCTTAACACTTTCATCCCTCGTCACCTATCTATCCGCCATGTATCAAGGAGGTAGATTTAATAAAATAAGCGAAATCCACCCCCTTGCTTGACGATACCTAGATACACGCACTGTACCTGCTTCACCCCCGCTGCACGATGTCTCGGCGCATGGCGACCAGAAAATCTGAGTCTACGATGATACATCTCTCAAAACCTGAGCGTATCTCCATCCCCGTTTGGATGGGTAACTTCCTTCGGAGGGGTAGGTAGGGGTCTGTTATGGTATTAAGTAGACTACGCGTTGCCATCCTCAGCGGAGTTCGAACCACGGCAGAGCAGGTAAAAGCAGTTTAAAGTATATATGAGCAAGAAGAATGGAATTGTGTATATCGCGAACGCAACACAACGACATCTATCACCCTTCCTTGGCCTTCTCTTTAGCCCGCGGCTCGAAAGCGAGGACAGGAAATCTCAACTGGGCAGACCTCCTATCTTTATCCTTATTTCGAAACTCTATCCTTTACTGTACCTATCTATCTCTCTTTTACGTAACACCCCCTTTCTTTCCTTTACCTTACCCTACCCCCGGTCAAACTGAGATCCCCTTCCTCCCTCGTGGCCGCACACGCCGTCACTGTGACAGTGACAGTGATAGCGACAGCGCGCCCCGTCTCCGTCCCCCAGACCATCGAAAAAGGTCGAACGCGTCCCCCATCCCCGAGGAGGGGATGGGGTCCTCATCACCGAGCTCGGCACCCTTTCCTCCTCCTCTCCATTATCGAGATCAGAAACACTCTCTGACAATGAAAACAAACAAAAAAATAGGGCGACCAACCCGATCCCCAAAACAGCGAATCCCGGGTCGTCCGCTGTGCAAGGGCGTTTCCGTACGGTACGTGGCCGGCCTCCTTACTGACTGACTGACCATCGTGCTCCCTCCCGGGGGGGGGGGGCGAAGGGGCTGCTGCGCACCGCAAGCAACCAACGAGGGGCCGCCTCGTTTCGCGACCCCTTCGCGCGTACGCGTTTTCTACCAAGTAGTCTACATAAGTGTCCGGCATCCAAGCTCGCTTGTGTCGGGCTTACTCGCAGGGTCGTGCATGCGACTCGTTGAGTGAGTGAGCAGCAGGTTAAAAAGAAAAAAACCTGCAAGAGGTCAGACTCGAACAGTTCACAAAAAGAATTCCGAGCGTCGGTGCGCTCTAGAACCGGAAAACTATGCATGTTCTTCCTGCCCGACTAATCTTTTACCACTGCGCCATTGCTGCGCTATGGGAACGTCTGGTAGATTGTTTGCTTGATGGGTTTAATATACTTAGCTACGATAGCTCTGAGGTGGGGCAGGTGCACAAATATTAAGAGGGAGATGCACAGATATCATGAGGTAGTAGGTGCACAGGTAGTAGGTTAGGAGGGAGGTGCCCTCAGCACAGGCGCGTCGAAGAAGAACCCAGGACGGCGCCTGCCGGATCCCCAACTACGCGCCCCCCTAATCTAATCTTGTGCAATGACGGGGACGGAGATGTGCGAGGCGAGGGCAGTCAGTCTCCTGGTCACGAGTGCGTCGATTCGGCATACATCCACCTTGGGTCTACGGTAAAGCCTTGAACAGTGAGAGGATACAACTAACTGGAGATACGTGAATGAGCGTGTTGTTGATTGAACTATCAAGCCAGCTTTACCCGTGGCATAGTTTGTGCAATACTTCTGATACAGGCTTTCATCACCCGTCCCGTCCGTCTATTCTCAGATGGAGCATTGCTTCTTCCGGAGGTCGAAGACGCGCAGGGCCTCCTCGGCAGCCTTGACACCCGAAAGGGCCATGGCGCCGAAAGTCGGGCCCATGCGGTTCGCGCCGTCGACCTCGGACAGCTCCATGCCGCCGACAATCAGGCCGGGCACGATCTCGCGGGTTCCCTTGACGATGGCGTCCTCGGCCGTGTTCATGTCGAGGCCGCGCATGCCGCCCAGCCTCTCGATGGCCTGCATGCTGACGAGGCGCTTGACGCTGAAGGCGCCGAAGGGCCCGTCGTGGCCCGTCGTGCTGATGACGACGGGCGCGTTGATGGTGTTGGGGTCCATGCAAGACTGGTCGTCGTGGTGCATGGACACGAGCGTCCAGTTGGTCACGACGCCCGCGATGCGCAGGCTCCCGCCCTCGACGTCGTCGGACCGGCGGGTGATGAGGTCCTCGACCGTCGTCGCGTTGAAGAGCTTCACGTTGGGGAACGAGAGCACCTTGGACAGCAGCGTGGACGTGAACAGGGCGGCGTGCTTGACGACGACGTAGGAGCCCTCCTCCTCGAACGGGACGCCGATCTCGGAAAGGAACTTGTCGGCGGGTTTGCGCATCACCATGGCGCTGAAGAGCTGCCCGCCGAGCCAAGCGCCGCCTCCTGGAGTTGGGTGTCAGGAGTGTTTCAGTATAATGCAAGGGAAAAGGACTCACCAGGCGAAACGCTAGCCTCGATGATGGCAATCTTGAGATCCGGCCGGGCCTTGGCGAGGGTGTAAGCCGTGCTCAGGCCGCAGGAACCGGCGCCGACGATGACGACGTCGGACTCGGCGTAGGTGTCCAGGTCCTGGAAGTAGCGGCGGCCCATGGCGCGCGCGACCTGCGACTCGCGGATCGGCTGGAAGGCGAAGTCGGACCATTTGCCATCGACGCCGGCGATGTCAGCATGGGCATGGAGCTTGCCGTTGCTGCTGCCGTTTCCGACGGGGACACCGCCCTTGTGGGGGAGCACGGTGGGCTCAACGGTATCGACGGTTACTCCGGGTGCCATTTTTGCTTTTTCTTCTTCTTCAGAGTATTATGTCCTGTACGGGGAGTCAGTCATACTATGGAAATCGTGAAGAAGGGAGAGGGAAGAGGTCGGTTTCCAAAGATCATGATCCTTTCGCTGGTATTATCCAGATCAAGTTCAACGCCGTATAATCTCAGAACGAGCTTCCCGTTTCCTTCCCCCCCTCGTTTTCTTTGCGCCTTTTTTCTTTCCTTGAAGAAATAGGAGAAGACGACCAGAAAAGAAAGGAAGGAAAGGGGAAAAGACTCGAACACCGGCTCATGTCTCTGTCACAGCGTATAACTCATTCGTTTTTACCTGATGACATTGTCGCGAACATGTTTTTGATTGAATACTCGTCTTTGTTTTTTTCTTTTTTTCACGTCGCGGCAACTGAAAGTCAATTGCCGCGTCGTCTGGATTATCCCCATCGAAAAGGAGCCATGGTCTTCTTCTTCGCTCTCTCTCCCCTGCGATTGCAGGGTCGGGCGTACCGAATGAATCTGTCACTTATCGGTTAGTCTGTCCTTCCAGGCAAATATCGGTAGAGATGTGGGAAGAAGGAGGTATATGTCTGGTAGTTGCTCACGATATTTTTTTTTGTTCGAGTTAACACTTCACAGGCGTATCCTAGTGAAGAGTTGTAGAAAGATTGATCTTGTGAGGAACTTTCTGAACGAGGAAGAACGATGGGAGAGATTTAGAATTATTAGCCTTCGAGAGGAGAGATCCCAACTGGAGTTTTATAGATGCTCGAGTCCAAGCAAGCGGAACTCCTCATCACAGCACATGTATATAATCAAAGGAGCGGGGTAGATAACACCCTGTGTCGTCATGAAACTATCACACATACATACTCTCACTAGCTAATCTACACATATCACACACACCGTATACGCGGGGGGGTGGCGACCTATATCGGGGGGGAATGCAAGGCGGAGAACCCGCCCGGTTTATCTCATCCCCCACCCCTCCCATCATACGCAGAGGAGGGGCGATGAGAGGAGGCAAAGGAGAGGAAGAGGGGTTGCAGATGCAGCAGGAGTAGGTTAGCACCTTGGCGATCCGGTGGTTTGATACCTATTTACTGCTCAGTATCTAGGTTAAGCTGTCTTTGTATGTTTTAAGCTCGTATAATTCGGCGAGCATGCCGAGAAAATCGGGGCGCGTCGCGGCTTTCAGCGGGATAACCCATTTATCAAAGACCTGAATCGGATCGGATCGGATCAGACCGGAGGAGGGGAAGGGGGGGGCGAAGATGGCGGGACTTCTGTTGCCTTTGTGTGGACTATCTGTATAAGGAACTTGTGGATTTTCGTGGAGGAGTTATAACTCTACGTCTGCGACGTGGCACAGAATTTCACCGAGAAGCATCAAGTCTAGGTTAATCTAGTAAAGTGGTGGCTGTTGGATCGATATGCTATCTAAGTGGCTTGGCTTGGAAGAGAAGCATCTGATGTTAACGTCTCCGGAATGGTATATGTAACAGTATATGGGGTAGATCCGATACCCAGCATCTCATCCGACGAAGCAAAGGTTAATACTATGTAGTATCACCAGTCCCGAGTCTTTGCCCCTTTCCTTCGTCCCCTCTTCCCTCAATCCCAACCCACCATCATATGAACCCCATTTCCCTTCCTCCTCAACAATACTTCACTTTTCCATATGAAGTCACTTCATTCCACCTCTCCTCTCCCTCCCATCTACTCACAGCTTCCCAAGGATGAAGCTCACCGCAGCAGGCACCGCTGCCCGTGTAGTTCAGATGCGCACTCGTAGGCATTGCCGATTTTATATCGCGTACTTGTAGGTTCATCTCCTACTAGTCATATGCCAGGTAACTCGGTGCAGGATAATCAAGATAAGGGTCCTGAGTAACATCTCATTCCGTTGTGCACGACGACCAACTCGCCACGCCGAACATATATGCGGGTTGGAGCTCGGCCAGTCTCTCGAGATGTAAAAATCTCGTGTAGGTTGCTTCTCGTCAACCTCGTCGAGTCCTTTCGTATAAATCCAGAGATCTTCGTCGATGAAGACCGCTTGGTTTCGGTTAGTCCCAATAAGGCATGATATCGGTGTCTTGCTGAGCATGCACACTGTCTTCATCGCCTCATTTCCATTGGGCGTAGAAACCACAACGTTGAAGTCTGCCTTGACCGTTATAGATAGAGCCAGACACTGGATCGAAGCAGAGAGGCACAACATCATCTCGCATATCGATCAGAGGACTTGAAAGGATTAAAATACTCAGGCAGGTCCGAGGATTCGAGAGGCTTTGAAAACTCTAATTGTCTTGCAGTGGCTGTGTCTCCCGCCACTTTCTTTAATGCTTGACTGTCGTTAGAAAACACCGCAGGGGCTCCTGGACATGGCAGCAAATCTCTCTTCCCTAATCTTCCGGCAAGTCGTTGGCCCTGTCCTTGTACTTCTCTGCCAGATAGTTCATATTGTCGATCAACCTGAATAAACAACAGCAGTGTGAGGGGCAGCCTCCCACCATGGACATGTACAGATACAACTTGAAGGGGCTCGACTTACACCTTTTTCTCGTTGGTGCTACCTGGGAAAAGGATAGACAGCTGAAAGTCGAAGCGCCTGTAGCAGTACTGGTCAGCAACAACTTTTGTAATCCATCAATGACTGATTTAACCTAGCCTGGGTTTCCAGCTTACATGGAGTAGAGGAGGATCCGGTCCTCGTAATCCTGCTCCGGATGGGCAGGCGGGTATTCCTTCCTATAAGCTTCGAAATACTCCTTTCCGAAGCGGCTGCGTCGAGGCCTCCAATTCCCCATGTCGTACTCGTTGTGGGCGTAGAAGGCGGCGGCATCGAAGACGACCGGCATGCCCGTTTTGCGGTTTAGAGCGCTGTTCCCCCACCTAGTGATGATCAAAAGACAGAGCAGAGCCAGTCAGACTTGGTTCGAGTGATGAGGGAGCACTGGAACAGGCCTTGCCCATCGCTCGACTCACCACATGTCGCCATGTACAAGAGATGGCCGAATCTGGCGCGGCCCCTGCTGCAATGGGGGAAGTAAACGGGGGATCACGACGTCGAACACAGGCGTGATGGCAGTGACAAGCTCTGGCTGTGGCCCGTTGACTTTGAGATCAAGCTCGAGCATGTGTCTTAACCCTCTCGAGAAGAATACTTCCCATGAGTCTTCCCAGTCGACCGTCTGCGGCGTTGCTCCGTTGCAGGTGACTACGTCGAACCCGAACTTGCCAGTTGGGCTGACACTTTCCCTGTGCAACTTCGCTAACTGCCTGCAGAACTCGTTGACCGGGGGCAGCTCGCCTTCCTTCATCTCTATGAACTCGCAGATGAAGAAGTAAGTACCTGGCTCATCACGGAATTCGCCCCAGGCAATAGGCTTGGGTGCAAAGTCAGGGACCGTATCGTGAATGGCGAGCATCCCCTCATACTCTCCACGAAGCATAGCCCGTCCGCTATCGCCGGCCGAGACCTTCATGAAAAAATGTGTCTCGCTGCCATCTTCGAGCCGAGTGGTAATCTTCGCAATCCTAGCCCAGCGTGACGCTTTGAAAGATTGTGCCTTCACAAACGAGCACCCCTTCGGCAAATCTGTGAAGTATTCAGTGCCTGTTTACACAAACATAGTCCAGAAAAGCATGCTCTTACTGGCGATGACGCTCGGGTCAACCTCGAACTCCTCGCCGACCCCGGACATGTCCTCTTCAAACGGCGAGCCATCGGCGTGGATATCCCACTTAGGACGGGACTGGGAGGAAGCCATGACTAATGGAATATCGCGAGTAATTTGACAAGGGAACCTGTCAAGGCAGGTAAGGGTAGAGAGACATGAGTTGTGTATGAATTATAAGAAGTGGCACGGAAGACCAGGGTCATGGACAGTCCAACTCACGTAAAAGAGGACCGGTTCGTAGGACCCATGAGTTGCCTAAGCTTCCTTGCATCCCTTGCAGTGCAACTCCACTTCTTGTCCACGTTGGCCGGAGCAGAACAACAAGAGTATCCGTATACCAAGTATGACGCTGGGGCTCAGACGGGTTTCTCATACCCCGATTAGTCTAGGGCTTGACATCTTCCAGCCCGAAGCAGCATTGCCTAAGTCGATCACGCATGCGGTCGTTGAGGACCCTGAGAGCGGGGTATCGACATACATAGAGACACGGCCTTCATATACGGCGATAGGACAGCTGCTAATGTTCTTCTGAAATGGGCCATACAGAGAGAAACGACTGTTATCCCAAAGTCGTACGACCCCGAGCGTATTCGATCGAACTACTACGCAGTATTATCATATCCATATCTTCCCGGCGATCATGTGCCGGCGCTCGACAACTTGAGTATTTATGAGTCCCATGTCAGATTTATGGATCTTAGACAGCATTGGTTGGGGCTTCGACATCTTCGATGAAGCTCATGCGACTCTTGCAGAGAGGAATGCTCAATGCGAGTAGCGAAACCTCAGTGGAAAGGATTCTCAGCCAAATTGTTCCATGAACACGTCCGCTCATTTCAACATGGAGAAATGATTTAGAAACACAGACATGTCTGCAATAGCAGGAAATAAAAGAGGTTGACCTGAAGATTTTAAAGCTTCACTGCAGTAAAATGGTGTCATACCACAATAAATGTACCGCAGGTTTCTCATACAAAACCTTGTAAAGACCCGCTTCGCAGATGGTGCCACCTGCCGTTCAGTAGTATGCCAGTTGGCGGGGACCTTTACAAATAGGAACTTGATCCAAGGTTTTCATGAATGTGTTACAAGTAAACTCTCTTACGTACCACCAGCAAATATCATCAAACAGATTGTCACATCGAGGTCTTGTCTCACTAATTCCGTGCTTCTATACAACAAGGGGTGCCTCTGTCACCCAATTGAAAAATGAGGATCCTCGAAGCGCAAAATGCCGTCTTGACCAATGTGGAGGTCAACACATTCTTAACGGAGCAGGCCAAGCAATACCAGGCCGAGAAGCGTCGTGGACCGGCCAACCTGGAGAGGATACGAGGAGAGGTACGCGAAACTCGAGACGAGGGGGAAAAAATAACTGTGTTCTCTGTCACTATGGCTCACCAACAAGGCACAGACGCTCAAATACTTTGAGACGTTTCCCAACCCTCTCAGTCAGAAGCCGCCGCCGTTTGACGTGCCGGCAATCCCTGTCCTGCTTGAGAAGCTGCAGCCGTACAAGATCACCAAGGGCGAGTGCATCATGCTCGTGAACCTGCGCCCGAACTCGACGGCCGCGCTGAACGCCATCCTCGAGTACATGACGGAGCGGTACAGCGAGCAGCAGCAGGAAGAGATCCTCGCCATCATCACCGAGGTCATGGGTGAGTTCCCGGCGCCCGAGGAGGGCGCCGAGGAAGATATGATGGAGACTTCCGAGAACGGGGCGTGATCAGGACTACGCTACCGTAGTTGCCGAGTTTTAGATCACTATCTACAGCAAGACGCAGCCGCCCTCGCCCTGCCCGGCCGCTTCGGATGTCGTCGTGGCAGCCGTGGCGCAAATCTCCTCAAAGGCTAGCTTCAAGAGCTCGCCCGTCACCGCCGAGCACTCGACATATTTATCTGCCCTCATCGCCTGTGATACTTTGTATCCCTCCTGCGGGTAGATGACGCCGTTGGGATCGGTCTCCGATCTGAGGTCTCTCTTGAGACCGACCACGATGATGGGGATATGCCGGCTGATGTCGAAGGCACTCGAGACCTCCTTGATCCACTGTTCGTTATACAGAAATGATTAGATAAGGAGGGAAAAGGAGGGGCTCATTGTTGGTCGGCACCACTCACAACTCGTTCCATATTGATGAGGCTCAATCGCTGGCTGATATCATAGCATATGAGTATCACATCCGGCTGCAGCAGCCGCCAATCTTCGGGACAGTCGGTATCATAGAATTCAAGACGGTATGCCCGCCTCCTGTTGCGGATCTCAAAGACGAATGGTTGGTCTATATCCCGTAGCATTGTAATGGGGGCTCTCCCTTCGAGGGCGTGTCCGCCGCCGCTGATACGGCTGTGATTAAGTACTGTTAATGATTGACCTCAACCCGATTTCCCTCGGTTACTTTGTCACATTTCGGGATGGAGATGGACGCACGATAGAAACGTTGTCTTTCCCACATTCTCGTCCCCCACTAGCAACACCTTGATGGTCTGTTCCTCCATCAGAGCAAAGACCAGATTGTATTATGTGACGCACCAAATAGCCTTTTCTAAGGGTGTATTACAGCGATGAGAATTGGTCAGTATTCACTAGTTGGTGACTCCTCCAGCTGATGTATCTACTCACTCAATGATCAGGTGGCCTGAGGACAGTGAGAGAGGTGTTATCGATAAGGAAGATTGTAAGGTTCGAAAATAATCCAACTCCCAAACTCTCTCTATTCATCCATCCTCTCATTGCGTTTGACAGTTATATTATTAAATATTATAGACAGCAAGAGTTTTTTCGTAGACCGGATGATACCCCGTGGTTTTTTGGCTCGTGCGACTATATAATCCCATACCCACAGTTCTGATAAAACTGCCTGGGAGTTGAGTTGAGTCTTAGGAGCGCATGCGATCTCTCTCCAGCGCATGGCGCATCTGGTGCCCACACCAACAACTACCTAACCTTAAGCTGAACTTTAAGGTTAACGTCGGGTTTATTGGCCTGGCCCTCTTCACGTACAAGTTCAACCACCACAAGTTCTCCACTACGACCACCCCGCCAAAGAAGGACCTCAAAATGTCCGGCACTGAAACGAACTATGATCGGTGGACAAGAGTCGCTCTGATCAAGCGCATCCGGGCCCTAGAGGCGAAGAACGGGATAATAGAGCCACAGGAAGCGGTCCCCTCTGACCCTGCCGCTGAAGTGCCACCAGTCGCATCATCTTCCGCAGAAGAGGCAGCGACAGATGCGTTGTCGTCGGGCGAGCTGCAAGGCCGCCAGGAGGAACAACAAGCAACACCGGGAAAACACGAGATAGGTCTGCCGAAGGTGAGGCCGAGGAAGAAGAAGGAACAGCGCGACTTCGACCCGTCAAAGTACTCGACGAGGCTCGTCGCGCTGAAGCTCGCGTACCTGGGCAAGAACTACGGCGGCTTCGAGTTCCAGGCCTGCGCGCCCGAGCCCACCATCGAGGAGGAGCTCTGGAAGGCCCTGGTCAAGTCATGTCTCATCTCGCCCGAGGATCCGGACGTGGTCGACTTCGAGCCGTTCGGATACACCAAGTGCGGCCGGACGGACCGTGGCGTGAGCGCCTTCGGCCAGGTCATAGGCATCAGACTGAGGAGTAACCGGCCTCTGCCCCAAGAGCCAGAGACGGAAACAACCATCACACCATCATCACCAGTAGTAACAAACGACGTCGATGCTGCTGTCCAAGGTGAAGAAGGCGTCTCGGCCAAGGAGGATGCTCAAAAAGACGCCGATTCGACAGAAAAACAGCCTCCGAAGCCAAAGCGCGAGTGGAACGACCTCGAGGACGAGCTTCCGTACGCGCGCCTCCTCAACAACATCCTCCCGCCGGACATCCGGGTCCTGGCGTGGTGCCCGACGACGCCGGCCGACTTCTCGGCGCGCAAGGACTGCGTCGAGCGAGAGTACCGGTACTTCTTCACGCAGCCCGCCTTCCTGCCGATGCCGCGGAGCGTCGAGGACCCCAAGCTCCGCGCCGAGCAGCGGACGGGGGCCGCGCCCAAGGACGGCTGGCTCGACATCGAGGCCATGCAGCGGGCGGCCAAGAAGTTCGAGGGCCTGCACGACTTCCGCAACTTCTGCAAGGTCGACCCGAGCAAGTCGCAGCAGAGCTTCCGGCGGCGCATCTTCTCGAGCGACGTCGTCGAGGTGCAGGACGCCGGCGGCGCGTCCATGCCGCATCTGTCGGGGCCCGAGTACATCCCCGTCGTGCCTGTCGAAGGACGAGGATCCTCTTCACCGAAAGAACCCAGCCGGACCGTCGTCTCCCTCCTTCCGGACGAGGAGGAGCTGGGCGAGGAGGCGCGCAAGTTCCCCAAGGTGTACTGCTTCCGCATCCGCGGGTCCGCCTTCCTGTGGCACCAGATCCGGTGCATGGTCAGCGTCCTGTTTCTCGTGGGCCAGGGGCTCGAGGACCCGTCCGTCATCGACGCCCTCCTCGACGTCGACGCCCAGCCGCGCCGGCCCGAGTACAACCTCGCGAGCGACGTGCCCCTCGTGCTCTGGGACTGCGTCTTCACCCGCGACCGCGACGACCCGGACTGCCGCGACGAGATGGCCTGGGTCCGCGTCGGCGAGTGCTCCCCGCTGCACGCCTACGGCCCGACCGGCCTGGTCGACCACCTCTGGGCCGGCTGGCGCGAGCGCAAGATCGACGAGCTGCTGTCCGGCCAGCTCCTCAACCTCGTCACCGCCCAGACAGACGTCACCAGGCGGCTCAGCAAGGCCGCGCCCCAGTACGTGCGCCGGCGCCAGAGGGCCTTCGAGGGCGACAGCAAGGCCCGCAACGTCGGCAAGTACGTGCCCCTCCTCAAGCGCCGGAGGCTCGCCGCGCCCCAGGACTTCTACGAGAAGTACGCCAAGAGGAAGGGGTTCGAGAGCTCCGCTCACAGGGAGCAGGTCTATGCGGAGAGAAGAGCCGAGATGGTTGTGAACAAGATTGCTGCTAGCAGGGGTGCGCATGAGGCGTGACCACTACGTTCTACAATAAAACTGATTTCACATAGCGGGAAGGATTGCACACCATAGAGTTATATATGCTCGCTAAAAAGGGGTATCATATGTATGAAAGAAAGACAGACAAATAAAAATCCACCTGGCGAAAACTGCCGCCAGAACACCATGCTGCCAAAAGAAAAAAAACGCAAAGCCTTGAGACATGGTGCATTCGTCCATTCATATAGATAAATACCGTTTTATAAACCTTTTCAGTCGACGATGACCATCCCCTTCGCCTCCTTCACTCCTTCCTTCCCCTTTCCAGTCCCCGTACCTCTACCTCCACCTCTCCTCTCATAGAGACACTCCCTAACCCCCCTCCAGACCCTCTCCACGACATCCAGGCGCGGGAGCAGCTTCGGAAAGACCACCACGACGTCTCTCTCGCCCTCTACGACGACGACGAGGTAATACCGCACCCCGAACCCTGCCGTGAACGCCTCGTTGATGAGGATGTCCTGGATCTTCTGCGTCGGTATGAAGCGCGTCGTCGTCGTCGTCGCCCCTCTGCCGATCCATCGGAGCAAGACGTTGGACCGGTCGTCGGAGCTCGTCTGGATCCCCAGACCACGGAGCACGAGGAGGGATTCCTCGGTGTGCAGACGCCTCGTCAGCGCGTAGAGCGCCGCGAGCGAGGCGAGGATGACGGCGAGGTAGAGGTATCTGCCGCGCGTGGTGGACGACGACACGGCAGTAGTAGACGTAGACGAGGAAGCTGCTACAAGGGGAGCGGTAATCCTTCTCGCGAAATATCTCGTCAGAATCCCCGGTGGCGAGCTGAGGATGGCGTGGAGAAGATGCGAGAGCAGTCTGCCAGTATCCGTGGAATAGAAACCGGAAGAGGGCGTCTTCATATGTGTGTGTCGACTATCTGGTTTCCTTGTTGTTGTTGTTGTTGTTGTCGAGTAACCCGGACCGTTCCCATAGGGGCTCTCGTCCCATAGCACATATAAGAACAACAAGATGAGACAGCTCAGGAGCATGCGCACGAGGTAGACGGCGTAGAGGGCGATGCGCAGGGCCGGGGTCAGGGGCGGCAGCGTCGTCACGGTGAACTCGGCCGCCGTGGGCGACGGGCGTCGAATGCGGAGGTAAGGTTTCGTTGTGAACATCGTGCGTTTGGTGTGATTTCGGTTTGGTCTCAGTGCCTATGACGGTCTGTCTTCAACAACATCGGTCCTCCACACCTTCAAAGTGGGATGCGATAGGCAGAGGGAAGATGGGTCACGGTTCGGAGTATATAGGTTGGGGCTTGGTCATGTTGTCTCGATCGTCATCATTGGCCTAAGGACTGGAGATACATCGTGGTGTAGGGCTGTGGAGTTGCTATATCACGAAGATGGCTTCGTTTGTACAGCTATCTATCTGTGTTGATTGTCTTGGGTCACTCCTTTGGAGCTTGCAGCACTGAGCATTTGCTGAAGTACTGTGCTGTACTGCTGTACAGCAGTATGTCGCACTTGTTGTATTCGTACAGTCCCCTGCCCACTGGGAGAGCTCTTATCTTACGAACTGATAACAACCCATTATAAGCAGGTACACTCATTCAAAAGCGACTAATCATATCTTGCTCTCTCCTTCCGCTAAAGCTCCGTAGTTTAACCGGTATACTGGACTAAAGTTTATAAGCCAAAACAAGCGCAGGATTTTTCAACTGTAATGGTTAAGTGGGTAGAAGGCGCTTGTCACTCTCAATCTGCCAAATTTCCCAATGCCATAAGAACCCCCGAGTCGCGCCCAGCGCAAATGCCGCGGTGGTCGCCTGTCCACCTGGGTAACCGGTGTCGATCTAGGCGGCCCTAGGAAATGGAGAGGATGCTTCAGGGAGGTTTCACTCTGCAGAGTATCTCCCCCGTCGCATGGTGTGCTGGAACACGTTTGACTCGGGGATATGGGATGGTGGATTGAGATGGAGATTGTCAACTCCAATGCTTCTTTTTTTTTTTCTTCAGTTCCTTACCTATCTACACTTAATGATACTTTAATATACTTAGGCTTTTGATGATTTTCTCTCCATTTCCTTTTGCTTTGTCCAGATTGTTTTTTAACCCAAGTAAAGAAATGAAACAGAAATGAAACAGCGAAAAAGTAACTGCTTAACCCGGGATTCGAACACCCTCCCTCCTGTTCTCCCCTCTTGTTGGGAAGGAAAGCACGATCTCTAAACTCCATCCCCAAATCCCACATGCATAGACACAAGTCGTCTGTCTCTTGGTAGTCATTCCTTTTCTCGTTACCTTTGGACTTTGCTGTTATCACAGATTACGAACGGAGATTTTATCTATCATAGAAAAGCACTCCGAAATGGCATCCGGTTTGACGAACTGAGAAGCACGAAGATGGCAGACAGCAGTAACAGCGGGCAGCAAAACAATTGGTATATAGAGCGACAGGGATGCCGTGAGGCAACACTATTCTTTAGCAATGAGAAACATAGGCGAGAAGATGAAGAGAACCAGCCTCAGGGTTTGATCCTCTGTCCTCAGTGCCCAGACAAGATGTTTGGTTCTGTTTTTACACACTTCGACCAAAGCAGCCACCACAATGTCGAACTGCCAATCCTCCTTTTCTTGCCGCGGGGCAGTTTTCGGTTTCAATCTCTGTCTCTCTCATCTTCATGTTTCTTCCACCTTCTGTCTCCTATTTTGCGTCCATCCTTTCTCCTCAGTCCCACGTATCTGAATTCAAGGCCACCAAGTTGTCATAAGTCATGATAGGCAAAAAGGATGTAAAGGGCAATATGATAAACAGGGCGTGTGGAGATGCGGCGAAACAAAGCAGCAACATCCGAGGTATCTCATGTGTCAAAATAGTGTATCAAGAAGGGTAGTCGAAAGTTATACAAGAGTGGATGTGGTGTATCGTTTAAATAATGACAAAGATAGCTTTCGACAGCTTGTTTCGTTCAGTGCGGGCCATTTTGCATCCGCCACAGATAGATGAGTGGATATGCATCAAGCGACGGGGCCGGCCTACTTGGTATAATAATTATCCAAGAAAGAAACAGTAAATGCCAATAAAGGCAGCCGATAAGACAAAATTGCCAAGATGCAAAAAAAGAAACCCAACGCCGGCGCCATGCAAGAAAATTCGAATGGCGATTATGTGTCGTATACAGGTAACAGGAGGTATTGCCATATGACCAGTCCTGGTCAGCCGACTAAAACATCTCGCTCTGGTGAAGACCGCTACCAAACTCCTGCTGTTGCTGGTATGCCATTCTTACTTCCCGGGGGTGGCGTTCAATGGACGAAGGCGCTGGTAGAGGCGGGGGCGGGGGAGGGCTGTTGTACCTAGTCGGTGGTGGGACACTTTCATAAGGCGAGGTCTGCTCCGGCGACTTGATATGGCCTGTCAAGGTAGAGTTGCTCCGTCCACGACTCGCCGACCGCATACGTTCGGTGGCTCGGTTGAACCGGCCGGTCGAGCTGTTCTCGGTGTTGCTCCGACCGCGGCTATGACCGTTGCTTCGGGATCCGGGCGGTGCTGGCGCTGCAATGATCGGCACGGTGGACTCGTGCAGTGGCGCCGCAGCGGGAGGTTGGTCATCCTCGTCCATGACGATCTCTATGGAGCCAGTGCCCGGCGGACTGCCGTAGACGGTCGGTCGCAGGCCTGGCAGAGGCGCGGGTGGGGGAGGAGGCGGCATCGCCAGATGCTGCAGCTCCTTCAGAATAGGTGGAGGTGGCGGCGGCGGCGGAACGTCGTTGCGTTCATCGCGCGAAGACCTTCGTGAGTGCCGCCCAGCGCCAATGACTTCATCAATTCCCCTCATCCCGCCAGTCGAGTCCATACTCATCTTGCGCGAGCTGGCAGCGCCTCTTGGTGGCTGGTTGCCAGCTTGCATCCCCTGCTGGAAGGCGGGATGTGCAGGCAGGCCAAGAGCAGGCGGAGCTGCAGGCTCTTCGGGAATTGGAGCAGACATGCACCTTTGAATGCTGGGTCTGGACGGGGGTGAGTAAACCGTCGACGGCAGCAGAGTCAACAAACCACCGTCTGGTTCAGTCGCCTTGGTGGGCGAATTGTCTGCCGACTTCTCGGGAGATGGCTGGCCCGAGGAAGGAGGAAGAGGAGGAGGAGAAACCTTGTAGTTCGTCGGGATAGCAGGGACAGCGGGGTTGTTGCTCTGGAACTGGAGCCTCATGGCCTTGGGCGTGGCTGGGAGACCAATGAAGGCACCATTGAGGCCGCGGGCATTGGAATTGGAGCCTCTTCGAGTGGTGTGATCTGCGGTCTGGCTTCGGGGCGGCACGTCCCTTGGAGGCACGAACGTCGTCTGGGGGAGTTCGAAAGCACTCGGGGGCCGAGTAATGATGGGCGATAGCTCGTCAGGGTGCATGATCGGAGGCACCGAAGGCCGTCGAGCTAGTGACTTCCGCCGCTCCTCCAGTTCACGAGCTGCTGCTTCTTTCTTGAGTTGTCGTTCGAGTGAGATTTGCTTCAAGTCACCAGCGTGGGCTTGGACAGTACCCCAGTTGCGGGCTTGCTGCTGAGCTAGTAGCGGAGGCTCCTTTTCTTTCTCCTGCTCAACAGGTGTCCTGGTCCTCCTTCTACGACTGTCGGATCGATCCCCCGCTCTCGAGACAGCGGGTGACGAGGGGTCCTTGCTGCGGTTATGCCGGTTTCTGAACTGCTCCTGCGCCACGAGTGCCGCTCGCAAATCCGCCTCGTCATCGTCAGACTCGTGAAAGAATTTCACGTCGTTGGACATAGGCAAGGGCGAAGAGGGCGACCGGACAAGGGAACCATCTCCCCGGCCTATGCTCCGTCCTCGAAGGTCAAGTGCAGGTGGACGTCGGTCCCGGCTTCTCTGCCGGCCATTGCGACTTGATGCACGACTGGAAGCTCGAACGCTTCGAGGAGGCGACGATCTTCGAATCTGACTCGACTTACGAACCGTGGCCGGCTCGGTGCGATCGAGATCCAGAGCAAGGACAACCCCATCATTCATATAGATATCCTGTTGTTTGGGGGTGCTAAGATTTATGAGCTCTTCAGGAGACATTGGAACCGGGGACGTCGGGGAACGTTTAGCTGGCCTGGGAGTGTAATTCCTCGCCACGCCTCGGCCTCTCTCTTCTGAGGTCTCCCTACGAGTACGGCTGTCGTCACGACTTCCTCCGGCACGATCATCGTGGCGGTGCCTGCTACTCTCGCGACTTCTTTGTTTCCTCGCGTAGTGCGACGCAGCTTTGACGCTGGAGATGGTGTCATTCGTGTTCCTGCTTCCCGCGCCACTGTGGTTTTGCCTGTAACTCCGTCCTGCGCTAGAATGTGACGTGACGGAGCCTGCAACTGAGCCCGGTCCCCGACGGCGGGAGGGCCAATGGAACCGCGTTGAAGACGCAACGGATTGTTCAGGCGAGGTCAGATCACTCGCAATGGCAGCGTCGATCGAGTTCAGCTGCAATTCCATCCCCTCAGGCTTTCGATCACGCGCCCCGTTCCTGCTTCCACGACCCTGTTGCATCAGGGCTTGGATGGACTCGGGCGACGGGGAAGGCGGCGGCGGTTCCTTGCGGCGGTGGGTATCTTTCATCATCATGGGACTTGCGGTCGATGCTCGAGGGGTCGCCCCGATGGCATACGGATCGTCTGAAGTCTGGCGAGAGTGTGCATTGTGGGAGGTCTGGCTCCTGGGGGGAACCCGAACAGCATCGTCATCTTGCACCCTGATGGTAGGGCGATCGACGGACAGCTCTCCGATTGAGGGCAACCTGTCTCGTCCAAACCCACCGGGCGTGGTAGGCTTAGCAGAAGCCGGTGTATTGAAGGCGCTCCGATGGGAAGGCCGCAGGAACGCTGTGCCTGTGTCGCGACCGGTGGGAGAGACGGCAGACTCCGCAATAGGTGTCACGCCAGCCGCAATAGGAGTCTGTCCTCCGTCTCCAGCCGCGAAGAACTTGGACTTTTTACCTTTATCGTCAAAGGAGGTAATGAGCTTGAGAGCGGACGACTTCGCAATGCTCCGTTGAGGGCCCCTGTTCAGGCCAGGAGGGGACAGGGGAGGACTCGTCACCTCCGGAACGTTGCGGCCCTGGCTGTTCAGACTCTGGAACGTCACTTGCATGGCAGAGGGTGAAGCCCACGGCTCGGTGGACTCGACCCCGGAGCAAGCAAAACAGCGAATCGCAAGAGCCTGTTGTCCATGCTGCACAGCGAACTCACCCCACTTCTTGATGATTGCAGCTTGCCGCTCCCATACTGAGGGGAAGAATAGGCAGGTCAGCAGCAGCGCCTCCAAATACTTCTTGTGCGACACGTATATCTCGATGGCGTCGTTATGGTCACCCATCCCTATCATGATAGTAGCGGCAGCATGCACGTCACCGTTCTCCAGAAGCCGCTGCACGTACGCGCGGCCGAGCTTGTGCTGGGACGCCTGACCACCAATGCCACTGAGGGCAAGCAACATCCAGTCTGAGGAGGTCATGTTTTCCGAAGTTGCTGTCATCACATCGGCATCAATATCGCCCAGCCATTTCGCAAGCAGGATCCTGCTGGCGGACCCAATTGGATGTCGAAGCATCTCATCGCGGACAAGGTCTTCTATTTCTCTATTCCACCCGAAGATCATGCTAAGCATCTGCCTGCGCAAGTCGTCGTTTGTCATGTGTGTCTGGTTAGCAAGTGCATTGTGCTTGTAAGGAACGTCATGGAGGCGGCTCCTGGTGAACTTGAAAAGATCATGGACTCTAGATTCGTCGGGACTTGGCAGAACCTCGTTGCGCAGCCTAGAGGGGCGGATTCGTGGTCTCGAGGAGGTAATGGATGCCGAGCTGATGCTGCTGATGGAGTATGCATCTTTGTCACCAAACGGCGGGCGAGCCGACGACTGAAGGGACGAGCCGGCAGAGATGTAAGTATTTTCGGTCATCCCCCGTGAGTGCATCGAGGCCTGGTATTGACCCTGCGTTCCAGATTCGGCAGTCGATCTCGAGAGGGTCGAGCTCTTGCTGGAAGCCGGACTTGCCAACACGTATCTGTCACGCGCATAATCAGCGGGATCGGTCCCACGGACCATCCGGGCCAAGGGTGACAGATGCTCCTCATCGCTCTCTGAGATCTCGGCGTTGATCGGAATGGAGGCGTCGGACTCGGTGCCTATGATGACAATGCCCTGCTCCGGTTGCTCCTCGATGGAGACAGGCGGCGAGGGTGGCAACAGGTTGGCGGGATGCTGGACATTGGTGACCATGACCGACGGTGTGTTGAGGTCAAACTGCTGCACGGTGTTGTTGGCCCCCAGGGTGAAAAGAGTCGCTCCAGGCCCATATACTGCGAGGCCGCGGACGTACTCCAGCGTCGGTATCTGATCCCAGGTGACGTGCTTCGTGCGGACATCCCACGACAGAGTCTGATTGTCGGAAAACTGGATGATGCGGCCGTTCTTTGACCAACCCATCCAATTGGGTCCATTCTGATAGTTGTCACCGTTCCGCTTCAAGATTCGCACAACCTTGGCCGGATCGTCGCTATTATACGCCTTGGCCACACTCCATACCCTCAAGTCACCGTCTTCGGTCTGAGCCGCCAACATATCCGACTTCTGTCGGGAGGAAGAGGCGTGCCAGGCAAGTGTCACTATGGAAGATGGCGATCTCGTCAAGGTGTGTAGCGTGGTGAATCGAGGCTGGAGAGTGCCGATCACCAGACTCCCATTTTGGTGCCTGGACAGCAAAAACCAGTCAGCTTGAGTGAAAGACATGTTACGAACGGACAGACGGTGTTTACCCAACAGCGAAGGTCCTGCAGTCCGCAGCAGGCGCCAAAGCAGTTATAGGGATTTGAGGAATGGTCACTGTAGATATATGCTCTGAAGTCGTCGGCTCGAACAGGATGACAGAGCCCTGTGAAGTTCCTTAAAACGGGTGTTGGTGTCAATACTGGGGAGTCGTCCTGCATTGCCACGAGGGAACAGAACATACCGAATGCCACGTTCCCGTTGCGCATCCACACTGCGCAAGTGAGGTGCAGGTACGATACGAAGCGAGTGATCTCTTCCCCTGTCATCAAATCCCAGACAATCGTTGTCATATCCACGTCATAGCTCACAACAAACCTCCCAGCCCCGAGATCGCTTTGCGTGTCAACTGCGAGCAATTGGACCTCGGCCGAATGACGGGAGAAACGCCGCTCGATCGTTAGAGTATCGTGGTGCGCAACGACGATCGAATTGCCCTCTGGGAGAGTGTCAGCTGCAACAGGCCAGGTAGTCTCTGTGTCGCTTAGTTTTGCACGTACGGGCATATAACAGCATTGAAGCCGTTGCTGCCATCGGTTCAAAGTATCTCAAGGGGGCATTAGGGGCCATGAACTCCCTCGGCTCAGAGGCCACCATCCCTTTTCTCGACGACCGCCCCGCCGAGCTTAGGGAGCCGTTCCGATGGCGAGAGGCCGCCTGGTGGTTCGAGGACGACATGTTGACTTATCTAGCGACATGCAAGTAAGTAAACGCACGCTGGCGGCAGGTATGAGGATATATGACCAAAGCGGTGTGTCTCTGGTCCACCATCGCGCAAAGGGGGTGGTACCAAAGTGCTCACCTCGACGGTCAAGTGAGTCAAGTGACGATCCTCGAAGAAAACCTCCCAAGGTCTTGGTGGGTACACACTACACACTTTTGGGCTCGTACATATCATGCACGGCCTTGCCCTGCTGCTTGCCGACAGACTCGCTCTCCACGTTCCGTACGCCAGTGCTGGCGGGGAAAGTCCTATTAGATGGATAGACCAAAGAAAGGGCGTGTATGGACTATCACCGGTCTGATTGCACCAGCACGGTTGCAAGGATCGCTAGTTGATTGATTAATTATTCCTCCCTGCTTCCAGGTTTCTTTGCGACGGCCGAGGGTGTTCAAGACGAAGAGGAGAAAAGTAGACGGCGGTAAAGACGAACTGACACGAGGTAGGATGGCCGGGTCGCACGCTTGGTGCATACGTAGGTACTCTACTCGTGGGAAACGGTCCTGTACGGCGGTGGTGTAACGCTGTCTAACTCGGGATATGTGGCGCTGGCGCTTGCTCTAACCTCGCATGAGATCTCGTGACGAGCGTGTGCGTGGGATGCAAGAGCGAGGCAATCACATATCCGAAAGGGCAAAAGAAGGAAAGGAAGACACGACACCGAAGATTCGAGGGTGGCAGGGAACAGGAATAAGAGGCAAATGGTCATGTATCGGTACTAAAAAAGGGTCAGCGCCTAAGAGGGGAGGAGGTTGAGAATGCTGGGCTGTCAGTGGCCCAGTTCCTTTCAGGACCTCAGGCACACGCAGATTACACCACAGTCACGAGCAGGTACAGTTGATATAGTCTACCCGCCAGACTGTACATACATACACGGACACATGTCTGGAGACAGAAAGAGCGGATACGGACCGGCTAAGCCAAGGTCTACACCGCGTAGGGGTCTGGGGTCTCATCAGCCATTGCCATGCCGGATAGACAGGGCAGGAGGGGAGGAGGGGAGGGGGAAATTGACTGACAGAAGCTCCGCTGTGAGTGACTACTGGTTGGATTCTGCAGTAGCTCCAGACCAGGGGAGCCTGTAAGCTACCTATGTCCCTCGAGATTTGATATAATTAGCCTCACCTCTTTTTTCTCTTTTCTCTGGGCACACGCACACTCTCCCTCTCCCAACTAACTGAACCTGTCGACTGACAGCAAAGAGCGAAAAGGCGGTAGGCGTTGGTGGATAATGTGTGGCTGCCAGGCCTGCACCTCTTTACGTACATGTAGGTTACTTGTGTCGCCATTTCCAAACGAAGCGATGCTCAAACGTACGGCGATGGAAGGAGCAATGGATTAGGTTACATAATCGAGCATGAGATACGGTACCTACCGGGGGCGAATTTCTCAGGATCGACGCCCGCCCCCTCACTGGGAGCCCTTTTTGGAGAGCCTTTACTTCTACGTTGGGAACGTTGAGAGGAATAACGAGCCACTCAACATCAGATTCTCCCTTCGTTATCGTCTGTGGGCAGGATTGAAAGGAGCGAACAGGGTGCCCCGAAGCGAGGCGAGCATAACGAACGATGGCGTTGTATGGAGACATTTCGCCTGAACTCATCTTGCATTCTCCAGTCTGGTCATCAAACAACAAGGTAGTGAGCGACTACGAGACGTGGTTGGGCAGAGGGGAAAGTTAGCATGGACGAGTCAAAAGGATATTCCAACAGATGTTGTTCTTCACAGGCACTTGAGTAGCGCCGAAGGTAGTGCAAGAGACGATTCTGCGCAGCTATTGGACGGCGTACACAGGGTGGTCCCCTGTCTCTGTGACTGATTGGCTGTCGAGCCAGGGCCTAGCACTCGGCTGGGCGGCAAAAAGTGCGTGATGGAGGTCCTCGTTGGTCGATCTTGACAGGGATCCCCTCCAACCCACTGTTGGGGGCACTGTTGTAGACTCGAGGCCCGAGGGCCAGACAATAGGTATGTCTAGGAGCACGAGCTGGACAAGGAATTGTCGTCGTATACTTACCTGTCTCTCTCCCTCTCTGTCTGTCGCCTTCCCTTTGTCTCGACTCTCGAGGTCCAGCAATTGGTTGTCGAGTTCGCTGAACAGTCGGGTGCCGTACGTATGCGAGTTGGGCCTGCTTATAATTGCTATGGTCTTGCTCCCAGCTCTTTCTCCAAGTCCAAAACCAGGGTCCAGGCTCAACAATGTAACGGTAGCGACTCCAAACTCCACATCTCGCATCTTACATCTCCATAGACTAATAATTTCTTTGCAGAACTGTGATTAGGCTGGGGCTGGGGCTGGGGTAGCAACAGATCGTACGCTTGAACCCCACATTGCGTCTTATTCTTCTCCTCGTCCCTCCTCATTGTCTGCTACCAGCCATCCAGCGTACCACACAATGTCGAATCAGTCGGTCTTTCATCCTTTACACGACGAAACTCGAAGGGCCATCGACGCTTGCTATACGTAAGCCTATGAAAACCTTGAAAGTCTTCTCTCGCAAGGATATGTACAATAAGGAGATTCCCGATGCACAACGTCGGAGATACTTATATATGTGCCAAGTGCGCCATATATCCATGCTCTGATGTTGTGTGAACCGCGTTCAGGCTGCAACTTACAGCATGCGTGGAACGAGGACTCAACATGGACCTGGCAGATTTGTATCTTACAGGCAAGTCGAGGCTGCCGGCAGCCACCCGCCGGGTGATTTCCTACAACACTGCGCATGAAGGATTAATGAACCATGATTTCCCTGATCGGGATGCGTTGAGAGGGCTTCCCTGCTGACGATTACCGGGTTCCTTCTTACCCCTGGAATCGACGCGAGAAACCGTGTTCCGGCCAGATACATATCTCTGTGCAACGGCCTGGGCATTTCTCTCTCGTCGGAGACAATGCCATGCAAATTGCTGAGAGGTCCGTGGGCCTCCCTGACATCTATCGTATAGCATGCCGTCTCATCAACCCGGGCGAATTGATCACACGGACGTTGATGTTTGTGCAATAGTGTATTCACTTCCGCGTGTCCATGTTTCACGGCGATATCGGATCATGCGAAACATACATGAACTACGTCTCTTGGATCGGATTTGAAATGAATAAATAATACACAACAAAAGGTATTCTATACTCGGTTCGACAATCGCAGATGGTTCGAATTGCTTGTTCTCGCCAGCCACTCGCAATCGTTACTTATCTCGTACTCGACCAGACTCAGCATGTGAATCTTACCAGAGTACGGAGTACAGCATACATACCTCCATAAGACCTTTAGACTGCGGGTGTCACCAACGAGATGGCGGGCCCAGCCCCTTGCATACCGGATACTGCTGTGTCACACACACAACTTGCAAGAGCAGGTAGGTACCATGTGCAATTCAGGGGATCGCGTTTCTGACGGGACGGAGATGGAGGGTGTATCTCATATGTCCATTGTAGAGGGTAGGTAGCAGTTCCCACCCTTTGAAAATTGCGCGGATCATTCCGAGTCAAATCTTCAATACCAAGTGATACAGAATAGGCAAGGCATTATGTGCTTGTAATTTCATACGGACATGAGAACTATCGGTAAAGGTGGGCTTTGACACTGCCACGGCGCGCCACACATGCAGCTCAACGATCCAACAGCATAAAATGAGATAAAATAAGATGACGAATGCTACGCTATATCACAAAACAGATGCAAAGGGCTTGCAAGGCTACCGGTTCCGGCGGCCGTTAATCTTCCAGGCCTGTAAGGTATGTGATTATGGCTTTATTCTTTCTCGACGTATGCCGCGGCAAGTTCAAGAAGAGCTCTTATGTCGTTGCTTTTTGATTCCCGTTCTTCTTTTTCCCAGAAGAGCAATTCTGAGTTACCTCGCTGACTGCGGCGGCATCCATACTTACTTGTCCGTTTTCCTCTCACACTTACTTATTTAGAGACCGTCATGGAGTGTGCAAAAATAAGCCTGCACAGACACAAGGCAGGTGCGGGAAGCCCCGTTCCCCCGCGTGAGGGATTCCTAGTGATCCAAGCTTACAACTATTCAAGACTAGACTTTGTTGGTAGTGTCGCTATGGAGCATCCGTGTTGATAGCAGATACAAAAGTCAGGCTAGGATTTATGCAGGCCAAGGATCAGCCTTGGTGCATCCATCCTTCAAAGGCTTCGTCCAAAGTTGGAAAGGACCTCGAAGAGCTAAACCTTAATGATCTCGATTTAGGACCTGTCAATTGTAATGTGTTTTGACTTACCTTGTTTTGCTCTCTCCCCATATCACATCAAAAAGCTCGATCGGCCTTTGACACGAAGTTAAAAGTGAGATGGGCATTGGGCACATGTGCCTTGCAATAGAAACAGCCTCGGTCCCGAACGGACCGGTGAGACCATCCATCAGCACGCTTTTAAAACCTTCCTTCCTCACCCGTCCCGGTACGCCGCGCCATCACCCCAGCGCCGACAATACCTACGCAAGCATAGGTCCGTGCGGGTCATTAAAGAAGCACAGAATATAATTCCAGGATTCGGCAAGTACTGCCTGCCCATGTTCCAGAAACGGTGACCAGGGAAGCCGGTGCTCAGTTTCCCTTTAGGTGAGTGTTGAACCAAAACAATCGTTATCGTTTTTCCATAGGCCATCACAACAGCTTGGTCTAGTCTAGATGCTGTGTATGTGGCAAGGAACGACGTGCCAAAACCTCACCTCGATGAAGAGAACTATCTAGTCTACTCATTCATGACAACCTCGTCGTTTTTTTCTTACCTCGGTTGTGACAAGAGAGGGTAGGTTCAGCTTGGAAAGCGAGATCAGATGGCAATGCCTAAATCACCAAATACCATAACCATACGAAATCTCAATGCTAAAAGCACCGCGACACGGAAAAGTAGGCACTTTTCCTGGCCGTTGAACGTCCTCTTATTTCTAACCGTGACTTCAGTGGTTGAGCTGAGCTGAGTGATCGATAGGTGAAGAAAAGAAGTTTCCGTGTAGATAGAGATGAGAAATTGTGATGTGTGATGAGCATAGTACCACAGCGTTTTCGGGGCACATTTTTTATTGCCAACTCCAGTTCCGTTCTCATCTGTAGCTACATCGCTTTTATAGTAATATGCCAAACTTTGTTCCATATTATGTAGATGGGAGTTCCCACTCAACTCTAGATACTGAGAGATGCCAAGTCCGTACTTGTATCTTGGTTAGTTAGGTTCGTGATATATGCAGCCTTGCTTCTTAAGATCACTCCCAGAACTTAGGTTAGTGTATGCGCACTGCTTGTAGCGAGATCTTAGGTCGGAGTATATGTATCCTCTTCGCGTTATGTCTGGTCTTGTCGTCACTTTGAATTAACAGGAAGAGGCGGCCCTTTGTCCAAATACAACTGAATTAATGAACTCTCATCCATTCACCTATTAAATATCCGTATGCCCAAGTCTCTAGAACGGGGTTCTTTTCTATAGCACAAAAAGCTTCCTCTGATTTAGCAAGTGAGATAGATGGTCAGATGATGTCCATGATTTGGTGGTCGATGCTGAATCTCTAACCTTAAGATCCTACCAACTCCCAACCTGCCAATTACTTACTTATCCCATGATCCCGTCAACCAAGAAGACCCTTTATTTTGGTTCACTGGAGAAGTGATGATCAATTTCCAGTACTCGATATACTGACCAATGAGCCTTAACTATCCGAAAGGATTGCAGACACCGCATGTCGTCCCTCCTCTTTGGCCTCCTTCCTCTCCGGGGATGGTGAGCGAGCCCCCCTCAGCAACAAACCACAAGCTACACTAAACATCCTATCCTTTTTGTATGTACGAGGCAAAAAAACCCCATGGGTCTTGATGGAGGAGCTGAAATCCAGGTCCGCTCCTATCCACCTAACCTAGGTTAAACCCTACGTACAGCTCAGCTATCTAGCTGGACTGGTATGTATGTAGTTTGTGATCTCCAATGCATAGGTATATGCATACCCTACTTACATACAGAAGCACATGCAAAAGGCAGTCCAGTCTAACCTTAGCCCAGAGAGCAACGTTGCGTGCCGGCCGGTTTGAGACCTCCCAGCAACCTCGACGAGATAGCATTCCCAGTTTCGAGAAGAAAAAAAAAAAAAAAAAAAACCTGCCTAGAAATTTGACTCTCACGCAATCAATCGATTCTATGAAGCTTGTCTTGTCGGCCGGCCGGCTCAGTTCTTTTGTTCCCGTTTCCGCTCCCGTTCTCAAACTCTTTTTACCGTTGCAATCACATTCCCACCTAGGTTAACCACAAGTACCTAACCTAGGTACAGAGATATCGAGTGCCCAGTGGGCAGCTTTTTGCCCCACTTGCGTCGTTTTTTCTTCTTCTTTAACCACCATATTTTTTGTGGTTTTCTCGCCCGCATTGAATGAATTTACGCATTCCGCGCCTATCTATCCATTTGATTGGGCAGAAACCGGTTCCTCGAAGATAGATAGAGAGATGCTTTGCCCAATAAGTCGCCAATGTTTTCGTCCCCCCCACCAAGATGAGTCAAAAAAAAACTTGGGGAAGTTTTTGTTTGACCAGAAAACTTCCCCACCGAAAGAAACAAAGACAAGGAAAGGTCAAATTTTGTTAAAGAATACTTACTTACCCAACCTAGCGCAATAAGGCAAGTTCTTCTTTTCTTGCTACCTTCTGGATTCACTCCAAGTGTGTAGTTTCTTAACATTAGTCTATGTATGTATTTTCCGACACTGACTTGGCTTTGTGCGAAAAAAAAGTGTTTTGTCTGCACTGCACGATATACTGTTGTTACGTTTGGGACACGCTGGCATTATTGAGTCTTGACGACGTGGCCACTGTCAGTGGCTACGTACTCTCTCTGTCGCTATCTTCACCTTCTTCACTCATCAACCCAAAACGAAAGATAAAAGAAGAGAATAACCGTTCACCGCAGTATAACGGCAGCCCGCTATATCATGTGTATGTAAGTGTTAGGTCCTTACTTTATGTAGGTCTTTGCCTACATTACATCTACACCGTGATTACCAAGAAACAAGTCGGTGTATCTCCCGTGTGTGCTTTTTGTTCTCCGGTCGGGAGGAGGGGGCAGTTTTAATGACCATCGGTCCACCAAACCGGTGAGGACTAAGTCTATATCTTCCAGTTTTCAGTATATGATTTTTTGGGCTATTAGATTAGGTATCTAGGCATGCTTTCTTTTCGGGATCCATGGGAAGGTCATTTCTCTTGTTAGAGGAAACAGAAACATTTTGTGTCGGTAAACTGTATCTATGCGGAAAGTACTTAACCTTACATACCATGTAAAGACTCAGACAACAAGACAAAATAGCAATGCTCGAAGAGTATAAGTATAAAAGGAAGGATAGAAAGTAAAAAAGTAAGACAGACAGACAGACAGACAGTTTCCAAGAAGCAAAGACTGAAGAAAAACAGTCTCAATAACAAACCTCTCTGTCTCGAGGGTAGGAACAGAAACAGAAACAGAAACAGAAACAGAGTCAGAGTCCAGACGAGAAAGAAAGACAATAAAAAAGAAAAAAGAAAATAGGAACAAGCAGAGTTTATTTATTCAGGTTTTCGGTTCCGAGTCTCCTTCACATCTGGTTCTGGTTCTGGTTCTCGTCCCCTCCAGTTCGTGCCTCTTGGTTTTGTTCATGAAGTCCTATGCTATGCTTTTTTCTCGACAAGTAAAACAACTCTGCTTCTTGAACATGTATTTGCCGTCGTGGCTGGCACATGGGACTCTCTCGCCTTGCCCCGTCCTCCTTCCAACCACTCTCTCACCCGATTCCATCTTCCCATCTCTCTTATTGCCTGCCCGAGCTTGAGGAAGAAGCAAGCTACCGCAAGCTATCCAGTATTGTTCCAAACATTGACTGTTGGTCGAATACCTAAACGCTTTAGTACCAGACCAGACGGGAATGATAACGACAATGTCCTTTGATGTCCCAACAATATCATTGAAACACAATATCACTGGAACACAGGCACTGGAGGCTTGACAGCCATGTTTAGGGACAGCACCGCAGAACATGAGTTCGAACAAAACAGCAGCAGGCAGACATGGGCAAACAAGAACATGTCACAAGACTAGATAGGTAGACATGAGGGAAAACTAAAGGGTTCACAGTTTATAGTTGTAGTTTATTAATGTTTTTGGTGTATAACTAACTTGCTTACTTAGTCCTCCGTTGCACCTCATCAAGGGTATGTAATCGGGTTGTTTGCGTTGTATGTGATGAAAACCTCGCGGATTTGTTCCCCTTTTGAAAGAAAACAATATTTTTGTGGTGTGATAAATAAATTCTTCTTCTTCTCCTCCTCCTCCTCCTCCCGCATCCTAGTTCGATGCTCTGTGCCTCACGATGGGGTTTGGAAAATTGGCAAGCTGATATCACGGCTCAAAGCCAGTATCGCTCCACATATATTCCCCTCAAAAGAAAAACGCCCCCATGTACCCCCCTCCCCCAATCTGTTTCTTTTTGGCTCACTCCTGCCCACTGGAGACAGACCCAAAGTCGATAACCCAGGCTTTTTTCTTTTCCCCAAGAATGAAAATTTTAGAAACGGGAAACGCTTCTACTCGGGTCGGGTCCAATACAACCCCTCATCCGGACCTCCGACATCGTCCCCTTTCGTGCTTGATGTGATCGCTTGTGTCATCCAATGACAGCTCATCGTTGGGCACAGCAGCTCTCACCGCTTATCAAGCTGTGACTCTTCATGCGCACCCAACCCCCACACCCCCTTGGTGGTATTTCGGAGGTATTGGAGCCAATCTGGCATGGCATTAAAATAGGTTTTGTGCGGGCCATGACAGGTCGCATGCAATGCAAGGTTACCCCATAGGGTGGGATTACCAGATGGGGTATGCATTGTTGGTACTGTATTGTGTGTGGTGTCGCGACACCGAGAATGGAGCGTAGTGTAGATAGAATTCGCACCTAGGTGATTGAGGGCATAGGTGCGCTGGCCGTGATAGTTCGCAAACAGCGTCCAAATAGCTGGGCGAACTACCTGGGGCCAAGGTAGCGGGTGTGTGTGTAAGTAGGAATGCCAGAGCTGCTACTTTGCTTCGCAGTCATGGTCTTGCTTCCTCCCCTCAGGTCGCAGCCACCGAAACGTCTGCCGTAGGGGGTTCGCGTCTTTGTGCGAACGCAGACATTAGATATTAAGTTGCTGCTAGTCGAGAGTCTATTAGGTTGTTTGTATAAAGATACGACTCAAAGCGGGTATCAAAAAAGGGGTATCATCAAATCAAGGTAATTGCTGTAAATGGTGTGGTGCTGTAATCCGCATGCTGGGGTATCGTGCGAGAAAACAATCGTAATCTGTGAGAGACCCTGTCAGCTACCCCTCGACATCATGAGGAGCGAAGAGGCGATAACTTACATTCATGCTGTCGTATCGTCGTTAGTATATGTCGAGGCCCTCCTCATTCGCCAGTCTCGGTGATAGGCGCCATGTGGTCCTGCTTCGTGGAACTGCTCTTCTTGGTGCTCCCGCTACTGCTTCGGCGCGAGCGCTTGGCTTGCTGCCGGCGACGCTCCTTCTCGTGGAGCACGTACTTGATGGCCTCGCGTTGTAGCGCCAGCTTTTGGCGATGTACCTCCAGAAGGTCCTCCTCGGTTACAAAGGGAGAGGCCGAAGCGGTGCTGCTGCCGCTCGAGATACTGTGGGAGTCGTCTGACGAGTTGGACTCGACGGGGTAGAGGTCGTCGTCGGACAGGTATGAAGTAGCTCGCTCTTCGCGGGTCTGGTCCATGAGAGCTGGTCGTTGCGGCCACGAGGGGAAGGCGCAGCTGGCGTGGTAGGCAGCGTCGCGGGACAGGTAGCTGTTCGACGTGATGTCGAGCGGCTGAGAGTTTGAGCTCATGGAGCTATACGAGCCGTATGGGCTATAAGGGCTGTACATCTTGGTGGTTGAAAGCTGTATCGACAGCGTTTTCGAGAAAACCGCGAATGTGAAACTGAGTTACTCCTTCGCACACGAAGTCCAGTCGCCAGACGACGATGTTGTTGTTGATGTAGTAGACACGAGTATAGGCGCAGGTGGGAGGAAGTGGGTGAGCTCGGCAGGATCGCTAGATACTATTATAGGATCCGAATGTTGTTGAGCGTCGACTATTTTGCGCTTGGACACTAATGTGTGAATATCACTACAGACAAAATATGAAGTCATGGACTGAGGGCGAGCTTGTCCGATCGAGATGAGCGCAGATATATATGTAAAGTATCCATCTCTAGTATCTATCAAGGGAGGACTGTCGAAGGGAAGTACGTACCAGACGCGGTGCAGAGTACATGCCTAACACAGTAGGGTCCTTTTTTCTCGCGGTCCATGATTCATAGAGACAGGGGTGGGTGTAGACAACGGTCTTGCTTCTGACAATTTTCCCATTTCCCAGATTTCCCGCCTCGCCGCGTCTGACACAATCCCCCGACAGCTCCGTACTGTACACCCCACGCCCACATCCGCACGCCCCCTTCCGCACACTCCCCAGACCTTCCCTTCCCATCCTTGCTGGCTGACCGCTTATCCTGGTCGAAAACCCGCCCATATAACCAGACCACTAGTCAGCTCAGACCGCCTTGGGGAAAAAAAGTGACAAAAGTGTCAGCTTGGCTTTGACCGTACTCTAGGTACTTGCAAGAGTGCCGTGCCTACAACGGTGTTTGCTTGTCCGTTTCCTCACCCCCGACCGGGCCTCTGCACCCGACCAATAGAAGTTACCGGTAACAAAAAGCCTCTCCTCAGCCAACAGGCGCAGTTATTTGTTCTCGGAATCCTGGGACCCGATAGATAATAAATATATTTACCTATATATCACTTGTCCCATTTTCTCATCTCTTTTATCATCTTTTTGCTTTCCGTTTTGGAGCGCTTTTGGATCATGGTCCCAAGGGAGAGTTGGCATAGCATAGCCTACCCAGGTACTTAGGCCAAAGATAGGTCGAGGATAATGTTCGAGGCGTCGGGCCTCTTTCATGCCAGCTGGAGCACTGCACGGAATGACATTCCGACGCCCAGACAATGGAAAGCAAAGAGGGCAGCAGTACTTGGTATATTTAGCTCCCACTGCCCAATCTGGCGGCCCACCGGATATTGGCTCCCCGGCTTGTCAAAACGCATACACTTGTACTAGCAACGGGACGCCGGTAATCAGGTAATCAGCCGTGGGAATTATCAGGATGGCTTCTATTTCATTCTAATCTTCTTTGCTTTTCAGGGTTGTGAAATAAGCTGGGCTGGACTTGGAAATGGGCCTGCGCTAGAGGCAATATCATCTCGCATGCCAATACCTGAAGCAGCTACAGTTGAACCCCTTGTCACCGGATAGTGACCCGTTCATCGGGTTGATAGTAATACATAAGGAATGTACCTTGTCAGAGTAGGGTACCTACCTACTCATTTCCAAATGCTGGTAACAGATCCCTTTAGGCATATGTAGGTATGCTGCTTGCCTGTGTCTGGCTTTGGGCACCATGTGCGCTACGCATGGGTCACAAGTTACAACCTATGTCCAAGACTCCAAGTCATCTCATTTTCCCTGTTACCAGCCTTGGTTTCACCGGTTACTAGACAAGGTAGGTTTAGGCTGGTTACCGGACCGCATCCGGCTCTCAGCTCGAGCATGGAATGCGAGCTTAGCCAATTTCTTTCCTTGCCATATTTATCGGTCGCATTTGGTCAACTAGACCCGATATCGTATGCGACATGTTCCATTCCAAGTTTCTGCCCCCGTGTTTCCTGATATGATCGTGATGCTTGCTGTCGACAAGTTGTCGGCATGCTGCCGCCATCAGGTTTAGGCGGTAGGTAAGGTATGCCGCATACATATCAGATTTAGCGGCATTACCATCCATAATACAGCAGTACCTTAGGTACTTCACAGCATTTCATCCCAGTGAGTATTGATAATTTAGGAAATCACGATTGTGTCGCTTGGGTGTCCCCTGGGCTCGTGTTTGTCATCGTTTCCTTCGTATGTGTTGGTTTCGCCGTTCTCTACGGCGTAGGCTCGGTGTCATTTCCACCAGCCTGGTTGGAATGGGGGGTCCTTGTCACACTCTGTATAGGGTACCTACGTTCTCCTACAGGCTACAGCCCTGGGCAGGGGAAACGTGGGAATCACAGGATTCTCCCTCCATTACTATTTTCGATGAAGGATGAACCTTCGGTGCGACCACCATCTGGGGCAATCCTTCCAGCATGTGTTACCAGCGCCATAGCATCGGTTTACATACGACTCAACTTGTCACTTTGGTTAGTAGCGCTAGCAACTCAGTAAGCTGTCCTGTGACGGCCATGGTGCGGTTGAAACACCTGAAAGTCAAATACTCGCAAGCAATCGGCGACAACAGCTTGTTTCGCGGATCATTGCGATCTTGGTCTCACATCTCCAGTTGTCCGACCTTTTTCTGCGGTCGTGCGGAGACGTACCGATATAATAATAATATCAGGATGATGGATGGATGGGTAGATGAGCGACACACAGAATGCTGCCGTCGGACTCACATTCTTGACCGCAAGTCGCTCTCCCCCACCCAATAGCGACACCTGCTTTTGACCGCTGCGCAACGGACGGACTCGCAGAGGCCGCTGACGCTGGCTTGTAAACCACCTCCATCCCCTGTTACGTCTGCAGCATCTGTGCCCTCGGCGTTTGATCCCTTTGGAGGCTCACTGTTCCTCTGCCCTACAGCACACAAAGGCTGCCAGCTCTGACTCAGATACACTTGAGGATGCAACATGATTACGAAACACCGCCTCTCCCACAGGCAGTCGTTGGTGTCAACACTTTTCTATACGCTGCCGCTGTTGACGATGCCACCAACCTCTGCGGAGCCATGTCCGCTTTATCAGCGTAGTCATCCATAGAAATCTGCTATTTACAAAGCATATAGAGTGTTGGGGTCAAAGTCGGAGCACTATCAGTAATACGGCAATTTACCGCGGGGTGCTCCAAATTGTCTGAAATGCCATGTCCGTATTTATCTAACCTAGCGACGATCTGGGGCCATGTTGTTTGATGCATAATCCGTCGTCTCATTCCGCCTCCAGTTGCATGCGCAAGCAGAGCTGCTGAGGAAGTCTGGGCGCAATCTTAGCTTACAGTAACATCGTTATCGCAACTCTCTTCTCTTCCCCCTCCTTTCATTCCTTCCAGCGTCGCTGTCGCAGCCGAAGGGGAACGAACCGCCCCAGGAAGGTGGAAAGCGCCGCATGATCATGATACATCCCGAGGCAGAGCGCTATCTTGAGTCTCTCTGCCTGTCCTGTGGTGTTCGTCTTCTCAGACTCAGTACTTGGTACCTCATTATCGGCTAGGAATGCACGGCCGTCGAACCGTGATAGGCAGCTGGTAAAAGCTTCCAAGGGCTATTCATTTCCTTCTAGAAGATTACCTAGAACGAATATGCATACTCCACCGAAGTGTAGATTCTCCATGGTGCCCCCCACTTAAGCCCGCAAGAACTGCAACAGTAATCCCCTCTCTACTGTACAAAATACTCAATGTTACTAGCCAGCCTACCTGCCTAAGGTTACCTACTTGTAGCCAACAGCAATACTCTGAGTAGGCTGGCTACGTCAAAGTACTGCAGGTCGCCAGACGGGACTGGGAAACGCAAAGTATTCTAGTCTATCTAGATAGATACTGGTACCGGCCGAAATCGCGTAAGGCATGCACATACTACCTAGAATAGGTACCTACCCACGTGCAGAGAAGTAATCTAGGAGCACGTCGCCGTCTGCCTTCCCTTGCGGACAAGGCTCGAATAACTGGCCTACCTATCTGGGGATAGCAATTCGGACGCGTCTGTTTCAGAAGTTGGCATCGTATAATGAGGCCCGGGGGGTTCTCGCATGAACCCGCTTCTTATGCCCGCTAAATTTCGGGAGAGATGGACATTAGCCTTTGACTTATTACCTAGATAGGGTGTAAGGCCGAGCTGAGTTTTTCTGTAGAAGACGCGCAAATTGCAGCGCAATGGCAGTACTCCCCGAGTCAATAAGTCTGTATTTGAGACCCACTTCATAATCGTGGTACCCCGGTTCCCCGGGTTTTCCGAAAGCCTGGCACAAAATGTCGACGGCCTACAGCAGTAGGTACTGTTGTACAGGCTAGACTACAGTAAGTCCCAGGCCAGGTGGTAAGAGCTGGCAATAGGCTGGCGGGCATTCCACTTACTGTACTTGGCTACCAAATTTTTCCCTCTACCCGCGCAAAAGCCAGTGATCAGCATTGCACCGAATTACCGAGGCGAGTCTCGACCTCTGGATCAACTACAAACCGACCCGAAGTAGAAGGACTGTGAGCTGCTAGACACCTTGAATGGAGTACGCTGGCGTGACTGGGAGTCTGTGACAGGCAGATCTTCACCTGTCATGATACGACTCTTGTTACATGGGACTCCAAGGAAGCTCTAGCCGAGGCCCTCCCTCTAGACTAGCGTTCGTCCGACAATCAGCCGCGGGGACTCTGGGGTGCTTTACCGAGACAACGAGAATTACACAGTATTGCAAAGGTCTGTGTTTACGCCCCCGGTGGCTAGTGCTATTAGCCACGGCCCTTCTTACCTAGATTTTATCCTCGGCTCGCGGGCCATGCATTTCGGCTTGACTCGCGATTTCGGTTCTACAGACGAAAAGGTACTAGACTTACCAAACTGAAGAGAAAATTGAAATCCTTCTAAAGAAAAAAAAACAGGTAAAAGTTCAAGACTTTTATACTGTTTAGAAAGAAGGGGAAAATTGAGGCTTGAAAAGCAGCTAATTTGAAAGTATCTCCACCTCACTCCCACAATAAGCCCGTGCGAAAATCAAGGCGTTGAGGCTAATGCGAGCACCGACAACCTTTTTTCGATTTTGCTTAGCTATTGTGGCTTCTCAATGCTTGTTGCTTGTGTAGCCCCATCGACGCGTGAAAAGCCACCTATCAGACAGCTGTAAAGCGCCCAGGAAATAATTGGCCCTAGGGTCACGGCGGGAGCACGGCCGGACCTGACTCGGTTGAGCTTGAAAAAAGGGCCGTGTTGCTCGGGGACCACCCGCGGGCCGCCCGTGTTTGTTGCCTGGTCGAATGAGGTTTGCGACTTCGAAAGCTTGTACAGAACAATTTTTGACGTGTCTCCTTCTGCTGGAAGAAAGGGATGGGTAAACGCCGAGAAATAAGGATGGGTAAATCCCGAGCTATGTTAGGACTTTGAGCATTTCCCATGGACAACCCACGGATATGGTTTCGTGTCTCAAACCTGAGCACAGGCAATTTTACCTTGTTACCTATCTATTTCTTTTTTAGTTTGGGCTTACCCCCCATCGAGTCACACAAATCTGAGTTTAGGCGCGTGTTCTGTTTGGCTCGTTGGTTCGTTGTCACCAACGCGCACCAACGGATATCAAAAGATTGCTCGAAGCTATCTTCCTTTTAGCGGGGGATAAAGGAGGCATACACACAGCCCGTACAAAGCCACACCGGTGTGCTTCTGGAGACGGGAGAGGGAAAAGGGGGGCGGTGTATTGTTTCACACTTTCCTAATTCCGTCCCCATCGATCAGCTTTTGTTGTTTCCTCTTTACGAAGGCTCAGCAGCAAGCCTGCAGGGTAGCTAGAAACCCTACAATATCCACTGGTCCAGCTGGACGGGAGAATCCGCCAGTGGATTACATGACAGAGTACGTATGCAAGTACATGAGTCGGATTTAAGGGTCTCTCATTTGGCGCTGCATGATCTGGAAATAAGATCTGGATGCCCAATGTGACTGACCAGTCACAACCCCGTCATTTGAAACCAAACCGGGTCTACGCTGTATGTTGGGAGTTAACACACCTACATAGAGTTCCCTAGGCGCATTGCATTACATACCCGTCTTAAGTACGAATCTAGATCCAGTTATGTACTTACTCAAGGTTGGGATGAAAACGGTGAAACAACTTGAAGTTTATGTCGTACAAGGCAACGATTAGATATGTGTGCTATTTCTGCCCCCAAGGTGATTTGTTTTGCGTCGGTTTCGAATCTGGAGTATGGCCAAATCTGAGACTCACATAATTGCCATGTCGTGTTTTGTTGGTGACAGATCGGTTTGTTACATCACCTTCAGGAATGTGGGAAAATTAAACCAGGTAATCTGTCACGTATCGAATCTTACACGTCCTGTGCTGTGTAGAATGACGATTCCGCATCCGATTTGCATCTCAGTGGTTTGCACTCTGATACCTTTTCTCTCTTGCGACACGCAGGACAGACACACATCACTTTCAATAAATTACTATTCCACACTTCATTTTGAAAGAAATTGAAGCTATGGATGGGAAGGATTATCAAGGGTCCTACTGTACATATCACGTCCAAAGCCTCTTACCTCACTTTGGCAGGCGTTTACTACATCCAGCAGGGATACAACAGTACACCTGTAGTGCACGGATGATTTTGTTTGTGCAAGTTGCAACTGGTGATGGCGCAATCCTCCAAGCGTACTGTACAAGTACTAGATAATCATGGCTAGATAGAGTGGTACGTATGCGGTAACGGGCAAATTCCGCGGGCTTGCTGGCTTGCCCACAATGCCGCATACTGTACCCTACAGAGAGACAGTAGACCGCAGGGTACATATTCCGTCGATCACTGCAGTCGTTTTTCATCCCTTGTTTCCCCAGCTAGACTAGGTTACTTGTAGCTAGCTGGCCATGGCATGCAATGCACGTTTAAATTGGTACGTGTTTTCAAGGGCCAGGGGCTTTGGTAAAGAGGATGCATATGAAATACAGCAGTATGAATGCTGTATATACCAAAGAGAGCTAGCTTGCGAGCCACAAGATCGAAGTTTCAACTTTCAAGGTGCAAAGTCAAAGGTGTGCATTTAGGAAATATGCGGCATGCCTGCCCTTCCCTAACCTTACCTACATAAGGTCAAGGGAACGGGGAGGGCATTCCTGGCAGCGGATAGAAGCCGTAGCTGACGCACATCAGACTATTTAAGAGACACATCAGTTCTGAGTTAGGTCGAACTGTGGAAAAGAAGAAACGGCCGAAACGGGGAACGGGGATTTCGGAAAGAGAGCTTGCCCCCCTTCGTCTTCTCCACGTCGTGTAACTATCAAGTACATGTTAGGAAAGAAAACTGGTCAATCTGGGGTTTTGTTTCTCTTGCGGCAAGAGTGTGGATACAGAGTACTGCTGCACAGTAAAGAAATCTCGATAGACTTGAGACTTGTTTCCCTCACCAGTTCGACACATCCCTTGAAACCTTGCTACCCAAAGCCCCCAAAGCACCCCAGGTTTGGGTTTCCTGGAGTAGGTACCAACCTACATCCAAAGCATGCAAGATAGGTAACACGTTGCTACAGTACTGCTGTACCGGAAACATGACCGTTCCTGCCAGGGGCCAGGGAAGAATTGTTCCAAAATAGGCACTCGGTAAGGATGGTCGGTATGTAAGTAGGTAACATCACAGTTGATGTGTGGTGGGTGTGTTTAGGGAAAGCGGTGTGTGCGCCGTAATGCTGGGAGTGCTGGCATTCGTTTGATGGCTACTTTGCTGGCTCCCAAGGGATCAGGACGAAAACAGATCATGATTCCAGCGCCCGATCTTGTTTCCCGTATTCTTGTTTCCGTTTCTGTTGTCTGTCTCTCTTCGTATTTTCGCGCTGCGCTCTCGCGGTTGTCGAGAACAACATCTTGCATCCTAACCCAGGCAGGCCAACCTCATGCCATGGCAATACACCCATATACGACATACAGAGAGACATGCATTGCATGTGCGCGTTTCGCGGGTACATTGCTGGCGCTGCTTGCCTTTAGGAAATTACACCCTCCAAAGGTTAACGGGTCAGGCATCGTTTCATCGGACCCAGACTCCAGGTTTGCAGGCTTCTGTTCAAGCCCTACGTACACGTAGCCGTATGCACTGACAACGGATACGGTTATCTGGTCAAACCTCATCACACTTGAGAGGAGTATGAGGTCGTATTGTAGCTGCAGAATGAGATAAGTGTTGGCTGCACGTGCTCACCGACATCGGTCAAAAAAACAAAACCCCCTTGACCTAACCTGCTATCTAGTCTAGATACACCTTGGAGCAAACACTTTTGCTTTGTCCAGGTTTTTGTACGTGTAATGTATACTTGTACATCACGATCTACGGTTAGTAATCTTAAATCTGGAGGACCGTGGCGCACCACCTCGGAGAGGAAGCGAATATCTAACTTACACGGGGTAAGCTCATTTCAGACAGACACGCACATGCAAATCTTGTATCAATCACACACACTCTCTCTCTCCAAACGCGTTGCTGAGTAAGATAACAAAATACACAATAGTAATGAGCAGCCTCTCGGCGGCAATATCGTTGCTCTTATAGCAACTAAGAAATCCTACCCTAATCTAATGGACTCCTTAGAGAATCCGTTGATCAAGAAGCAATATTGACGACAATTGCATAGCACCGTCCTGTTCATGTCCTCCCTGGTGCGCCTCGAATGTGAGGACTACGCCACTACATAGCACGCGGACTCAAAGACTCGGCGCTGTCGATTCTGGAAAGTGAATCGGAATATGATGTGCTGTAGGTGCCAGTGAGTAGGGCAGGGAGTGTTCTTCCGAATACTCCGAACAACTTTCGCACAGACAGAAAGAAGAGCAAGCATGCAAAACTCGCCATGATCCTACGCGGTTGTGTACTTCTTTATCGGGCTTAGAACTTTTGATGTTGATTTTAGTCTAGGGGGGGGGGGGGGGGGGGGGGGGGGGGGGGGGGGGGGGGGGGGGGGGGGGGGGGGGGGGGGGGGGGGGTGGGGGGGGGGTGTG
>MU280818.1:56763-111226 GCA_022385605.1 Xylariaceae sp. FL0594
ACTGTCCTATTTTATTATTTATCGCACTCTATCAAAACATGGCAGTTTCCCTCCGGTTTTTGTTATTTCTTTTGGGGGTTATTAAATTTTTTTTTTTTTTTTTTTTTGCCCCCCCCCCCCCCCCCCCATCCTCGCTCGTTACCAGGCGCGGTAGTGTATGTGTATGTTACTGTGTAATCCCATCAACGAGTCCAACACATGGGACAAATGACTCAACGAGTCACTTGAGGTGGTCGGTATCACGTTGTACGGTATCACAGAGCGAGGGGTTTGTTTACGCGTAGCTGAGGGGAGTCACGTTCTGGAGTCATCTGTTGCTTTTCGGAGGCCGCAAACACCCCAGTGTATTGTATCGCATTGAAGAACTGGCTTGTTGCTCTAAGGTCAGACTACTGCTGTCTATGCCGAGAAAGAGTGCCTCGACATCTGGCCCGAAAAGCTTGCGGGCGGCCCTTCTTTCTCCCTCTTTTTTCGATCGCGATCTTATCAATCGAATGCACGAACCGCATCTGGTATTCATTTCAGATTTTTCTTTCTCTTGGGCACCAGAATGGGTTAAGAGGATTGCCTAACCTAAAAGCTGCACCCACATATCATCAGCCCTGCCTAAACTAGGACATACAAAGTACATAAATACAACAAGAAGATGTGGTGGAGCTAAGTTGTTTATATCTTCGGCTCCCGATACAACAGTCCGTTGAAGAATTCAAGGTGTCCGATCCGCCTGCCCAGTCCCTACACCCCACGTTTCTCCCCCATCGTTCTGTTTATTCGAAAGGCCTGCCTAATGCAGACACGAAGTATTCTAATATATACATAGTAGACTCTAGAGTTAAACATCACACGCCCACGAGCTGTTCGTAAGTTTCAGCGAACAAGGCCCGACTCATAAGTCGTGCATGTAAGCCCAGAACAAGAGGAGATAGCTTTCTGTATCTATCTAGCGCACGGATACAAACGAGCGGCGCTTTTCCCGGGCCTGTTAGCCCTACGGTTACACCATACTTGTACATTTTATCCTAGCCATCCCACGTTTCCCCATCTCGCGCTATTTCGCAAACGACAAAAGCCAGCCAAGGTGGCCCATCGAGCTCCGTACGCTCGTCTCGTGCGTCCTTTCTACTTTAATTTTACCTGTTTCTTCTTTTTCAGGCCTATGCATATACTACACAAATAGGCCACGAGGTTACATCCGTACAACCTCCCATGATCCTCCACGCAGCGCATGCCTCTGAGTCACTAATTTTAGAAGATTAGGCCTTCTTCGGAGCCGAGGGCTCACTTATTATAACTTATATTTTGAATTTGTATTCCTGCTCTCAACCTAGGAATGTAAAGTGTAAGCATCGATAACGTTCCTCTGTGCTATACCCTCCCTGGCCTGGGGTCGTAATGGTATTTTGAGAGGAAGATTTGAAGTACCCGACTTATGTAGACGTAATGTAGTATTGTCTTGGGACAGAGCGGCGTGCATGGTTGCGCCTTTACAGACTGAGACGACAAAACAACATTGTGGTTATGGCTGTTCATGCATGCTACGTGTTGCTTTACCAGGTGCGAAACTCGTTTTCCTTTACTTTTTCCTGTTGTGGCTGCAAGATAAACCGAGACATACATGTGACAGTTCATCAAGTCGGAATTGTATGTTATTCTGTCGCAATACCCAAGAGCAACGCACCTACGTAATCTAATAGATACCTAACCTACTTTATTTCAACCGGTTCGTTGGCGGGAACTTAAAATGTTTATGAGTTCAGGGAGAAAGTGAAGAGTCATTGGTGCCCAGTAAGACAACTTCTTTCTCCAAAGTCGAACAAACACAATATCTAACCAAGACTTGAGGGAAGAGCCAAGTATGCAAGGGATGAGGCAGAGGGGGGTCGATATATTCTCGTACTGTCGGTCACAGCAACTTATCTGGTTAGAAAAGCGTTACCAACCCAACGAAAAATGCAATTTATGTAATAATAGAGAAATGATACCGGCAGTATGTTAACAGTTAGGTCGAAGTGAGGGTTCAAGGAATGTGATAAGTGATACACCCTCCGGGTCACCTTCCCCGTCCGCTTCATCATACTGTCTGTATCTTGTTAGTGGCTGCAAAAGATTGGGGGACAAAATCGGGTTTTACCTGTACATGCGCATTTGTTTCCTGTCTCGTCATAGAGTTCATTCAAGATGAACCTGAATAGTTAAATTCTCTGCGGACCGAATCCGCGACTATGTATTGTATACTAATAGGAAGACTCTTCTCCTGAATCCTGATACTACCAAATCCTAAACCTGTTAATAAGATGAAAAGATCGATGACGTAACCTGCTACATATCACTCTGGGCTGAACTATAATATCCTGACTAGCAGATCTGGGGAATCCCCGGATGGAGTATGTTTTAGACCAGGGGAACAGGTTTGTAGGTTAAAGCAGTAACCAGTCAAATATGTGCCCGCGTCCCCCCGAGGTTTTCCTCTTTCGCCTAACTTACAATAATACATACCGAGAATCTCCGAGCCTCGGATTCTCGCGACGGTACACGATAACTTCAGTAGGAATGTATCATATCATATCATATCCTCGGACCTCTATTACTCGGCATGTGATATAAAAGCGAAAAAATCCAATCATCCGAGCACGTAGGTGCGCTTTATCGGTGTGGTTTGTGCTATATCCGTAGCATGTAGCATGTGTTAGCCGCCGACCTGAGCGAATCGATGTAAACCAACACGTGAAGGTGCGGTGATTCCAGTGTCCGGGGAATCAATCCCTCTCGTGCTATCGCCGCCCTGAATCTCATTCGATGCAAGATCCATTAGGTAGGGGCACAGCATACCAGATGCGCTGGAACGATTATTGACAATGCCCTGAGATTTCTGGCGCCAGGGGCATGCACGCATGCGAGGGACCACAACTCATCGGCATCACATCGAATCGCATCTCGCGTTGGGCAACGCCGCTATACGAATCGCATCCCTTTCCCATTCCAATCTACTGGACCGGCCCGTTGGGTAGGGACGTAGGTATCTTGTAGCCAATAGACATATCACATATTGCATTCTTAATCGTCATCATCTAATCTACACCCTCTCTCTTTCTAAGGAGTTTCTTGCTCTCCCTTGCTTGGGGCAAGTTGGGAGGAATATGGGAGAATCGAGCTAGAATTAGCAACCAACAGCGTTTCTTATATGATCCGGTTCTATCTACACAGTATGTGCCCCTATCCGACAACCAGTCTGGCTGAAATCTTCTGTTTTCTCTTCTCTTCTAGATACATGATTAATACCCACTAATCTGGGATTTGGTATATTATTTGGGAGAATAGATGTATTGGTTAACTGCTTCTGGAGTGCCGCCCCTGGTGGTCCTCGGGATAGCGAAAAGTTGGCAAGGTAAGTTGGGCACCTCGCTCGTTGCCTGCAGCGGTTTATTTTCGATGGCAGTTGGGAGAGTCTGCGTGTCATTCTCACATCATATCATCTTCTAAGGTTACCCAACGGTAGCAGCACACATACCTGGCTCAGGGGGATGCTTAGTTGGAGTACGAAGAGATGCAAGTTGTTTGTTTTGTCAGGGAAAACCCCCCTCATTATTGATTCCTCTCCTTTCCGTCACACTATTCACTTTACATCTCACTGTCGCACTAGCCCCTTATCTCCAACCGCCTCTCTCCACGACAGTGACTGTGATTTGTAAACCTGTGAAGGAAGGTCCCTGTGAAAGGGGTGAAAGGTCCACTCGACTCGGGATATGTATGTATGTATGTATGTATGTATGTATGTATGTATGTATGTATGTGTGTAAGATAGATGTGCTGTAAGATCTCCAACGGCGGTAAGTAAGTAGTAAGTAAGGTACGAACGCGCCTAAACCTGCAAGCATGCCGTCGCTTACGTCTGCATGTTGATTGGTTTAATTTTTCCTTCCTGGCGGTTCAATGGGAACGTTCCTTTCTTGACTTCGGACGTATGATATTTCCTATCTTGCTGACGCGAGAGAGACGGAAAGAGAAGGAGACAGAGTGAGAAGGAAGAGTATGTAATTATGTGAGATAATGATATTGTGCCATGCTGTTTGTGAATGTCGGCTTGTTTCGTGAATTACCAATATGTAGATGAAGTAAAATCGTCTTCGAGCTACATCTACGGCTCGCTGGCAGAGCTTACTCAACTCAACTTCCATTGCGTCGCATTGCATCACGAGTCTACGTCGTCCACGTTTCTGTCTATCGACTTGGAAGGAGGGTATGAAGCTCACCCGGGAAAAATTAAGGTTGTAAAGTCACATATACTCACCTACAAAGCTACCGGCATTTGCTCAATCTTGCACACACACACACACTCTCTCTCTCTCCTTGCGCGAACCGGAAGTAAGGGCTACTCTATATGGGATCTGGGGAAAAGGTTCGGAAATAACAGTTCGTACGAGTCACAGAGGGCTAAGCTGGTGCTTAGGCGTAAGGAGAGATACCGACAATGTCAGATGGCTTGATTCACTTGGACTGCCCTTGATATATGCTTGCACAGAGAAGCACACTTTCCTCTACCCTCCTTTCACACAAGCTTCACCTATACCGTGGTCACCAGTCAGTTCTTTTGTCATTGGGCACGATTAGCCAAATAAGTAGACACCGTGGGGAAGACACCTAGCTTTGAATTGCAGACTCAGCTGGCCCTGATGTTGCAGTATAAATATATGGCGGACACTACACGGTCCCCTACAAGTACCAGCGTGGCTCTTTTGATGCCGTGAGTTCAATACAGTATGTGAGCTCCAGGAGTTTAAGTCAGATCTTATACATGGACAACGCTATCTGGAGCTTCTGCCACGAGCCGCCCTCTCCTCAGCACTATGGACTGAGTGAGAAGAGGAGGAGGGGGGAGAGCGTTGTTTGTGAGAGGTAGTGTAGACATCCCTTACGGTCTCCCATTATTTTAGATAGGAGATATCAGCCTGGCAGCAAGTCCTGGAAGAGACTTATATATCCTGCCTATTGAGTGGCGAGTTTTTAACCAAGAGATATCTCAGAATTTATAGCCATCCAACCAATCTCCACTGTAAATAAGTCACCACGAGTAAGACCTACCTACCTATATCTCTACCCCTGACCGTATCAAGACCTCCTCCGTCTCCCTATGATAGAGTTTACAGGTGATCCAAGCGAAGTGGTGCGTAAATTGTCAGCAGACAGGCTCTAAACTACCTACTCACCTAATATAGTCCACTAGAATCAGACGAAAACGGCCGCTCACTTAAGCTCTGTCTGCATTTAAGGGCCAGAAAGGGGGGAAAACATCAAGTGACAGAACTTTTCACACTCAGACAACCCTTACCTAACTACGTACTTACATTCGCCGGACAAGAGATTTCAAATAAACGCGTTCATCCTAAGACCAGCTCAGTAATCAAAAGAAAGGTCTTCCTAGGTGTTAGAGATATGGTATTCCAGCCAGATCACAAGGCTGGACCCTCAACCTAAGTACTTTTATTAGCAACGAGCAACTACCTAGCGAGAGCATGATCCAAAAATTCCCCCTATTTCTACAGGCTCACACACCAGTGACTGAATGTAATCAACCAAACAGTGACCTACCTTATGAACCGATAATTCGAAAACAATAAGAGTCTCGCCCGCTGGGCTTATCCCCTAGCCACCACAGTGTTTTTACACCACCTCGGGCTTTAAAACATACGCCGGTGCGCATCAAGTCCTAACCTCCCGACTTCTTCTAACCTACCTGAAGAGCCACAACTAGCACATTGTTTTTTCCGAAACATTTACAAGTATACTTACTCTCTTTCTGGTGAGATAGACCATTCAAGTTTCCTCATCCCAGACAGACCCTCGATCCTATTCCTGCCGGAATAGCCTCCATGGAGTACAAGTATATTCACTTTCGGGTCAAACTTGGGGAACCTCAAACAGAATTCGGTGCCGAGAGTGCGGTGGTCATTACTAATACAGCATTTAGCCCTGTTCAGAAATGTTAGCAAGGCCGGGAACAGCTACACAGAGCCGCCGCCAACGCACTCAGGAGGGATTGATGTACAGTGACGGGGTTCCGGGTCGAGCCAGGAGTCACAAAAAGGAGTCCTTCGACGTTACGTATTGAAGATGTCCGTGCGTAGACTTATCATCCAGTTCAACAAATGAATGGGAAGGACGCGTTAAGGTATCATTATGTTCATTGCTTTAACTCGTGTGGGTTTCTGGAGTACCCTTCCAAGAGACATACATACAAACGAGTTCGTTACCCGTTTGCCCCTTTCCGATTCTATTGCGCCGATTGCACCGTGAAGTGGACCAGATATAAACAATACCATCACCCGTTCCCCCGAGGCGTGGAACGGGCTAGGTCCAAGATAGACTGAGGAACCCGTTGTCCAAATTTGTTATGTCCCTTTCTTACTCAGGCTTTTTTGGCCTCTTCCTTGGCTTCGCCTTCCTTCTCGTCATCGCCTTCAAGGGCTGGCATCTCGTCATCGTCGCCATCGGGGAGATCATCATCGCTCTCGTCGCCGAAGCCGCCGGCGCCTCCAGCACCACCCAACTTGGAGAAGTCAATTCCGCCGAAGTCGCCACCTGCGGGATGAGATGTTAGCTGAATCTCCACTGGCTTCTCATGGTAGCCGTGGCTAGTATATGCTTTCGCATCGCAAATCGAGTGAAAACCACTAGGGAGTCTGTGATTACGCACCCATTCCGCCCATACCCGGCATTCCGCCTAGAGATGCAAAGTCAGCTTTTTGTTACCCTCACAACACGACAGGCCGTTCTGAAATACGGGGAGAGAGGGCTGTTGTGTTGACGTACCCATTCCGCCAAACTGGGACAAATCGTCATCCGGAGCTTCGTTTTGCTCGTCCTCGTCGACCCACTTGTCGAAGTCGGTCTTGAGGAACTGGACCTTCGCCTTGTCTTTGAGCAGACGAGGCCAGTACTCCTCCTTGAGCTCCTTTTTGCGCAGCTTCATCTCCACATTGCGGGCAGTGTGGTGGATCTTGCTCTCGGCCGGGTCGATTTCGGCGTAGAAGCTGAGCTCGAGGTGATACGTTCGCTTCAGCGTCTCGGAGTGACCCTGGAATGTGAGGGAGGTAGGCTGGAGGTCCAGCTTCAGGTTCTCTTTCGGTACGTCGGGAACAGAAATCGTCAGGTAGATGAAGTTCTTCTCGGGATCTGAGCTGGAGGAGCGCTGAGCCCATAGAACTATCCGCGTGCGAACAAGTTAGTATGATGCAGGAAGTCGTGGAGCTTTAGCTTTTGGGCAACGCAAGCATATGGACGTGGCGGGGCATCATCAGCCTTGAGGAGCTGGTTGGTGCGCTGGTAATTTCTGTGATGTGCAGCAACTCGGGGCGCGTCGACTTACCTTCGGGAGTGACTTGCGCCATTTTGTTGTACTGAGAAGAACAGATGAATTGATCTTCGTTAGAAAAAAGCTATAAAGAAGCGAAGGCTGTTGGCTTGTTGAGCTGGACAGCTGTGTTAGTCTAGGCTTTTGTAGTAGGCGTGGTGGTGGTGGTTTGTAGCCTGTAGGCAGGGCAGTGCAAAGGATTTCTGGCGGCGGGGAAAGCAAACATAGTACATACAGTTTCAGTCGAGCTGAAGGGAGCTAGTGGGAGTACCAGCAGCGAGGGATAGAGCAGATATTGATTTGGATATTGGCGGTTGGGTTCGAAATGAAAAAAGATGATATTCAGCAAGCAATTAACCTAGGTAAATGCTTTTGAAATACTGGGGAAGTCGTCCGTGCTTTAACAATTATAAGGTTAAGTTGAAGGTTGAGGCTGGGGAGTCAGAGTTCCGTTCATCTGAAGGCGGCAAGTGCAAGTGTTGTTTCGGTGATGCAAGCAGGCGTGGGCCCCACCAAGGACTGACATGACAGGCCCCTGTTTTGATTCTATGAAGTTCTTAGAAGCACTATAGAATGCCATGCCATACCTACATGTAGGTAGGTATTCTATACTACTTGTGTAGCTATGTTTGAGACATGACCGTTTCCTGTCTGCCAACCAGCATGCTCGGACCATCAAGGAAAAGACTGTAGACTGTAACACTTTCTATTGGGCTGGGTTGCCTCCTATTAATAGCCCACAAATCTGAGAGGAGAGTCAACAGCGCTTGTCTCAGCCTATTGAGTTGCAATTTGCATCATCGACACCAGTATACATACTCTATTTGGCGGTTTAAAAGCGTATAGCAGGCTACCCAGAAGCTTGTATTCTTTTTTTCAGTGTTTGCATGGAGATTGATAGGCAGACAGCTTAGAGACAGGCGTGCACAGTCAAACTGGCATGCAGCTGCATGTTTGATGTTGACCTGCAAGGCAAAGCTTCGCTCCAAGCCACCTGAACCACACTCTCATGAGCAAGCAACCCTCGAGGTCTGAGAGGAGGCTGTATCCCTCAATCCCGCCAGTATTTGTGAATCAGTGCTACGCACAGCATGCAAGGCTGCGTTAGAGTGGTCGACTCTGCAAAATGCATTTGGATATTCCAACAAACCGTCAGCCTTCAGGTACCGAACTTCATGTTCCAGTAGTACCTTGGCATCGTTTATGCATGCACGTTCTCGTTGCACAACAAACAAGGTTAAAATCCAAAATGGATATGTTGTTCTTCATTGAGTTGCCACAATACAGCTTGCACCACAGCCCTATGCCCTTCCATCGTAGACTATTGCCTGCCGAAGTGAGGATGATAGGCCGTTGCTGGAAGGCACGAACAACTGGGCCAGGTTTCCTACTTCATAATCCTCAGGTAGGATGCTCCCTGTCAGGCAACCAACTAATCAGGTAACCTTTCAGCCGGCCATGGCACAAAAGTAAGGACGCGAATGCAAGGCACGCATACTTGCCATCGGCCACCATTGACTACCTTCTCTGTATGAACCTTCTTTATGTACAATGAATAACACCAGCTTACCCGTGGTCTCAGTCAAGTCAACTTTCAAGTTGCTCGTTGTAGTGCCAAGACAACATCATTTGAGCCAGTACCTCCGAAGTGGGGTAATAAAGGTACTGTGGGCAGGGCTGTACTGATGCACTGCTGTAGGGCAGTTATGGAGGAGAGTGGGGGATGAGCAGCTGTCAAACTCCAGTTGCTCCAGCTTCCTCCTCTTACCTCAGCCTTGGCCAGTTTGGTAACCTAAACCCCTGGAAATGCCCCAAGTTTGACCGACAGAGGTAGGAGCGTTTGCAACCTGCGAACGTCATCATCCGATTGTCACGGTATCGATACCTATCGACCGAAACACTTCCACATGTCGATCCTCTTGACTACCGGCAAACGCCCCAAACAGTCTAGCACCTAAACTACTACGAGTCAATAGACAACTGTCGCCATCGTCGGGTTATTTGCTGTCGTAGCCATAGCCATGGCTTCCATGTGGAACGCAGTCAAGACGGCGTTTGTCGGGGTAGATCCTAAAACGCAGGTGAGGCTATCTATCTGCCCCCACCTAATTGATATGCTACAATGCGACGAATAGACAACAAATGGCGACATCCTGCCTCCATCCAGTTTGATTGACCTCCCGATAACATACTGACAAATATACCTTTTGCGTGTAACGCTAGAAAAGAGAATATGACGTGGTCCTACGCAGAAACATCCGCGCCCTCGACCGGTACGCGAACGAGCGGACGAGGGAGATGGAGAGCAACAAGAACAAGATAACGGCGGCCCTCAGGCGGGCGGAGGCGCCGGACACGGACGCGCGGCGGCGGTCCGCGGCCCAGCAGGAGGTCCGCAACTACGCCATGGCCGTGGCCACGCAGAAGAAACTCATCGCGCGCATCGTGACGGCCAAGGCCCAGCTCGAGAGCGTCCAGCGGCGGATCGACATGGAGTACATGGAGCGCAAGACGGTCGACAGCATCGGCTCGGCCGTCAAGGTCCTGCACAAGGTCAACCAGCGGAACCCGGTCCCGCAGCTCGTCAACGTCGCCCAGGCCCTGAGCGTCGAGTCCATCAAGGCCGACGTCATCGAGGAGATGGTCGGCGAGAACCTCCCCCTGGACGAGGACGGGCTCATGAACGACGAGGTCACGGACGAGGAGATACAGAGGGTGCTCGACGGCATCCGCCAGCCCAAGAAGGCGACGTCCCTGCCCAGCGCTCCGGTGGTGGCCGAGCCCGAGTCGGCAGTTCCCGCAGGAGAGGAGGAGGAAGACCAGGAAGTTATGATGAACCAGATGAGGAACAGGCTCGAGGCTTTGAGGAGCTAGATGGGGCGTCCTGGCGTTGTTTTTATTCTTTCATGCATTCAAGGGCCTGTCCATTCTTAAGGACTCGAATTACGGCAACGGCGTTTTTGGAGCGTGGGGTCAATTGGATTGTTGAGACAGCATGTCCTTTGTTGGGAGAAAGGGGAAGTCCCTTCCCAGTCATGTGAACGAATGTGGTAGATCGGACTGAATTCGTATATATAAGACTAAACCGGCTGAGACCTCAGTTGTAAAATAAACACTTCTGAGGTGCTACATGAGTACCGTCACTTCAAAATACGGGATTTATTCCGTCGGCAGATACCACCAGTCAGTATTGCCAACAAGTTATCTCAAAAACAACCTCGGCGTGGTAGATGCACGGTCTGGCAACTGATCCTCGGCCGTCCAATCCCAACTCGTGGCCGTAAACACATTGCGAGCAAGCTTCTCCGCACCCATGGTATTCTCGAACCGGACCCGTGCATCGATGGCTAGAGATCTGGTAAAGCGGAAGGGCTTACTATCATCCTCGTGATGGCCCTTGCCGTCAGTCTCGCCATGCTCTGCAGGCATCCAAGCGTGCTCGGATCGGTTGCTTCTCCAAGCAGCACTGGATATCGGGATCGAGTTCGCCGATAGTAGTCCCTTGATAAATTCCAGGATGGGTAGCACTGGCGATATCAGGCGTCAGTACATGGTATCTGAACAGATACTTGACAGTACCGGTTCCCGAAGAATGTACTTACTACGAGTACGCAGCCCACAGTTGGTACTATACAAGATCCAGAGTTAGCAATACTTGTCATATTGGCGGCCCTTGGGGGGTAAGGAAGGCGATCGGAGTGATGGGCAGCTTGCTGGACCAAATGAGTCTGAAAGTAAAGGGGGTTTATATCACAAAGGGGAAGAGTTGCGAGTTTCATACTGGTGGTTGTCAATCTGGTAACTAGGACACTGGGCTAGTATATCGATAAGGCTGTCTACGGGCAGCAGCGAGGTGTCGGCGACGGAGTAGAGTGACCCCGGCGAGAAGTCTACCAAGTACAGAAGACCCTTTTTCGTGAGAAACTTGAACATCTGGCCCAGCTGGTATGTGTCGCACGACAAGCTCGAATCAAACCCCAGCTTGCACTGGTATATGCCTGGCGACGCGGCATATAACGTGAGAAAGTGGCGCGGCACCGACGCGATGGTGTTCAGGATGCAGTTTCGCCTGTATTGCAGTTCCTCTAGTAGGCAGATGAAAATTAATATGCACACAGATGATATACGATGAAAGAGGCCACATGGAAGCGAGGTACGCTACTGGGCGCAGCTCCAGGGGGGGTGACTTTTTGATTGACTTACGCTCAAGTCCATCCTGCAAAAACCACCAGGTGGCGCCGGTACTAGTCTCGTCGTCTTCTTCGCCGAACGAACTCCATCTGCAGGAGCCATTCATGATAAGCTCTCGAGTGGCGGCCTGGAACTTGCCGGGCTGGTTCAGCAGCCAGGAGACCAGGATCTTCTGGCGGAGCACGTTCTCGTTGGCGCGGCTCATAGTGCTGAAGCTACTGCTCCCGTCGTCCCGGGGTTTGCGCAGGTTCGTGACCGGCCACTTGAACTTCAGCTTCGTGCTCACGTACCGGGACACGCTCGCTGTGCAGTCGAAGCGGTCGGCGAAGACGGCTAGAGTGGTCACGAACGACATGGTGATTGGCGGCTGGCTGGTCTGCACGTCCTGGCCGTGTAGGATCCTCAGAAGGTCCGCAAACACATTCTCACGATAAGCATATGAAGCCGCCTCGTCGTCGTCGTGGATCTTGACCCAGGGCAGATCTTCAACACCTGCATCCTTAGGTTTCAGGTTTTTAAGCGAGAGTGCTGAAAAGGCATCTGCGATGTCCTTGGTCTCCTTAAAGTGAGAATCCCCGAGTAGCTTTTCGAAGTACTTCGACTGCGTCTTGAGTACCGCGAGATCCACACGGAAAGCCAACCGGGCCCTTGGTTTTGGCGCTGGCTGCTGTGGCTGCGGATTCCTCAGACTCGTATGCTTTGCTCGCGCCGCCTTGTTGGCTGAGCGGATCGTCTCCTTCGAGTTCTGGAAGGTGGCATCTAAGACTACATCGCCCTGAGGGGATATAACGATGACCTCAGGGGACGACCCGTGATGGTTCGGCTCCGATGATGAGTCGCCGTCCGGTGCGCCGCCCGAATCTTCCATGTGGTTTGTCTCCTGTGTGAGGCAATACCTTGGGGACGTGGGATGGTGAGGGTCTCATCAGCTTTCTCGATTTGCGAAGGAGTTCAGAGCCAGCACGAGGTAAGGGCTTTCAGCAACGCTGTGACACTGCGGTACCTATTGGGCTGGAATAGGCCGATACGAGAGATATCTGTATAAAAACTTTTAGAAACGTGCTGATCAAGACTCCGGTTGTCTACTTCACCAGCAGGGTCCGTTCGAATGGGTATCCGATTCGTCATGCGTCATAGCGAGGTAGGTAAGCAGTAATATTAGCCTCCTAAGCAATGTTATGCTTTAAGCGGGACTTAACCTTACCTGCTGGCACTGTGCATTATTGCCAGTTATTCCACCTCTAGGAAACTGTGTGATACTGTATGGATATGGCTGCTCATCGAGAAGGATATGATATGTCTCTATTGAACATAACTACATAAACAAGTAAAACGTTTCCATGCTCAGAAGCCAAACACAAGTATTACGTTCTTCACTTCTGCTTCTATGGGGAATTGTATGAATCATCAACTGTGCTAGGCGAAGATCGGGGAATGCAAGTCTCTCGTCTCGGACAGGCGAGTTCTGGCAACTCGCTAGGAAACGCTGTTGTTGGTCACGAAGGTTGCTCGAGTTGTCATATCATGGCATGCGAAACAGCAGGGCAAATGAGTTGGTATAATTATTGACTATCCACGGACCCCCTCATCGATTTCATGAGAAGACCCATTTAGCAAGATTTGGGGCCACTTCACCTAGGCACAACAGTTTCAGAGACTGGTGACTTCGTCGAACCGTCTGTTTCCTCGCTCGATACGTTCTCCACGCTCTCCAACGCTTTCTTCGACTTGAGCAACGGCCAGTGGCCCTTGAGCTCACGGTATCTCATCACTCCCAGTGTGGCAATGATAGTTAGCCAATAGAGGTTATATGAGATGACCGAGCCGTACGTCGCCGAGTTTGTCCAGCCCAGTATCGCATTGAAGATGCCCCATCCTCCACCACCGTTGAGCTGTGGGCTGCAGCACTGGCCAGGGAACACATCGTTAGTACCCATCTCAAGAAGAGAGAACTTTTGGAATAGCCGGTATACTCACGTTCACGTGCCATACGCTCTTGTCGATGTCGTATGATCCTGGCCCGGATCCCAGTTCGGCCGCATCGCCCCCGACAACTTTATTCCACTGCTGCGCCTCGAAGAACCATATGGCGCGTGAGAAGAGTCCTGCGGCAACGAGGTAAAGCAGACAAGTGGAAATTACAAGGAAATATTGCAGCCGCGTCGTCGTACCGCCCCTTTTTAGTATCTTGTATTAGCAAGAGCACACGCAAACATAACTGCCCAGGCTAGTGCAATTGATGAGAAGCTTACCGGTACAAGAGGTAGCCCACGATACTTCCCACCAGCAGGCCCACGACAACCGGCAGGGGCACGGCAGTAGCGGGAGCTGAGAAGGAGACGCCGGCGATGAAGACGATGGCCTCGACGCCCTCGCGCAGGACAGTGACAAAGGGGAGAATGAACATGGCGTACTTCTCTGCGAAGCGCTTCAGCCAGCCGGCGCGACGACCTCGCGTCCCCGTGGTCTCGGGCGCCTCGAGTGCCTTGGCCAGCTTTACGCGCCACTTCTCCTGCATCTTGCCGACGCGCAGGAGGGCCACGCCGACGAAGCTGATGATCAGAGAGGCGAAGAGGGCGAACGCGCCCTCGTAGTAGTACTCGTTCGCATCCCAGGCGTTGCGACCGGCCGTGTAGAATGCGCCGATGATACCGGCCGCTATGACGAGGCAGATGAAGAAGCCGACGCCGACGCCTAGCCAGACCTGTTTCGTATAAGTCGTTAAGCATAGAGTAAGAATTTTAAGGTGAGTGAAGGGGTTAGCCGTCAGCCGTGAGTTCTCACCTGTCTGACTAAAGTCTTGTAAACGGCGAGGTCGCGGTTTGGACTATCTAGTGTCTGTTTGAGGAAGGCCAGAAGCACCGAGACGATGATGACCGTCTCGAGTGTCTCACGGAACACCACCAGAAAGACAGGCACGGAGAAGACGTCTTTCGCCATGATCTTCACTCTGTATCTACAAGATCACATATAAATAATACCATGCACACATGCGGGAATTTGGAACTAAACCCGACAAGTGTCAGATTTGAAACGCAGTGAGGACGAAGATTGAGGATGGGAAGAGTAGGTATTCCAACCGACTCCCGAGTAAGTTGGGCATAGAGGATCGATCCCCTTTGGGTATCACACGGCCGAAAAAAAGACTTTCACAAGAGGATCTGAATAGCAATGTATCTGTACGATACCAAGTACTCACATGCAGAGTCAAGCACTGTGCTGCTACCGAACCGGCAGAAGCAGTGTAACCACACCAAAGGCCTGACTGAGTCTTGTTTTTCAAAGCGATTATCTTTTCCATCTGATAAAAGCCGATCAGATAATCTCGAGCGGGTGTGGGGGAGGTAACATCGACTGGTTCTCCCTCCCTCCCAGCCACCACTCATGCTTCTTCTTTCATGGTCAGACAGGGGTTCGTTATGTATTTTGCTCACCTCCTCGTTCCCAGGGAGGGAGCCAGGGAAAAAACTCTGCCACGGCGTCATGTCGCGCCACCTCACCGCTGATAGGACCGAGAGGGCCGAAACTAGATACTGTAGGGTTCGAGGGTGTGCCAGGGTCTGATTACACACATTACAGTAATAAGAGTTATCTAGAATAGCCCTCAGGAGTCAGGTGGTGAGTTTAAACAACACCACGAAATCTCGACCTTTTTAAGTTCGTGTCATGCGTTCTTTCTATTGAGGGGGCCGAGGAGATGGCCAAACTGCCCACCCTGTTTTTATTCAAGACTTCCCTTTCTGCTGTTGTACAGCAGTATACTTGTATTGGAGGTGTGCAGTCTAGACCCCTGGATGATTCTGCATACGGCATGGTCCGTTCGGGTTGTCTAACGCACCCCAACGAATCAACTCGTGTGCTTCTCCATCTCCTTTACCTTAGCGTCGCATGAGTTGTATGTAGGTATTTCAAATCCCCCCCAAGCTGCTTTGTGTGCTGCTTGTTTCTACCTACCAAATATCAGAGTAATTTGGGCCAAATGCACCGTATTTCTGCACCAGGTATGATGAAAAGAAAAAGAAAAAGCCAATAAAGAGGATGCAACACGGTTCGGGGATAGGTTGAGCACAAACATCCCCATGTCCGTCACTGCTTCGGGCTAACCTAGCGGTTAACTAAACATGAAATTACTTTCCAACGTTGAGAGAACTAAAAGGTCGCTTACAGGTTACAACTTACCAGACCTGTCGCGGTTTCCTCCGGTAAAGAGGGGGTAGAAGAAAAATAAAAGTACCCAAGACCGCAAGGGTAAAGTAGGTTGAGGGATGCTTGTACCGGCACGGTGCTGTTGTTGTACCGGTACGACTCGCCTGACTGGTGTCACAAAGCATGATGATGGTCCGATATATGTATCGAAGATGGATGGATGGGTTGATTTGATTGATAAGATAATATCTAAACACTCCTTTTCTGTTTGTTCGCTCTCAGCTTCCTGCGTGGGCTTGCTCTTGTCCGGGGTAAGATTCGGTACTTGGCCCTCCATATTCTCAAAGCCGAATCCTGACTGACAGTCAGTCAGTCCGCAGTACTGTCTGTCTCTTGCCCCATTTTCCCACAATTACTGCCGTGCCAACCCTTAAGTGTACTTGGTATAAGGCCGGCAGACTAGATAGGACTGTCTGACTGTTCGGTTCAGCCTCTATAGAGAAGCTCCATCTCGTCCAGGAAGTTTTAGGGGCTTCATGTTCGTCATGGTGAATCCACTTACAAGGCTTATCGCGACCCTGTTGTTATGGGTGTCGATCTCCTTTGAGCACTCGACAGCGGCCACGGTGACCTACAATTTCGAAGTCGGCTGGGTCACTGCCAACCCTGACGGAGCCTTCGAGAGGCCGACTATTGGCATCAACGGCCAGTGGCCTATCCCGCAGATAGAAGCCAACGTCGGCGACAATGTCGTCATCCACGTCACCAACCAGCTGGGGAACCAGTCGACTTCGCTACACTTCCACGCTCTGTTCATGAACGGCACCGCCCACATGGACGGCCCGTCCCAGGTCTCGCAGTGCAGCATTCCGCCGGGCTCCAGCCTGACGTACAACTTTACCGTAAGGAAATAATAGACCGATCCTCCCTCACTTGTAGTTTTATACCCACCTAGGTAGTAAGCATTGCTAAGAGAATGACATCCTCAAGATCAACCAACCGGGCACTTACTGGTACCATTCTCATACCGGCGGTCAGTACCCCGACGGCTTGAGGGGTCCGTTAATCGTCCATGACCCCGACTCCCCTTTTCTCGGGCAGTACGATGAGGAGATCGTGCTCACGGTCTCGGACTGGTACCACGAGCAGATGGCAGTCCTGCTACCGGCCTTCAACTCCAAGGGCAACCCGACAGGCGCCGAGCCGGTGCCGCAGGCCGCCCTCTTCAACGAGACCCAGAATCTCACCGTCGCCGTACAGCCGGGGAAGACGTACCTGTTCCGCATGATCAACATCGGCGCCTTTGCCGGCCAGTACGTCTGGTTCGAGGGCCACAACATGACCATCGTCGAGGTCGACGGCGTGTACCACCAGCCGGCTGAGGCGGAGATGATCTACCTGTCCGCCGCCCAGCGATGCAGCTTCCTGCTGACGACCAAGAACGAGACTACGGCTAACTACGCCTTCGTGGCTAGTATGGATACAGTACGTACATGACATGTTTTGCATTTGATGTTGCGAATATGCCCAGGTTAACCGTTTTCCTGCGTGTTTTTCATGATAGACATTATTCGATACTCTCCCCGAAGACCTCAACTACAACGTAACCGGGTGGCTCACCTACAACGCCAATGAACCGTTCCCTAAACCGGCTCTGGTCAACGAGCTGGATCCCTTCGACGATATGATGTTGGTTCCGTACGACAACCAGACTCTCTACGGGGAGCCTGACAAGATCATCGAGCTCAACGTCATCATGGACAATCTGCGAGATGGCGCAAACTAGTACGTTCTTCACAACAAAACACACACAGCATCTTCACCATCTCGAAAAATACGGTGCAGTCCTTTGCTAACACGCACTTGACAAAAAAAAAAAAACAGCGCCTTCTTCAACAACATAACCTACAAAGCACCCAAGGTGCCATCCCTGTACACGGCCCTCTCGTCGGGCCACCTCGCCACGGACCCCCGGGTCTACGGCTCGCACACGAATGCCTTCGTGCTGGAGAAGGGTGAGATCGTGCAGATCGTCGTCAACAACCTCGACTCGGGCCGCCACCCCTTCCACCTGCATGGCCACCACTTCCAGGCGCTGTACCGGTCGACCGAGGAGGCCGGCACCTTCGCCGTCGTCGGCGTCGCCGAGGCCGACTACCCGCGCACGCCCATGCGTCGCGACACGCTGGTGCTGTACCCGGACGGGAACATCGTCTTGCGCTTCCGTGCCGATAACCCGGGTGAATTTCTTCCTCCCCTCTCTCACTCTAAATAGCCCCCTTTGATATTACCATACTCCGCTACACACGCTTATATGACGAGAGACCACTTTTACTAATATCGTCATTTCTTCAAAAAAAGGCATCTGGCTCTTCCACTGCCACATAGAATGGCACGTGACGTCCGGCCTCGTGGCGACGATGGTCGAGGCGCCCCTGGAGCTGCAGAAGAGCCTCAGCCTGGGGGACATCCCGCGCGACCACCTCGACGTCTGCGCGGCGCAGGGCATCGCCACCGCCGGCAACGCCGCGGGGAACTCGGCCGATTTTCTTGATCTGCGGGGCGAGAACGCGGCGCCTGGTCGGTTGCCTGATGGGTGAGTCCGGATATTTCTCATTTTCAACCTGTTTTTCCTTTCTGCTTTTCACAGCTCGCCGGGAGCTACAGATACCTTCCCAACTTTTCTTTTAACTTTTTTTTTTTTTAAAAAAAACTAGTAACTTATAGAGGGGGACAAAAAAAGACTAAAACGACGTAAAAAAAAAAACAGATTCACAACCCGCGGCATCGTCGCCCTCGCATTCAGCGCCCTGAGCGGCATCCTCGGCGTCGCCGCCGTGGCATGGTACGGGCTTGCCCCGGACCCATCCCTCTTCCCTACAACAACAACCACCACTTCCTCATCCTCCTCCTCTACTACCACTACTACCACACCTACCCCCACTTCTTCCATATTACCCGAAGCAAAGAACGGCACCAAACCCGAAAACGCAGTCCCGGAAGTAGAAGTTGAACCTAAAGACGAGATCCTCCCCTCGGCGCCGTTACGGTAAATGAATGAGGGTTTACAAGAAAAAGGAACAGAAAACAACGATAAATGACAAAACAACGTTGGGAGAACTGGAAGAAAAAGGGAGTGTAATCAATTTAAAAAAAAAATATACAGACTAGTTAAGCTGGAAAATTATTCAAAACCTCGGTCTTTCTGTCGTCTATACTCCCCAACCAAGATACTTTATACGTATAAACATTATTCCCGACTAAATTCCTCCCATTCCATTATCTCCACTTCACCCCCCCGGGCAGTCATAACAAGAAACCTAAATACAAATACACTATATCTAGACCTTTGTCATGAAAACGAAAGATTCGAACAAAGCGAGGACATTATAATCAAAACAGATCAGTTACGATTACGCTACCCAAGTAATGTAATAATTGCTCGCTCGCTAGTCCCGTCCATCCAACTTCAAACCTCTCCTAACCCTTTTCTGCAGAAAAAAGACCATCTATACAATTTACAAACAAGCAAACACCCATGTCGTCCGAAATAAAAATCCAAGGCCTTCCTTCTACAGTCTTGTTTATTTTTTACCTATCTGTTCGGTTGTCCTATGCCCCATTTAATAGAAAGGATAATAAAATAAATAAAGAGTACTCTGTCCTTATAGTAATTAATAACTGTTAACTTAGTCTAGTCTGCCTTTAAAAAGGAATATATACCTAGTTCCTACTCTTCTAAAAAACCATCTTTTATATGAGGCTTGTTTTCTAAAGCTAAGCATTAATTAAGTCCGAGGTGATATATATTATCAAAAGAGTTTATTAACCATTGCTAATCAATCTAACCTAAATATTTAACCTCCTAGGTTACATGTCTATCATGTCTACCCACCCCTACCGTACAGAAGAAAAGATCATCTATACAGCTTACAAACAAACCCAGAAAGTCCAAAGATAATACAGTCAAGGCCTTCAACCCTGCGGTCTTATCCAGCCATCTGTTCAGAGGGCTAATTGAGAGACGTCCCTACTCGTCCCGTGCCACATGTGTTAGTAGAAAGGATAGTTATTAGTAAACAAGACTCTATCCTCAAGCTGATGATCGTTAGCCTGCCCTCGAAAAGGAACACGGTTATGGCTCTTCTAAAGAGACAGCTTCCTGTCGGACTGGATTTTCAAGCATCAAGCCTGAGGTGATACTCTCAAGAAGTTATCAACCATCCGTTTGCGAAGTCATATGCACGCACTGGAATGTAACAAATTAACTACAGAAGACCGACTATGAAGAGTCACAACATGAAGGATGGCAAATGAAAAAAAAAATGGATTTAGAAATTATCATGCATTTCTTGGTATACAGCTCAACAAAGGGAATCGATTTGAGCTAGAAAAACTCGCCACTCCACACAGCTCTCCTTTTCTAGATATACACAGGCCGCCACCTTTCTACAGTAGGCAGCTTCTATTTAAAATGGCCATTACTAGCTCTTTATGACGACTTCTCCAGATCGGCAAGGATCTTCTCACCCTTCGCCCGGGCAGAGGCGAAGTCGCCAACCATGTAGAAAGCACCCTCGGGCAGATCATCACCCTCACCAGCCAGGATGGCCTTGAAGGAGGCAATGGTGTCCTTCAGGTCAACCAGCTTACCCTCGATACCAGTGAAGACCTGGGCGACGGTGAAAGGCTGGCTCAGGAAACGCTGGATCTTACGGGCACGCTCGACGGTAAGCTTGTCAGCTTCCGACAGCTCGTCCATACCCAGAATGGCAATGATATCCTGGAGAGACTTGTACTCCTGGAGGATCTGCTGGACACGGGTGGCGGTCTGGTAGTGCTCCTCGCCAACGACACGGGGGTCGAGCATACGGGACTTGGAGTCGAGAGGGTCGACGGCGGGGTAGATACCCAACTCGGAGATACCACGGGACAAGACGGTGGTGGCGTCCAAGTGAGCGAAGGTGGTGGCGGGGGCAGGATCCGTCAGATCGTCAGCAGGCACGTAGACGGCCTGGACCGAGGTAATGGAACCCTTCTTGGTGGTGGTGATACGCTCCTGCATACCACCCATGTCAATGGCGAGGGTGGGCTGGTAACCGACGGCAGAGGGGATACGACCGAGCAGGGCAGACACCTCAGAACCGGCCTGGGTGAAGCGGAAGATGTTGTCGATGAAGAGAAGCACTAACAGAAATATTAGCCACAGAACAAGCGATGCACGGACAGGTTTGCTGGCAGCATACCATCCTGGCCTTCCTGACGGAAGTACTCGGCGATCGTAAGACCAGTAAGGGCGACACGGGCACGGGCTCCCGGGGGCTCGTTCATCTGACCGAAGACAAGGGCGACCTTGGACTCGCCCTCGAGCTGAATGACCGAGGTCTCCTGCATTTCGTGGTACAGATCGTTACCCTCACGGGTACGCTCACCGACACCAGTGAAGACAGAGTAACCACCGTGAGCCTTGGCGATGTTGTTGATCAGCTCCTGGATGAAGACAGTCTTTCCGACACCAGCACCACCGAAGAGACCAATCTTTCCACCACGAGCGTAGGGAGCGAGCAGATCGACGACCTTGATACCAGTAACCAGAATCTCGGCGGTAGTGGACTGCTCAGTGAACTCCGGAGGATCGGCGTGGATGGGCAGGAACTTGTCGGTCTTGACGGGACCACGCTCGTCGATCGGGTCACCAGTGACGTTTAGGATACGGCCAAGCGTCGCAGGGCCGACGGGGATTGTGATGGGAGCGCCAGTATCGGTGGCCTTGGCGCCTCGTGTGAGACCCTCGGTACCTGAGACGGAAAAAAAATCAGTTTCGAGCAGGACACGGTGAATCAAGAGCGAGCGAACTTACCGTCCATGGCAATGCAACGGACGACATTCTCACCCAGATGTTGCTTGATGCAGGTTAGCAAAAGTTCCCCGTCAACGGACAAGCTGGACAAAGCCCTACCGAAACTTCCAGGACGAGCTTGTTGCCCTGGTTGTCTGTTGTCAGGGCGTTCAGGATAGGAGGGAGCTTGGCTGTGTCGAACTTGACTGGTAACGGTGTTAATAATAAAGCTTCACTTGACACTGAGAACCTCCTGCTCACCATCAACGACGGCACCGATAACCTAATGACGGACTCGTTAGCTCATATATCCCTTCAATTGGCCAGCTTGCAAAGCTCGGCCGACCAGTCGAAAGCTCTCACCTGATGAATCTTGCCATCACCAACGCCAGCCTGTGTGCTTGCCAATCTGCTGCTGGTAGGGAGTCTGAAAGGAGCGGGCGTCGCGACGCGCCGTGTGGCGGCCGAGAAGGCCGGGCGGGCGAACGAGGAGATGCGGCTATTCGGAGTAAGAAAGGAAATAAGATTAGCTCAATTGAACGGGATCGACCTTGCTCAGCCTCCAATTGATGAGAAATTCGGGATTGGGCGACGCGAAGTGTCTATTTGTGGACTACTACTGACCTCCTAAACATCTTGGGAGATGGAGAGCTGCGATTACGGATGGGAAGGTGAGGTTGGTGATGTGGTGGTTCTGCTGAGCAGAGAGGATGAAGAAATGGGAGGCCGACGAAGAAAAACCGCAACGACTGCTCTCGTTGCTGGGCGAGCTAATTTTGTCACGTGACTCATGCACTGGCTGAAGCCAGAGAAAGAAGCTGCCCATCGTCTGCGCTTCTGCCCCAATCCTATTCCAGACAAAGCTCCCATTCCGCCCCGGTCGCTATGCCAGATACAGACCTTGCCAGCTTCACGGACCCGCTTCGAAGTCCACGTTTGAAGCATAACCTCCATTGAGCTGTAGCACTAGATAGCTGTCGTGGGTAATCAATCCAACGTCGAAAAAAGTTCACCGTCATCGAAGGAACTGGCCCGCACCATTGTCAGGTAACATCAAACTACCTAACCTAGGTTAGATGCTTGCCGTTCTCGCATCTGATTCTCTTTTGCTACTACATTCTCTGCGTGCGAGGGGGAAAGTAGGTAGGTAATGGGTTGAGCTAGGTAGTCTAGCTAGCACTATACTGTTTTGACGTCAATCCGTCGAAGAACATCCTGTTATACCAATGGCTAGCTGTCTATCTTCTATACAAAGTATGGCCACCCTGATATCATGCTCATAACAAAAACCTTACACCGAATACATGTGTGATGCCATGGCGGTGAAACTGGGGGACACCTCCGACGCCATTGCACCTGCTTACTATAATACCCGTGTTCCTTCATACCTCCTCGTTGTTATCGTACAATTCCCAGCAGACAGACAAACTAACGGGTTGTCGAACCCGTTGCGCTCATAGCCAACCCTCAATACTGAGTGATGGGCTTCTTTCTATATGTAACTCGTGCATGCATAATACATAACAGTTGGCTGCACAGCCAGCCATGTCAAAATTCAACCTGAAAAGAAACACTCAGGAAGCAGCCTTTATGCTGTCGCCTTGTCGCCACGTCTCTTCCTGTCTTGTCCCCGGTGCGAGCCACGCAGCATTACTGCTTCCTCGCTGTCTGGGTCTTCCAGCTTCGTCACTCTTCTTAAGATCATCAACTGTGCCACTTGCAGCCACATGGCCGTTGGCAAATGCATACGGGCTCGAGCCATTCGACATAGCCATGGGGCTATCATATACTGACCCATTTTGCCCCGGTGCCGAAGGTCCAGTGGCCGCATTCAGTGGAAGTAGCGGGACATTTCGGGAACTCTGGCTCAACAGACGGGCCCGGCGGTCTGCCTTGTTGCTGTTGTTGGTCCGATCGTACAGATACAAGCCAAGGAATGTGAGCCCAATTCCCACGGCTTGTATCGGGGTGGTGGAGTTTCCGAACCACAATATAGCGACGATAATAACCCACACTCTTTTGATCAGCGATGCAACCGAGTAGGTAACGGGAGATACAAGAGACAACAGAATAAATGCCAAGATATTCTGTCCGAAGTGAAAAGTTCCATTGAAGAGGAATTCAAGAGCCAAACGACCATGATCGAAAGTGTTTGGTTTGGCAGACAAATCTAGTGAGCCATCAACAACAAAGTCTCGAATTAAGCCCACGCCCTCGCTCCAAAACCAGATGGGCGCGGTGAGCAGGAATGCCAGCCCAGAAGAGTAGCACAAAAGGTTCAACTTATCCAATTTACGGGACTTGTTGGCTTGCCCTTCTGCCTCGGCCCGAGCGGCCTCGTTGAATAACCTCTTAGAGAAGATGTTCTGAGTGACAAATATGATAGTAGCACCCAGTGCGTAAAGGATGCCGACAATCTCTCCCTTGAAGGTATGGTTCGATGAACAGGCCAACGTGACGCCGAGCGTGAGTGGCACCAACGAGTAATACGTGGCCCGCGGATATCGGATATCAAAGAGGAAGCGATACGCGAAAACGGTGAAGAGGGGTGAGAGGCCCTTGACAGTGTGGACCATCGAGACGGGTATCTTGGAGGTGGCGGTGGAACTCAGAAGATGTCCGCCTATCTGGAAAGCGGCTAGAGGTAAAGTGGTGTTTATCACGTCTCTAGATGGAGCTCGGATAGGATTTTTCAGAGCCGGTATCGACGAACGAATCTTGGGGAACATGGAACCCAAGCACGAGGATGCCACGCAGTAAAATGCGACAAGGAAGAATTGCACCATGGTCAACGTCGCCGGTTTGTTGAATGCGTTCAGAATCGTTTTGGACGAAGTATTGGTCAGGGCCGAAGACATGTACCACATGATGCAGAGAACCTGCAAAGTTTGAGGTCAGCTGGTGCAGAGATCAACGCGACAGGTGGTGATGCATACGACGAGCTTAGGCGATACGGGAGCCTTTAATGCGTCGGCTAACCCGTGGGCATTCTGGCTGACACTCCCTCTTCGTTCTCTAATGGTTCGGAAGGCCTCGCTGATGCTCTTTTGTCTCCCGTGCCCTCCCCTAGACGCCACCGGCGCAGACGAGCCCGATCCACCCCATCGCACACCCCTAGCGGTCGACAAGTCGCTTCGCGGCAACCACCGATCGGTGTTGAGGTGGGCCCCGCCATTCAGTCCGACGCCATAGGCATTGAGTCCGCCGGGGCTAAGCGTCCTTAGCCCCAAGCCTCGCATGGACGGGGAGTCGATGTGATCGGGGAACTTCTCGAGGCCGGAGTGATTTGACTCGTTATCGCCATCTCCCATTGCCTTGGCGGCGGGACGAGACACGGACGATTCTCGAGAGTAGGACCCCGACGTGGTCGAATGGGGCATTATGTGAGTCTCCCGGGACTGGGAGCCAGGAGCATGCGGTTATAACGAGCGACAGTGGTAGGTGGGCGAGCCGAATTATGAGTCCCGGGCCGGTCGATGGTTATAGCGTCATTGCCCGCAATCACGAAGCTTTTGCGCCCGCAGTGAACTTTGGCGATGCTTAATCTCGTGAACCGGTTTGTGTTGGCGTCGGGTGGGAGCTGATATAACGTTGTCGACGCAGCAGGGGCTTGCCCGGGAAGCTGCTCAGCCAAGGGACTGAGTGAGTGAGTATCGGATGGATATTTAAATTTATAACATACTGTTGCACTCTTCCTTTTCAGGCTAGCTCTTGAGGAATTCGAGCACCAAGAGATGTAGCACGTCGAGGTTGCTGAACCTCTATTGGTTCGTCTCCTAGTGGGCTGCAGCGGCGCAGGCCCGCAGGGGATGGCTTTAGTGTTTCAAACTGGGTACACCCAATCTTCAGTGGCCTAGAAGATACATATGTTGGGAGTGGAGACCTGTTCCCGAACTTGGCTTATGGCTCAAAAATTTCGAGGCTGATGATGAATAACGCGCTGAACTTGTGACTTCCCTATCCACACCTTTGGAGCTTGTTATCGCTGATCAAGCTCCATTTCAACTACAAGTAATACCAACACAGCTGTACAAGAACAACCCTCACCATCCCCCCATCTGTGCTTATTGGACCTTTGTTGTTTGTCGCAGCGTTAGTTAAGACTCTGCCATCCAATACCCATCGCGTATTTAGTAATACCTGGCCATTTGACGAGATTGTCACCCTTTCCCATTGAAGCATCGTATCGGCTATAGTTCTTCTTTGATTAAGGGCGCGTTCGTCCATTGCTGCCAGCATGGCCGCCCCGAAGATCAGTAAGAATCAGAGGCGCCGCGCCAAAAAGAAGGCGGAGAAGGCGGAGAAGACAGAAGTAAGTCTCACCTTACAACGTTATTGTTCGCGTATCCTCTAACCACTCTCTAGGTCGCCAAGGCAAGTGAAGCCGCCAACGGCGAGCCGAGCGAGCATGAGACAGCACAAACGAACGATGATAAGGCACAAACAAATGGTGTGGCCGACCTGGAAGTCAAAAAGGATGCGTCTACCGGAGACGCAGCTCCCGCCGACGGCCCCATAAACCAATATGATCTCGATGCCGACGACAGCACACTCTCCATGTTCAAGGACATATTTGCCAAATTCGGCGCGTTGGATCATGAGGACGATGCTGTCGCCAAGGAGGCCAATGCCGGTAACCAAGGAGAAGTATTTCACCACGATGACGACGACATACCAGACGAGGAGGAGGAGACTCAACCACATAAACTGTCGAAGAAGAAGCGCAAGATGCTCAACAAGCTGTCCATCGCAGAACTCAAAGCACTGGTCAGAAAGCCCGAGGTGGTTGAATGGCACGATACGTCAGCGTCAGATCCCCGCCTGCTCGTCCAGATCAAAGCTCAGCGAAACGTTGTCCCCGTCCCCTCCCACTGGTCTCTCAAGCGCGAATACCTGTCGTCCAAGCGAGGTATCGAAAAGCCGCCTTTCAAGCTGCCCAAGTCTATTGCAGACACTGGTATATCTGAGATGAGAGGTGCGGAGCTGGATAAGCAGGCAGAGCAGAGCCTGCGGCAGAAGCAAAGAGAACGAGTGCAGCCGAAGATGGGCAGGCTAGACATCGATTACCAGAAGCTTTATGACGCGTTCTTCCGCTTCCAAGAAAAGCCGCCACTTACACGCTTTGGCGAGGTGTATTATGAAGGCAAAGAATACGAGACAGATTTACGGCATCTACGTCCAGGGGAACTGACTGACGCCCTCAAGGAGGCCCTCAGCATCCCACCGGGAGCACCCCCACCGTGGCTCATCAATCAACAACGCTTCGGCCCACCGCCTTCATATCCCTCGCTCCGTATTCCTGGGCTGAACGCCCCTATACCTCCTGGGGCGCAGTGGGGATTCAACCCAGGCTGCTATGGCAAGCCCCCGGTAGATGAGTACAATAGACCTCTGTTCGGCGGAGATATCTTTGGTATCATGCAGCCGAACCAGACTGCACCGCATGCCGGAGAGCCCATTGAGCGCACACTGTGGGGTGAGCTTCAACCACCAGAGGAGGAGTCCGAAGAAGAAGAGGAAGAGGAGGACGAGGACGAGGATGAGGGAGATGTAGGAGCAGGCTTGCAGACACCCTCGGGACTCGAGACTCTTGGGGGCATCACCAGCAGTGTACCGACCGATTACGGGACGCATACGGAATCCATCGCCGGCGAGATGGATCTCCGCAAACAGCGTCGTGGATACGACACAGAGGAAAGCACGCACCCCGGTGCTGCCTATACCGTCCTGCAGGAGAAGCAGTCGAGGGCCGAAGGCTTCTTCGGGAGTGATCGTGTGTACGATATGAAGAACGCCGCCGGCATGCACGTCCTGGGAGAGGAAGACAGCAGCAAGAAACGGAAGAAGCCGGGCGACGTGGACGTCTCCTTTGACCCAGACGCCCTGGTTGACGGCATAAGCAAGGAGGAGATGCAGCGGCGGTACGAAGAGAGCAGACGGGACGAGGGAATCGGCGCTAATTGGAGGAGAGAGGAGGGTCTGGACGAAATGGTGGCGAACGAGCGCCGGAAGAGGATGAAGCGGGACGAGGAAAAGAGGGAGGAGAAGAAGAAGACCAAATATCGGTTTTAACCTACAGGGTGTATTTTACGGCGTCGCAATGGAATTAGTAGTATGTGTCTGCTGGATTCATCTAAGAGGCTACTTATATACTCTTTGGTGTAGGTAAACGGCCATCGGGCTGTCTGGCTTTGGAAATGTCTATGCTTCCGCGCTTAGGATGTCAAGTATGAGTGTATTGGTATGTGTTTAATCTTCCATTTTCTTGCATTTACCGACGTTCCCATGCAACAAGCGACTTGAGTTGGCCCTTGATAGGGGGCATATAAAGGAGGGCTTTTAGTCCGTTTCACAGTGTAACTTGACTCAACTAGGTAGGTAGACATATCTCATACCTCAGTCTTTCGCTGGGTTTGTAAAAAGAGAAGAAAAAGGGAAAAAAAAGTAGGAAATACACATTGGGAATTATCACCGCTAGGTTTAGTCCATGATGCCCTCCGCCTGTCGTTTCTGGGCACCCTCCGTACCCTCGACCAGGGTCTCGATCTTGGTGGACGCGAACTTGCGCGCCGGCACGTTGTTCTCGAAGAGGATGTCGAGCTCGGCGTACGTGCGACCCTTTGTCTCGGCTGTTGAAGGGGGGGAGGGTATGGTAGACAGACACGGGTTAGCTAGCTGGCTTGATATAGAAGGGCAGGAAAGGCTGGCGGTGATTGATCGATATAATATTGCAAAACTTACGCAGCCTGAAGAAGAGGTAGGTGGTGAAGAGGGCGTTCAAGCCGGCCCAGAAGAAGGCCGACTTGGGACCCCAGTTCCACTCGTCGGGGCTGAGCTGGCGGTAGGTGACGATGTTGACGAAGGCGATGTTGATGGCGTTGTAGCCGTTGCGGGCGAGGATGATGCTCTTGGCGCGCAGGCGCGTCGACGGGATCTCGGACACGATGGTGTAGACGACGGGGCCGATGGAGAAGTTGGCCGTCGCGCTCAGCAGGAGCACGAGCGTGCCGATCGTCCAGGACTCGGCCGTCGTGATGGTGCGCGGGACGCCGAGGAAGCCTACGATGCTGTTTTTTTTTTTGACAAGTCCCTTTTTAGTAAAATGTATAACTTGGAATGGAAAAAAGAAAAGTTATTTTTCACCTACAGCAAAAGCACAAAGATGACGGACATGCCGCTCAGCATCAGCGTCTTCCTGCCGACCTTGTTGAGCACGAACCAGCTGGTGACGGTGCCGACGAAGCTGATGGCGCTGTTGCCCCAGTTGAGCTTGAACGAGTCGCTGGCCGAGATGCCGGCCTGCTGGTAGAAGAAGGACGCGAGCCCGCCCAGCGACGTCCCCGACATGGTCTGCGCCAGCCATGTCATGCACACGATTTCGGTCCGCCGGAGGTCGGTGCCCCTGAAGCAGTCCTGGTATCTGGTACCGACCGAGACTTGCTTCTCCATCTCGTCGGTGTAGACCATCACTGAGAAGGGAGAGAAAGAGATGAGATGGCCAAGATCGGATAAAGATGGGTTCGGTTGGGTCAGGTTGCTTACAAGCTAGCGTCGCATCAGCCTCTCGCTGTGAGAAGCCGGAGCTACGGGCAAGTCTCTTGAGGGAGTTCATAGCTCTCTCTCTCTTCCCGTATCTGATGCACCACCAAGGCGACTCGGGTGCCAGGAATGTGCCGATGGCAATAGGTATGGGCCAAACCCATTGAATGGCGAACGGGATTTTATACCTGTGTCGGTCGTTCAGTACATGAAAAACAGGCAGTAAAGGGTCATCCCAGAGACTTACCCCCATGCATCCGTCCTACTAACGAGGCCAACGAGGACACCTGAGGAGATGAACTGCCCGATGATCCAGCACAGGTTGACGTAGGCGGTCAGGTAATGGCGCAACGGCACGGGGCACACTTCGGCCGCGTATGCCACCGTCATGGTTTGGAAGACGCCCCATGCGAGGCCCTGGAACAGCTCGCCGACCAGGAACACAGCCAAGCTGTTGGCAAAGAAGGGGAAGAAGATGAAGCCCGTGACGGCGACGAGCGCCGAGATGATGGTCCAGCGGTAGCCCCAGCGCTCAGATATAATACCAGCGAACTACACGTGTGTGAACCAGGTTATAAGCTATCACAGCTTCATAGAGCGATGAAATGGGCTTCTATAAGTGGTCATAGATACGGACCTGCAAGCCGATGATCTCGCCCACGTTGGTGGCACCCGAGATGCCATTCTGCCAGCTCGCTTGGATGACATGCTTGCCATTGGGTGCCACGACGCCAAACCTGTCCGTAAAGGCCGGATAAGAGAGGTCTAGACATCGGATCAGTGGTTGTTCTTCCATGGAAGCATTCCTGTATTTCACTTGCTTACATGAGCCAACAACCGATGTTTGGTAGCCTTCCATGATCAGACAGGACGAAAGAAGCATCGACCACCCGATGGCTTTGGGATAGACCTTGAAGGCATGGCTAAGCTTCACTACGGGATGTCAGCTATCCTGAACAGAAGTAAGGATGGAGAGGAAAAGGTTTCTTTCACTCACTCCCGCGCTCCCTTTCGTTGGCATCGTTCGCTTCATTCACCAACGTCTGACAGAGTCAGCCTCCAACCTCTTCGGTTATCTAAGTAGGTAGCCAGTTTACTTGGCAGTATCTGCGCCTGAAAGGAGTTCGCGTTTACCAAGAAGTCTTCCACGTTGTCAGCAATGCGTGCGGCAACCGCCTCGTCGATGTGGGTGAACTGTCCATTGCGGGCCGCCTGTGTGGTCTCTAGGTCCTTCTCGAGACCTTTCTTCTCGCTCGTGGTACCCTGACGTGTGGCAGGATCTTCCGTGATATCGTCACTTCCCAGAGGACGACTACCGCCATCTGATGGTCGACCCATTCTCGTCTGATATCCGTGCGGTTCCTCCTAGGCTAGTAGTTATGTGTGTTGCAGTTCATGCAGTCTGCAAAGAAGTCCTTCCGAACTCTGGACCATCTACTTCTTGGGGGAAATCCAAGGTGGATAGTATATGCCGCCACTGACGTGGGGAAATGGGACAATGAATCGGCTTTGTCTTTGCCCGGTCTCGTGACCCAAACCTCCCTTGTGATACCACGTTTCGACTTACACCTTACTTGTTGTATCTCAGCGAAGAACACCAGATCGAGCCCCGATGCCACCTGCCATCGCTTCAAATATCTTGGCTCCACTGGTGCTGACAAGGTGCAACCTTACAATGGGAACGAAGCAAGTCAGAATCCCTGCGGCCCGGGCTGCGTGAACGCACGTTGGTTGGGTGTTGAAGTGCGGGGTTGGGGATGTAAGGTATGACGGCAAACTACGTGTGCAAAAACCGCACAGGGATACCGGCATATGCAGTGCTGCACACTGCTGCCCCGATATCCGTCAAACCCCCTTTTGCGTCTGACGGTACGTCTGCAACGACCCAGGCGTCTGGTCGCTGTCTGCTCGAATCCCATCACTAAGTATGTATGTACCCCGAAAGAAAGAAGGTTGTTGATGTTGGGGAATCGTCAGGCAGCACTAACGTTATCTTGGAAGCGGGAAAAGCGGTGGCATGAGATGCCTTGGATGGCGCTGAGTAGTGTATAATATTACCTGCTAAATGTCAGGATGCAGGTCGTTCCTAGCAAGCTCCCTAACTTTAGATGCAGCTACATATCTACGGCCTGTGTTGATCTGCAGATGTCTTTCTAAACCTTTACATTTCGCCCCGCATGTCTCTGCGTCGTTATTGGGAGTCACCAACTTCTGACCTGGAGATGTTGCATCAACGGGTGAGCCCGGATAACAGCTCAGCTGGTAGTCTTCGGCGGCCCAGAGCACTCCTTGCATAGCCAATTCCGGTTGTTGAAAGAGCGCGTCGAGATTTCCCCGACGCACGCTTTATGGTAGAGTGGATTATCGCAGTCCTACACGCACTCATCAATAAAGCAATCGGATGATATTGGAGGGAGGACCGACCGACTTACCAGGTTCGAACAGATCAAGCAAGCGGCCCGAACGGGCTCCCCGCATTCGGGGCAACCTGCTGCAGACTTCCGGCACGGCGGCGAAGTCGCGGGAGTGGCTCTGGGTGACTCTGCCTGTTGGAGATGGACCTGGGATTTCGCTTGACGTATAACAGAGAGGGCTTGCAAAATGGTTGCCTCGGTCAACGCATTTCTCGCCTTCAGGTAGCTCAGATGTTTGGCCCATTCAGTAATCCGGTTCTGGGAACTTGCAAGCCAGTCGGCCTTCTCCCGGACAAACCTAATATAGGCATCCTGTAGATGCGGCTCCGAAGTCACACACTCCCGGTTCACAAAAGCATCCCACTCGGCGATGTATTCCTTCTCGTACTGGTGCACGTCGGTGAAATCCCTAATTATGTCCCGATGCTTTTGCACAAGCCAAGTGTCGTCCACGGGGGGTGCGTCGACGAGGGAGCCAGGTTCAAGCAGTGATTTGCTGAGCCTATCATAGAGTGGCTGTTTGATGTATGGGACCAGTCGCCTTTTGTCTCCGGTTTTAGGCGGCTGAGGCTGCTCTTGTCGTCAGATATTTATTTACTCTTTAGAATGAAGAGAGCGAGTACTAACCTGAGATGGCCTACCTCTGCTCTGGACATGACTTTTAGGCAGCTCTTGGGGGGTGATGCGGTCGTCCACGTCCGACTCTTGGTTTTCGGGGCTGGGCAGGCCGTGGTAAGCTGACTGCTGCAGACGGAGCGACGCCTCGCCTTCAGGGTCGAGAATACGGATGTGAGCCTGGGCTATATCAATAGTGAACTTGAGGTCCGTGTGGACATTGAGGTGCGATTTCAGCTGTTCCATAGATGAATGCGTGGCAAAACATCTTATGCAATCGTAGTTTTCTAGAGTGATCTCTCCAATTAGAGGAACCTCCCAGACCACGCCGTTGCCCTCTCTTTCCTTTTCAGCTAGCTTGGGCTGTTTCCTCTCCTTTCTCTCCTTGCCGCGAGCTTTGTCGCTAAGGAGCTTAAGGTTGTAGTTTTGTTTTTCTCTGTGCCTCAAGGATCGGCTCGGTGTCGTCGCCTCCTCATGATCTTCTTCATCCTCTGCCACGTCGTTCATTTCCGCATCCACCATCGGCTCATCCACGGACGTCCCATCCGCGGTCGGGTCATCCACTGTCGGCTTTGTCGCTGCCGGCTTTGTCGCTGCCGGCTTTGTCGCTGCCGGCTTTGTCGCTGCCGGCTTTGTCGCTGCCGGCTTTGTCGCTGCCGGCTTTGTCGCTGCCAGCTTTGTCGCTGCCGGCTTTGTCGCTGCCAGCTTTGTCGCTGCCGGCTTTGTCGCTGCCGGCTCTGCCGCTGTCGGTTCGATGACTGCAGGCTCGACGGCCACTGTGGGCTCGACTGTAAGCTCGACGGCTACTGCAGGCCCGGCCACTACGGACTCGGCGGTCACTGCAGACTCGACCACTGTCGTCTTGGTCACTGCCGCCTTGGCCACTGTCTCGTTCTCTACTCTGCCATTCACGTGGCCATTAGTCAGAGGCTGCAGAACCCCCTTCAGGAGACCCGGACCTGAATCACGTGGGGGGGCGGAAAGTTCAACGCGTCCAGAGCTTGTCGCGGTGTGACATGTCGACCAGCGCAAATCCATGTCCATCACTAGATTAAGCGGTATCTCGGTCTTTTGCTTCCGCACCACTACATCGCCCGTAACTCTTCCCTTCTCAAAGTTGTAGACGACTTGCGACGACAACACCCAGCGACGAGGATTGCCCGACTGGTGCTCATGGCTTGGGTTTCTGGGTAACAGGTCCATGGGCGGCCATTTCGGGTCGCCCGCGGATTCAATCTCGACGCGGACGAGATAATGGTTGCTTAAGCCGAACCCGCTGTCATCTTCGAACTCAACAGAGAGTTTCGCCGCGGGTATCAAAAACGGTGTTGGTAGATAGATCCGGGCAGTCCGGCAGATGTTGTCCGAATCGCGGAAGATTTTGAAATTGCAGATCTGGCTATCAGAGTGCAACACCCGACAGAGATCTGGACCCCACTCGCAAACCAGTACCCTACAGCGAGCTTTGATAACAGGTATGTCCTTCTGCTCTGGAGACCCGTTAGCACAATGCAGGTTCGCTGGCCTCGGCCCTGTTCTGTTATCCCGCGTGATGGAAAGCACCTCGATACGGAGTGCCTTTTCAAAATCATCGGGAGTTTTGGAGAGCAGGCGGCCCGGCACGGCTCGAGCAGCTTCTGGGGAGTCTTCAGCGACGCGCCGTCGTTTGACGGGTCGCGGCTGCTGGTCCCCAGCAACAGGAGCGTCACCGGTTCCCGTTGGCCTCTTGATCCCGTACGGCATGGAGGGAAAGTGATCGACCGCAGTCTTCCAAGCTCGGTGGATGAAAGGAAGCTCGCGTTTGTAGGGAGGGATGCCCGCCATCTCTGAAAGGGAACATTGGCCGCGACGCGCCCCGGGCTCTGCGGCTACCAGCCTTGTGAATGGAAGACGGACCTGATTGACTTGGCGACAGGAGGGCGCAAGGAGTCTGTCAAGTTCTCTACGATTTCATCTACAGTGTGTGCGGCTTATGATAAGATTTGAGGCATCATAATGAGACACTCGACAGAAGCGACCGATCCAAACTCAAAAGAGAGCTACCAGAAGAGGCAAAAAAAAAAAAAAAACGGACCCAAGACTTCCTAGGGAAGTTGAGGGCGCCGGTCGGTGCGAGCTGGCGAGGCCAGAATGTCTGCCTTGAGGTAGGTGAGGTTATGTTTGAGGCGACAGAAAATAAAACAAACGTTGACGCTCAAGCTGGAAATTCCCAGAACGCTCAACAACTAAAAAAAGGTGGGTGGATCAACATGAAACCAGAAAATGCAGGTACACAACGCAAGGGAGTGCTGCAGGGGAGCGGCCCTGAGAATAAGGAAATGTTGCAAAGAAGGCACGATAAGTGAACGGAAATGAAGAGCGCAAGGCTAACAATATCGTTATAGAGGCAGTGATGGCATAATAGAAAAGGGGCAGCACAACAGCTGAAGATGCGCTCCGACTGTAGCACCTAAACAGACAGGACGCGTTTGTTGCTGGAAGTTGTGTCGCATCTCTCTAAGTACTGCACTACAAGTACTATACCTAGCAGGATGGTGCCAAGGGCGGACACCTGCCAACATATGGCCACTAACCTAATATAGGCATGGCCTGTTGTAAACTTCTAGTCACACATCTACCGACCTAACGTTAAGATGTATCTGCCTAAGGTTACTCCATTTCAATGTATTTACAAATGGTAATTTTCATGCAAGAGATGATCTTATGATAGGTACATATAAGGTATCCTATGTTACTGTGTTACGTATCATATCTACCATGACAGCTCTAGCTGCACCAGCACTTCCATAATCATCCAGGTTTATCTCTTAGTCTGCAGTGTGGTATTCCGTACAGTGCTCAAATATAGTTGGTAGCTAGAGGGCTATGTGGTTCCAGGACATCACAGCAGCACAATGGATAAAAGTTTGCCTACTGAGTTTCACCTGTCAAGGTTCCTTACACAGTACAAATACTGTTGTACGGAGGGTCAAAAGTGCTGATCACTGGACTCAGATGATTCTCATGAGTGAAGCTCATTTAGTGGGGTTTCAAAGGAAGGACATGAGCACCTTGGGCACCTGCTGTAGGCTCCTGCTGGGTAGGTGCAGGTACAGGTACCTAGAAATGGGGCTCATTACGGCAACGCTATGGCATTCTGCCCTCTTGTCCCCAAGTTATCTGTTCGTTGCTTCCCTGTGCTGTAATGCATTATCCATCATGTTCAATCCCCTCTCAATAGTGACCAGTTTTCCCGAGTCTTAAATCTTTGGTAGACGTGGCCAGTATTCGGCTTTCTTTTTCAAATGGTTCTTAAAAGATCGAGGGCCTTCCCATCAACGAGTTTCAGAGAACTCCGTCGTAGAAGCTCTCCCCTATGACCCTGGCAGTTTTTCTTGTAACCTCCACATTTTGTACCAGTACCTGTACCCGCGTTTTCTCTGAGCTGCGGCAACGTGTGACAGGATGGACGATGATACCTCGGCGGGCTCGGATGGCAGCCCTCGTCCCCGACCGCAGCCCACTCGGAAACCTCCCTCTCGGCGAGCGAAAACCAAAACAGCGACTAGAATACCAGTCCGTGAGACTCGATCTACGGCCAAATACTTCTACAGTCCTAGCAGCGAACAAACAACCCCTCCAGATACGGGCCGTCGAGCCCCCGCACCTCTTAGACGCTCCATGCGCATGCGGAACAAGAGGAAGGTGAAGAGTGGGGGACCCGTTGCTAAAACACCAAAACGGCCGCGTGTCAAATCGCCGACGAGAGAAAGTCGGCTTGGAGACCGATGCAAGACCCCGGTTAGCAATCTCCTCGAGAACTCCCCCGTTTCGCCTCCGTGGCAAACCTTGCCCTACCATGTGTGGAAGAGCGTTTTCGATTTCGTCGCCGCCCCAATTCGCGATACGGCATCCCGTGTCGACGAAACCGTCGCGGCTGTCCAGACTTTGCTTGCAGGCGCCCATGTGTGCAGAGCTATTGCCGAACCTGCCCTAGCGGGATTGTACAAGTGCCCGCCTTTTCATCGGATGTACTTCAACAAGTCCTCCCAGGTCTCGTTCATGCAATTCCTCTGCACCTTATCGCTTCCGCCTTCTGAAACCATCATCAACTACCGTCCCAAGGTCCAAGTGGTTCGCATCGATGTCGATACATTTCTTAGCAGGAAAGTTGGCGGCGTAGAATTGACACTCACCAAGGTGCTCAGTCATCTACCTCGCATCTCTACCCTAGAATTATTTCATTCTTCCGATGGGCCCCCCTACAGAGACCTGACTCAACGTCTGCGGTGGAAACTTCCCGAGGAAGATCTTTTGCAAGCACTGGGCCCCAATCCCAATGGCGGCCCCGTTCCGGGCGGCAGAACCGAGCCAGTCAGGTTGCGGAGCTGGCGCTGGAACTCTCGGCTCCTCCCAGAGACCCTCACGCTTTCCCGCCTGTCCAAAATCCACGCTCTCCCCAACTTTCAGACCCTACGAAAGGTTGCGTACGTCAACTACCAACTCCCGTCGCACACAGAGTTTCCCCCGAGAGCGCGAGAGAGTGAGGAAGCCAAGAGCAGGGATAGGGCAGCAATTTCCCAATTTGCCGCCTCTATATCGGCGTTGCCCGATCTGGAACATCTCATCATCGAGTCCTCCACGTTAGCTAACGGTTCGTTGCTGGAGCATCTCCCAAAATCACTGCAACACCTGGAATTGGTGAATTGCTGGGAGATCACTAGTGACGACTTGGCCACCTTTCTTATGACCAGCGGACACCTCTTGACTTCCTTAACTCTCAAGCATTGTCAATCCTTAAGCTTGGGGTTTCTACCGGTCTTGGGCACATCGTGTCCGAGGCTAGCACACCTCGAGGTCGATCTGAACTACTTCAGGCATCATGCGGCCTACGCAGATAACAAGCCCGAATATGCCACTCTTCTCACTGAGGATCAAGTACCCACGTGGCCGACTTCAATCCAGTCCATCGAAATGATAAATATGCGCAACTGGACACTTGAAGCTGCAGAGATGTTCTTCGACAGCTTGATGAAGAATGCGAAGGCCCTGCCTAATCTTCGCCGTCTAGAATTCAAGGTTATTCTCAACATCGAATGGCGGCAACGTCAAAAGTTGAGACAGTCACTGGCCGACCGAATGACCCGAGTTTTCAAGAGAAAATGCGCGCCTCCTAAGAAACAGGGAAGTCTGCATCGGGCAATAGAGACGGTGCAGGTGAGCCCCGACATAACAGATTTGCACATGGCTGGGACGTCCCGTACACTTCGAGCAAGGAATCATGCTCCGTCTCCGAAGCCCCGCAGGTTCCGCAAAAGCCTTGAATCTCTCAGATCTGCCTCAACAAAGTTCGATGCCGACGATGAAGAGAGCAGCGAGGATGAACTTTCCATGTGTTACACGCCTCCACGTCGAGGGCAGAGCAGAACCACGACTGCAAGGAATGCAGGTCTGCATGAGGAGTCTATTCAAGGTCTTTGCGATGTTGTCGACATTCAGATTGATAACCAGCGGCCTTCTGAGCAACAATTCAACATGGATGACTTCCTCGACTCGGCAGAGGGCTCAGAAACGGAATGGAATGGCGACGACGACGAGATCTTCGACTAGTCCGGCTGTCTCATGGGCTGCGCCGAGTCACCGACACAGCATAACGCGACAAGCTCACCATAGCCTTTTGTTTTACCGGCGTTCATCAGGACATGGACGATAATGGCCCCCCCCCCCCCCCTGCCATATCAGGCGATGACACTACGAGGATTGATACCCGGCGCAGGTACGGACGGCGTTTTGTTGCTTTTCTCATTGCTAGAGGCCCGGACAGAAATTGATTTTATATGCATCCCGTAAGTATCTATGTATTAGCTGGTCGTTGCAGATAGACACTTAGATTGTAGCTCAGAACCAAACCATAAATTCACTCATCTAGACTCTACTCTTGGACCACGTAGCCTCTTATTATCCGCTGCTTTTATAATGTTTTGAGTGAACTTTGGAACAAGAACATCTTACGGGTAAAAGGGGTCATTACTGTAGGCTTAATATGAGGCATTTGCTTACTGCTGTGCTGGCTTGCTATTTAAAGGCGGTAAAGAGGGTGGCCTGTCTGTATAACTCTAACCTAGCCTGATGCATTTCGTGTATTTAAGTCTTCATGAGTATGTACTACCTACTCGATAACATAGAAAAAGACGGATGTGAATGGATCTGCAGCACCCGACAAACGACATGCAGCCCAACAGGGTACCCAAGTACTTATATAAGTCGATGGATAGATGAGACGAGTAGCACGAGTGAGCGAGGACGTTTTGCCCAAGTGGAAGTGGTGCAACATACAGCCGCCGTTATGTATATCTACTATGTTTAGGTATGTCATGTATGTGTTGAGAATTTGAGATGTGGGAGAGTTAATTTTGTGTCACCCTACCTTCGGGATTAAGGTCACGACCTGGTCAGCTAGGAGATAGACAGGTAGGTGAACTTGTAAACAAGTTGTGGCGTTTGCAAAACCAAATGCTACTTGTAACGTGAGGAGATAATGAGCTGTCACCTTCACTGATCGGTAATGGGTACCCTACCTGCAGCAAATATTCCGAACCGCAAGAAAAGCAACCAACATTTACATGACATAAAACAGCCCACGTGACATACCTAAACAAACAAAAAACGCCCTATCGAGTCACCCAAATTCCCGTGCAAGCCCACGGTCTCATATCATATATACACAAGTGTAAGCCGAACAGTGTCGTTTTTCATATAATAACATAAATATATACGTAGGACTCTTTTAGACTATAGGCTATCGAGGTCGATCTCGGGCTTGTTGCGCCTCCGGGCCTGGATGCGCGTCTTGGCGTCGACGGAGCTGCTGGTCTCGAAGACGCGCGGCTGGGGGCGGGGCTCGTCGGGCACGTAGCGGAAGTCGTACTTGAGGAGCAGGTGGCAGAGGATGATCTTGATCTCGTTGGAGGCGAAGAAGCGGCCGGGGCAGGCGTGCTCGCCGTGGCCGAAGCTAAGGTGCGTCGGGCTCGTCGTGACGAACTGCCAGCCGTTCTCCTGTCCGGGCTCCCGCCGCTTCTTGACGAACCGCTCCGCGTCGAACTTGTCCGGCTCCGGGTACACGTCCGGGTTCGCGAAGTCGCTGACCACGGCCAGCCGGACTCCCGGGGGGATGCGCGTCCCGTCCGAGAGCGTGAGCTCTTTCTCGACGTAGCGGTTCATGGACACTTGTTAGTTTAGGAAGGGGAAATGTTAGCATTCATTCATTTTTCTTGGCGAGAAGAAAAAAGAAAAAGAAAGGAGGTGGGGGGCTTACTGATAGCTAACGGCGTCACGCGCTGGCTCTCCTTCAGAAAGCTGTCCATGAGCCTGAGCTTGTACAGGGTCGTCTTGGCCCAGCCCTCGCGGCCGACGATGTCGATGATCTCCTCGCGCAGCTGCTGGGCGACCTCGGGGTGCTCGCAGATGTCCATGAGGGCGCGGCAGGCGCTCTCGGTCGTCGTGTGGATGGCGGCCATGGTCAGGGACAGCTGGCCGGAGACGAAGTCGAGGTCCTGGCCCTTGGCGACGTCGTACATCCAGCCGATGGTGTCGGACACCTTGGGCGGCTTCTCGCCGGCGGCGCGCGCGGCGTCCACGGCGGCCTTGCGGCGCCGCACCTCGGGCATGATGAGCTTGCGGGCGTCGCGCACCGACTGGCGCAGGCGCGAGGACTGCGGCGCCGCCAGGTACGTGAACGGCCGGACCAGGGCCGGGGTCATGCGCATGAGGAACGACAGCGCGAAGGAGTCGACCGTGAACGTCTTGGCGATGTCGAGCCACCGCCGGTTCCGGCACAGCTCGGCGCCCAGGAAGACGCGCGACGACACGCGCGCCACCACCTCGAGCATGTCCTCCCGGATCATCCGCGTGGCCCACTCGCCGCTCTTGCCGAACACGTCGTCGATGCAGTCGATGGTCTCGTCGACCAGGTCGGCCGTCACCAAGCCCAGCGACTGCGTCAGTTTCACCCGGACCGTGTCGCGGAGCAGGAATTCATGCTCCGTGCCCTGCTTGTGAGGCTCGAAACCAGGGTATTTGACGAAGAAGTCCTGCAAGTTCCCTCCTTGTCAGTTGACGTGAGTCCTCTTCGGGATAGGATAGAAAAAAGGAGAGTTGCTTATCGTTGTCGTACACGAGCAAAGGCCTTGGAGAAGTCGAGCTCCGGCAAGTTTCGGATCTCATCAGCATACTTATTCGGCAGCAGGATCTTAGGCCCTGTGCCAGTCATAACCTGGAATGGTTTCCCATGTGCCTGATCGGATGGTAATGGTATTAGTCGTGTACGCTTTGAGTACCTTCACCTGTCCTTGAACCACAAAGAAAGGCATGGCTACTTATTCAGGCGGCGCTCTACATACCACTCTAAGACCTTCCGCTATCACTTCCCGGCTGTGGAGGGCGAAGCTCTTTCTCGGACTCAGACCACGGACACTTATCAGTGGAAAATCAGGCGAGGGGCGTTCTGCCGTGAAATAGGAGTAGATGATTCCGAGTAGGATGGTCGCACCAATGACCTGCAGGGACATAGGCAGCCCTTCAGGTACCAGATTCCGTATGGCCTCCATTTCTGTCGGCTTATTTATTTTATGTTGTGGCGTTGAAAAATCGCTCGAGAAGCTGGAGGATACTGGCGCCTGCGAAGAAGCAGAAGTGGGAGAGAGGCAAATTATATGTTCTTCCTCTATATGAGATGAAATCTGGTATATCTACCTACATCGGGATTTCATCTGACTTCCCGTTCCCGAGAGCATAACTTGAACAAACAGCACTCTTTGGGGTCACCTTTAGACTACGCCATACACCTAGACCACAAGTCCGGCATGGTTGGTACCACCCCAGTCCCACACGGATGTCTGGGTTGGGTGGGGACAGAGCACAATCTTAGGAAACATGACGCAGTCGACAGACTAATGAGTCTACTGCTGTACAGCATACCATGTGTTGTTGACTAGGTAGAGTGCTTACATACTACTGCATGGCTACTTAGATAGGTATTGTTTACATCGACCACAAAGGGCGGATAGGTAGGTAATCAGAAGCATTTGGATACAATTCCCCAGGAAAAGGGACAGAAAGATGATCGATATTTGCTTGTACTAGCCAGTAATCATTCTTGTGTGCACGGACATGACAGCTCGAGTTGTTGCTCGAGTTGCCTCTATCTTGTAGTCGGTATCAGGGAGTACAAGACGTTTTGTATTCTGTAGTACTGATTCACGGGGTGGACGGTTTGTGTTGCATAAATTTGCATAAGTCTGTACATAACTCGAGCTTAACACTGGCACTAACGACCTATTCTGTGCAGATCCCAAGATCCCGCCCGGGCTTCTGGCCGAGTTTCTCTGCAGCATGATTTGTATGCACTTCGCGATGCACGTTTGATTCGCCAACTATCTGGTCTGCATATCTTTTTCTTCACCATCTTTTGCTCTGGCCCACTTGGCGGCACCTGCATTATCCGAGCCAGCCGACCACGAAGTCCTTCCTGTGTCGGGTAACCAGCGTTAACCGAATGTGACTCTGTCAATGCGGAGATGCCACCTACCTCTCCCATGTAACATACGTAGGTAGAGGCTTTGTGTACCTACAATCCAAAGCACTATATGATGCTGCGTTGTGTTTGTTGTTCAGTTGCATGAACGAATTTCTTGCCTCGAGTCCCAGGTGCAGGCAGGCAGGATCAACAAGCAAAAACCGGTCAAGCTGTCAACAAACTTATGCCGTAAGATGTGGGACTATCTAGACTACGCTACACTTTTTCAAGTTAAGCTCTCCCGGTTCGATTGTTTGCAGATCAACGGTCTGATTGGTCCATCCCCTCGTACTAGGTACGAAATTCCTCTGCCTAATCTCACTACGTATTAGACTAGTGGAAGTGTTCTTCAACAACGGCACTTGTTCTGTACTAAATTAGCGCGTCAGTCGAGGATTTTTATGCCTTGTTTTATGCACGCGATTTCTGGACCTTTGTGCACCTTTTCCACCGGCCGCATACTCCAGCTTGTTATCAACTTCGCGGTGGTGCATGGATGCATCAAAAAGACGGCCGAGGTTATATACCCCAAGTAACGAGCCAATCAGTAGTCTAGGAACCCGAAACCAACAATTCCAACTCTCCTTGAGGGGGGGGGATCTGCCTCGTATAGGTTCGTATTCATACATACACCTTGTCAATTTGTGAAATATATTGCCGGGATCCGGGGCGACACCTTCGGTTAAGCAACTTCGAAATTGCTGCTGAGACAGGGCCTGTCTTGATGCATGTGGTATTTCTTCTGTGATGCACCGCTAGATGCTGTGGGATTTGCTATCTTTTAAATATAAGCTTTAGAACAGATTCTTGGTCCTGATATTCAACGCAAGCTACCAAGTCCCGACTTGCCTAAGGCTAGTCGGCGCGGGATCGGATATTCTAACTCTTTAGGGCTAACTTAACACTTACGATTTAAGGTATCGTCAAAGGTCATCAGTATCTCAAATAACGTTTCTTCAGTCATTACTATCAATCCAGGTTTCTGTTATTACTGTACAGAAAGCGTGTTGGCATGCACTCTTTGCTGGGTTATCGCAACAAGGGTTGTTTGTGACTTTCCCGGCCAACTTTTATGCAAAATTTTACAGTGCAGTGCCGTGTTGTATCAAGATGTTCTGATCAGATTAAAGTTTTCATCTCAGCAATTTTTTTTTTTTTTGCTTTCCCTTTCCCTTTCCTCAGTCGGCGTTGCAGTTGGGCAAGTTTAAAGGCACAAAAGTGCCTGGTAAAGAAAGAGTGAGTGGTAGACAGACAGAAATATTTTCTGCGAGTCAAACAAAGCCTTGTTCTTATGATTCTTGTTTTCTTTGGTTTAGACTTGAGACAAGATATTACGATGATAAGAACCGGGGATTGGTAGGGTTTGTATTATCAACCTAGACTAGGTATACTAATAAAGCAGGTCTCTGATTTGAGATGATTAACCTAACCTGGGAGAATAGGAATGAATGAAAAAGAGAGAATATTTATTACCCGTTAAGCAATTGACGCGGTAAGTTTAACAAAAGAGAGATAGATTAGATCCAGTATTGGCTAGACTAGAGCCCAGAACCCCTTTCTGACACTGCCCCCCTTCATTCACGCGGTAGTGGTAGAGGGCAGCTTGGTAAGCATCCCCGTATGATGGTGATGATCAGTTATACTGGTCGTGCTTGTCCGAGCCTTACCAGTGCCACTTCTGCTGCTCTTTGTCGTCGCGGTCTCCTCGCAAGATCCCCTAGCGGTCGTCGTGACGGTCCTAGTCTCCGTCTCCGTCTCGGTCTCGACGGTCCGGGTCTTGGACACCACGGTCACGGTCGCCGAGGTGCAGTTGCATGACGCCATGCCCACGGGCACGGTGATGGGGCTGGGCAGGAAGAGCGTGGTGGTCAGGAGCCCGACCGTGTGCGTGTGCGTGTGCGTGTGCGTCTCTGTTATGGTGTTTGCATTGTTTTCGTTTTCGTTTTCGTTCTTGTTGTCGTGGGACTGGGGAGTAGGCTGAGCGACGATGGCTTCTACCGAGATTGTCATTGTCACTGTCTTTGTCTCGACAGGGACGTCGATGTCGAGTTGGCTCTCGGTGGGTACGGGTGAAGGAGGTGTGTCTTCAGTGTTATCACTTGTCGCTGCCGCTGCTGAGGATGATGGAGGTGAATCTTCTGCCGCTGCCGGAGCACTGAATACGGGAAGAATAGACGTCTCCGGTGGCAATGACGACGACGACGACGTGGAATTCGAACGTACGCCACCGGCTGAGCTCGTCGCTTCTGCCGTCATTGCTGCTGTATCCGTTGTGATAGTAGTCCCTGGTCCCGTCCCAGTCCCAGTCGGTCGCGGCGTCCGGCGCCCCGTGCTGTCCGCCGTGAACGACACGTTGCTCCACGAGGGCCCCGTGCTGGGCGTCCAGAAACCCGATGTCCCGCCCGTGCCCGTGCCCGTGACCATGCTCATGCCAGTGCCTGTGCGGGTGCGGGTGCCCCTTCCCGTTGTCAGCGGACCAGCCGACCACGACAGTGACGTCAGCGAGGTCGTGGTGGTGGAGTTCGCCTTCGCTGATGTCCTGGACACGCGCGGGAGGGACGACGTCGTGCTGGCACTACTACTGGTCCTCCGCAGCGATATCGATGTCGATCTCGATATCGAGGTCGACGTTGAGGTTCGCGCTTGGCCTGATGTCACCGATGCTGATCTCGACGAAGAAGAGGTAGATAGCGATGTCAGCCTGGAACTCCGAGTCGACAGTGTCTCAGACCTCGTTGTTGTTGTTGAGCGCCTTGACGAGGACGCCGTCGCTTCGCTTATTACAGGGCTTGCCGAACCACTCGACGACCGGCTGGTCGAACGTCCTATCGAAGAAGAAGACGACCTGCTGCTGCTGCTTGTGGGGAATCCTGATGTCGAGAGACGGGAAGATGTACTCGTTCTCGTTGAACGGGCCTGTGTGGGTGTACTGCTGAATCTGACAGAGCTTGTTGAGCGTGTCGAGGATGTCGTCGAGCGTGGACTCGGAGTTGTCGAGTGGGTTGTAGTTATTGTCGGCTCGCTCGCCGTCGAGCGAGCTATCGAGGTCGTCGAGATCCGTGCAGTGGAAGTAGAGCTACAAGACAACGGAAGGCCGCCTGAAGTCTTCGCCGCACACTGGCCAGTAAGCCCGTTGGGAGGATCCCAGGTGACGAGATAGTCTCCGCAGTCCTCGTACTGAGCCACGTAGATCTCATCGCTGTCGATATCATAGACAGCTATTTCGTAGAGTCAGCAGTCGGATTTACCTTAAACGAATAATCAGTCGAGATAACTCACTGTATGCAGCGCGAAGAAAACTGAGTCCTAGGATAGCATCGTCCGAACTCATATCCTTACTCTGTACCGCGCCCAGGTAACACGATCCGTCTTCCTCTAGAATGAAGTCACTCAGGGGAACTTCAATGTGAAACTTGTCGAAGTAGAAGTCGACGCTTCCGTCATGTGCACGACGGTCGCACGGTACCTCGTATGCCCCCTTTGTGAGATTGTAGAAGCCGTCGGGGAAGAACTCGGTCAGTCTGAGCATGATATCTGCCGGGAAATAGGACAATATCGTGCTGTAGTCGAACACGGCGTTATGAGGAGAGAATGACCTCTGCAAATCTTTGCAGTTGAACGGATCCGTTAGACCTATGGACGTGAAGGCTACAAAGTAGCTGTATAGTTTCCAACTATTAGTAGAGCTCGCCCAAAAGGACTAGTAGTAGACATGTATGTTTTGCAAATTTTACCTCGGATCCTCCCCCGGACTGGGGACAGCGCCGATTGGACGCAGGTCGCCTGCGAATTTCCCAGTGTTGACCCCTGAGAACACGAGCTCTCCGACCCCGACGTCTTCGTCTTCGCGAGTGCCGCTGCTGCTGCCGAGGTCCGTCGCGCTCCCGATAGCGATACTGAACTGGCGCTTGGTCACCAGCCCTTTTTGCTTCAGGTGGTCGAGGATCGAGACGTCCCCGGAGGCCTTGCAGCCGAAGCCAAGACCGAGCTGGCCGGCTGACTGGCCCCAGCTGTGGTTCGCCACGCCGACTTCGATATACCCCAGATCGACCCCTTATATATATGGAAAAAGGAATTGGTAAGCGAGTCTATCCAGGGGAGTAACTTGCAGGGGAGGTAATTATAACGTATGGTTCTTCCTAACGTACCAGCAAATTGCACATCGTCGATGACAGTACAGCCCTCGGCTCCGCTCTGGTCATAGTCGAAGAACCAGCCCGAACTGCAGTCCTCGGGTTTTGCCGCTGCAGAGTTGTTCGGATTGTAAACCCCATTGGCGCAGCACGCCTCCGGAGAGAGGGAGGTACTGCAGTCTGGGTCAACCCACAGGTCGTTTGTAAAGGGGTCAAGGGCGACGTGGACGAGTTGGGGAGGCGATCCGATAGCGACTTTTTATCCCACCGTTAGTATATTTCTTTCATCGAAAATTAAACGAATAAATGGACAGCAGTAACTGAACAGCGGCTTTCTTCTCACCATCTACGGTGTATGGACTCAGATAATGTTTCTGAGTGGCATTGGTCCTCAGCGGGACTGGCCCGTACTCGGGACCGTCTCGACTTGCCAGAGTCGGCGAGTTTTCTCGTTTTATAGGCGATCGTAAGAGATCAGCCCCATTCTGAGCAGCAGGATCAGCGACGATAGTGATAGCCAAAAAGGCTAGCAAAAGAAGGAATATCATCTTGTCCTTGAAGGATCGAATGAAGGGATGATGCTTGAGAAAGCGTAAAGATAATGAAAATACAGGAAGGCTGAGGGACAGTTGAAAGATCAGTCGCCGGCTCACATCTCATCCCCGTAGCTTGCGTCTTTTTAAAGGGATCACTTTCCAGTCGAAACTGATGCTACGTCGTTACACCTCGCCGTCGCCAGATCGAGTAAGGCACCCGTCAAGTAAAATGAGGCTCATCTTCTCGGCGTCACAGAGCTGATGGATCTTTCTAGCTGACAGGCGGACACTTTCCTAGCTTTGCCTAAAACTGCCATCGTGGACGACATCCGTGTAACTGACATAGGCAGAAAGTAAAATTGTTCTCCGCCTCTTCGAGATTGCAGCGAAGCACAACCGAGGACGCCTTTGGAGCTTGTCGGATTGCCTATTCGCTAATGCTCTGGGACAATAAGGACAGGCGGTATACAGAGAAGCTACGATTTTACGAAGACGTCATTTTGTACTGGTAACCTGAAAGGCATAATTTCATGGGGTAACGCGGAAATTTCTAATGGGAATACAGAGTGGTATCTGTCTAAGAAAAAAACAATGTCTGGGAAAAAAATTACAGTGATACCGTGCTAGCACGCTTGTTGATAGTACCTAGATTTCAACTATTTGCGACTGGCAGTCTCTCGCAGAAGCTCGCTGTGAGTTATTACGCCTGCTCAATGTGTAGAACCTCGAGTTCATATTCAGGGGTCATCGTGTTTGTTATGATGGCATTACCTCTATCTTCTCAGCTTCTATCCCGACCGCGTCTTGCTTTAGTAGTCGTCTATGATTTTGGCACCGAGACTGCCATCTCGAATCATACTCATGTGTCACACGGTAAGCACACAATCTGGTCCAACATGTTTGTGCCTCAGAAGAACTGGTCACACAGTTGGTGGTGTCACCATCGCAGTGCTACGAAACATAATTTGACCGAGCAAGCTTTCACACTCTAACGTCTTCTCAAGTTGCCATAGCCAGGTTTGTTGCTTGTAGTCGGTGGACAGGCACAAACCCGGAAAGATGTCCAGCTGATGCCGTAGTCTAGAGTATAGACACTACGCCCCTTTCCGCCTGCCCCCCCCCCCCCTCCCACAGTAATAGACGTTTTATTGGCCAAATCTCATGACATAGAGACAGCAATCTTTCCGTAGGGCCTTTATTACTGCAGGGACAGAAGTTATAGGCGTGTTTGCTGTAGCAATAGTATTCTCCGTTTTCAGGATCATGCTTGGTATTACACAGCACAATCTCGCTGTTTCATTGCTCCCTCATCAAGGATTCTTTTGTACTTGGTATTACGTATAAGGGGTTACCAAGACAGTACCCCTGTAGGGCTGCCTTTCTGTTTCCTTTTGGCCTCGGATCTACGTCTCCGAGTCCAGCAGGCTTGTGCTGCTTTACACAACCAGAATGACGAGATGCATACCTTGGTTATGCCAATATTCAGGTCAGAGGAGCAGTTCGTCAGCGTCATACAGACACATCGGTCGTACAATTGACATCCAGGTGTTCCTGTGTGCGAGGCCGGGTAATTGGATGTTATCACACAAATCAGGGGGTTGGATATGTCTGTGCGTGAGAATGTCACGACGATCATCCTTCCGGACTGTGTGTTTCCATCAATCGAATGACAGTTAGTTCGCTTGACTTTAGCTAGCTATGGCGGACCTGCAAGTTGGATACATATCATGACTATAGCATAAGTAGCATGGACGGCCTATAAGGCGCACGACGCGTCGGCGTTTTGCTTCGAGCACTCATTGGCCGAGTGCGTATAAGTGCGGTAGAACTGGCTAGAACCAGCATTTCAACGAAGATACCGTGCAGTTGCACAAAAATACCCGGGCAACGTAGTAGGGGCTGATTTGTGATGCCTGTCAGGGCATTCTAATGAACTGAAGAAATCCAGTTGAGGGCAAGCGTCCGATGAATCGTTTCCCACCTCCTAGCCGATAATGAGGTGCACTTCTAAGTTTGTTTAAACACCCGATTATAACACGCTTTCGCACTTGATCTCTATACTCAAACGCTTATTCATCATTACCAACCCCATCTCCGTCGCCGTCGTCGCCCTCATCTTCGTCGTTGTCGTCGTCGTCGTCATCATCATCGTCATTGTCGTCAGAACTGGTACCTGACCCTTCTGACTCTCCTTCCGACCCGGGATCGTAATCTTCTTCGTCTTCGTCCTCTTCATCTTGCAGTTGCTGTTCAGCTTCGTGTTGGGCCCGCTCTAACTCCGTCATCCCGTCGCCGGCTGTTGCACTGTTCTCCTCTTGGTCCGCCTCGCTGGCACCCTTTTTGCCCTTCAGGTTCTCGACCAGTTCGCGCTTTGCCTTCCGTTGGTCAGCTAAACTTCGGTCTTGAAGCCTGTGGCGCATGACATAGTTCTCGTTGATCCCGCTATAGTCTTCCTGGTCCAGCATTGCGAATTCTATCTCCTCTGTTGCGTCCTCCTGTCCATCTTCTGTTTTGCTTCCGGTATATATCTCGACCGCCATGTTGAATGTTCGCTGCAAGACGCTAGTGTAGCTTATGGCAGCGATCTTCTCGAGCGGAAGGAACATCAGTGGCTTCTTAAAGCCCCAGAAGATTCCATTCTCCAGGAAAAATATGTAACCGTCCTTGGAGCCTCTGAAGGCTTTGACGTGCACAGCTTGCTCTTTTGGTCGGTGGGGCTGGCGTATGACGCTATGGAACTTGGACGAGTCTGCGGCGACAATTTGCACCTGCTTCCCGCCAGCTTGTAGACATTTGTTGATTGCCCAATAGAACAAGGTAGAATATGAATCGGCAACGGCGGACGCTGCGCCTGCGTTGGGGCCCCCTATGGACCCAGGCTTTGGTGCGGTGGCCGGTATAGTGAAGACTAGAGGATCGACGGGAGAGGCGGTGGCTTGTGAAGGAAAATACGAGTCCTGCGGCAGCAGAACGTAGTTATGTTGGACCTGGGCTTTTTCAGGGACCGGGAGATAGAAGGCATAGTCTAGGCAAGATTATTAGCATGGCATTGCGGACGGGATTGCCATTACAGATGGCGAGTTTATGGGCGATGCGCCTACCAATACTCTTCCATGAATATATTATGTTCGGAACCGGAGTCTTGGTTCCAGGGATGCGCGCATACAAGTGCTGGGCAGTGAAACACAGGTCGAACTTCTTTCGCTGCGGTATTGATACGGAGATGTCTTTTATCTCGAGTAGGACATCCTCCTGTGCAACGCTGTCGGCGGAACTTGCGACCGCATCATTTCCATTTTGCGACGGTTCGATATCGACGCGCCGGCGCTTCTGTGCAGGTTCAGATGGTTGGATGTCGTTAAGCTGTTCGTATACAAAGTCAACAATGGAGTTGAACAGCTTTACACGAGAGGGAGAGTCTATTGGCCGTGTCAGAAGATGGGTTTCCTGACGACGAGAGGACAGATGGAGGGATATCCTACCAGCAGCTTGCTGAACCCCCTTTACGATATCTGGCCGCGATTTGAATACATGGTTTAGCTTTTGGGAATCGAGCGCTGAAGTCATGATGGCAACAGGAAAGTAGTTCACATCTATTAACCTAGGCAATTGAAAGGTAAGTCGACACAACTGTGACAACACTGCCGGGATTGCTTCGTATCACGGATTGGGGTTAACCAATTGTAGAACTGGCGTGTTGATGCTGCAGCAGATGTTGTCTGTGGTGAATCAGGGGACTGAGGCTGTATAAGTACTATGTAGGGTCTTCAGCCTTGGGAACTTTTTACTCCCCCCTAATAACTTTTTCTGGTTGGCATTGTTGATGTGACGTATGGCACGCTGTGCTTCGAGTTTACTCCCTGGCAACCTTCTGTTTCATGAACCTGTGGAAATTACACCATACAGCGGTATCTACTACCTAACCTAACCAGGTAGGAGCTAGACTAGACTAATATACGCCCCAAAATACCCTGTGGCTGTGCTCCATTCATTGCATGTACCAGCCACACGATCTGTCAGATGTCACGGGGTCCGGGGGATCCATGTACACCCGCATCATCGTCTCTATTACCAGCTGTTAGCGGTTTCTGACATACTTCCCGAGTTTGACTGTCAGAGATCCAGATCAGCTTCCATCTCCTAAAGAGGAAACCTCGTGCAAATTGCAGAGCAAAGTGAATTTGACTATTGCGATTGTATACCTGCTTCTCGAATCTCCCGTGAGGTAAAGGTGTCCGTCCACTGATGCCCATTGAACTCGGAACCAGCCACATACTCCCACTCCTATTAGTCTGTCGATACCGTATAAGATCCCTAAACGGTTTCAAACCCACCTTACATGATGTCGCTGCCTAACATCTGGCATCACCGTAAGGTCGCCGAAACTTCTGCCAAAGGATGCGAGATTTGCTTCAAGCCAAGCACAAGTGTCCTCATAACACCGGACAAGCAGGTCTGTGACTAGATGGTGGAGTTATTTTGACGCCCTACGGCACAGGCATATACCTTCTAACTATGTTGGGTAGGACTTTTTCTATGTGTGCCCAGCTCATCTCAAGGACCGGGGCTTTTGTTCTCCCATCATTGACCATGAAGCTATCGCTGCCAGGAAGAAGAGAGAGATGGACGAAGAGGTCGAGAGGCTGAAGAAGGAATACGAAGAAAAGCAGCGGAAGAAGAGAGAAAAGCAGGACGAAAAGGAAAAGGACAAGGACAAGAAGGACGACGGTAGTAGTAAGGATGACGAGAAAGACAAGGCCAAGAAAGTAGAAGTGCCCACCGATGAGAAGGGCAAGCCGGAGACCAAGGCTCAACAATCTGTCGAGGAAGAACCCCGTGTGTTCGCTCTACAAAAGTCTGTTCCGTATGTCCCCCAGCGTCCGATGAGCCATGCTGACATATGCTAGGAACTTTTATCAACAGCGTGTGGACAGAAAGCGCCAGGTCGAGATGGCCAGGCGAAATCGGGAACGGCTCAACAATCCCAATCTCTTCCCTTCTGTCCCCAAAGGGCTGCCATGACCCCGAAAGGATCTTCCTGGTTGACCCTACAACGACATGGGGATGCCGGAGAACCGGACTGCATTCGGTGTGGAAATTCTACCTGGGAGGGCCAAGTCGACCACAACGTTAGAGCTCTGCACGCTGGAGATTCCTCCATATATGTGTGTATTTGCACGCACCATTGCGCCGCGTCCGCTGAAGTGGTGTCTTTGTAGTGATGTCACACTGCACTTTTATCACCTCCACACGCGCTTTTCTCTCTGACACATCTCTCAGTTCTATTTACTCCCTCTACAAGTGTCGCGATGAATGTAACAATGCCCACTTGGATGGGATGTTGACTCGAGGTTAGGAGAGTTAGGGTGGTACCCCCCTCTGCTGACACCTCGCTTCTTATGAACTCACCACACGATAGACTGTCCGCCTCGGAACAACCACTTGCGTGTTAAGCCCCAATTCCTACACCTTTGAGCGTCAAGTGAAGGAAGGACCTTGCCAAAGTGGAACAGTAGTTTCGTCTAGGCAGCAGTAAGCGGTGCCGTCGTATTCATACTCATGATGGCGCGGAAACATCCACCCTCCAAGTCGTCGGCTACATACCTCCTTATGTGGTACAAATTGTACCGATGATCACAGAAACGTTGCTTCATCTACGCACGCCCCAAGAAGCCTAACCTTAGCGCTTACGTTGGGTCAGCATTTGAAGAGCCACCCCGGGAAAGGTCTGATGATAACCCTGGCTCGTCCTGGCTAAGTCTGAGGGTAATCAGAAGACACCACAACATAGAGCGGTCGCTATCGGATTGGCTACCTGGTCCAACTCTACCTAATCCCATGGATCTCAAGTAGGTAGTGCGGTCGCATCGCCAATGTACTGTAGGGCTACATGTGGAGTGCCCTTGGGCCTTGTGATGCATTGCACCTACGGCAGTGGTGCCACCTGCAAGTTGCCTTCACACAACACAGCTTCGATGAGCAGTACAGGTCAGCTTGGGGTACTTGGAAGCTGATGTACTTTGCTGTATCTCGCTGTGCGGGCTTCAGGGGCCGCCCCAGTCCACCAAAGAAGACGATGTCACGTACAGGGACGGAACCGGGGATCATCGTTCCATCTCTCCAATGCCGGATACTTTTTAACCTAAGGAGGCAAGCATACGATCAGAATATGTTCAGTCTTATTACGATATATAACACTGCCGCAGCTTCATGGCATACGCAGTGTCCTTTTTGGTCGAACCGGCACCCATCACTGAGGCGCATGACCTTTGACCCTTCCTGGCACTTCACTACCTACAATCTAGAGTGGCGTCATCATATGTTCTACCGCTGCTCTCGCTTCAAATCTCTCTGCATGTTGTACCGTGCGATTGTGCGGCACATGTCTGGGATCACACATCCGCCCTCTCTCGACTGCGACAGTAGTTCAAACTGCTGTTGGTTGAAGAAGCTCACGAATAGCCGGTATGCCCGCTGCGACAGCCTGACCAACAGCTCCATGATCCAATGGGATGTGACCGGAGTTGGCTTTTTGACGGTGGCCGGCTCATCCCGCATTTCGCTAGAGATCCTGGATATGCGACGGCCGATCTGGAGGGACAGGTAGGTACATTGATGATCACTCACTCACCCGGTGCTAATGTCTGTCTTATATATACGCCCCCGGCATGTAGGACTTTGGCGAAACAAAAGCAACGCTTTGCGAACACACCATGGCGTCTCGGCGTCCGTATGAATCATGCCTGCCCCGACCACCGACTTTACCCATACACCCACCCCCCCCCCTACCAGCTCATAGCTTCAGCTGTATGCTGTATGCCCCATGCTGTTTCTGGTTATTTCGCACAACGATACCTAAAGTGGGCAGTGATGATGTGAAGCTTTGATAAAGCTCTCGCACGTTGCCTCTGATGCAACCGTCTGTTGTATTAACGAATGGATCTTAACCTCGGCTTGAGATATAGGCCTTGTCATTTATGTATGGCCAGGGTATCGTTTCCCCTCAAGTCTTGATGTCTCACTTGTAGCTGACACGACAGCTTCACTACCTAGGCTGACTGACTTCCCTCAGGTGGTGAAGCACAAGGAGAGCGATATGCAGGCGTCATCATATCAGCAATCTCAGAAGCAATCTAAGCAAGCCAATGTATCGAAACCTAAGTATCCAATGCTGCTATCACTCCGCCGGACGATCAAATGCATCGTGACAAAGCAAGCAGCTACTAGGGCGCATAAGCCCAGAGAAGAAACGCACCAACCCAGTTAGGCTTGTTGCTTGGTAACACTGCCAGTCATCTCCGACGTCCCATCATTCGGTCTTCATCGTCGAACCCTTCAATGGCTGTTCTGCTACCGAATCCCCGATCCCTATCGACATACGTATTGTTTCGATCGACTACATCACGGAACGTTACATCTTAAATGTAATGAGTGGCCGCGATGACTCCGATATACAGGCTATTTAGTTGGCCGCCTAGTATCGCGTCCAAGGGTCGCACGGTGAAAATAAAAATTTCATCTGCCCGGGCCAGTCTGACTGTAAGCAGAACAGCCGTCTACAGTACGAATCTTTGACGGTCAATCGTGGCTTTCGTTTCCTCGGACCATCTGCTCGGCAACGATGGTGGGATAGTACATACATAAAAATGTACTATCTCAAAGCGATCAAACATTGCAGACTGTTACAGACAGCCGCCATCCCTGCTCGTAAGCAACGTCTGTCTCGGCACCGAAACGTCACGTGAGCGATTCTCGATGTCTGCATAGCTCGCAACGCACGAAATATTCGATCATGGCGCTCATACATTGGCAGCCACCGTCTATGCAGGAACCTTCTCGCCCCCTTTGAGCCGATCTCTCCCCGATCATGGCCTGACCTGACCGACCGGTAGTAGGGATTCAGCCCACCTATTGGTCATCGTTTCAAGATGTTCTCTTCTCGCCTGCGTTTTATAACAAACTTTTCAAAGGCCCACACTGGTTTGGTGATCGTACCATCCCCGTCTTCAGAGAGATTGCCATTCCCGCCCCGATGAAAGATCAGGCTTTGTTCAACGTGATACCACATAGGAGGCTGGCTTGGCTGCTTCGGGGGGGGGGGGGGGGGGGGGGGGGGGGGGGGGGGGGGGGGGGGGGGGGGGGGTTTTGG